>JAMALD010000012.1:0-476626 GCA_023628235.1 Rhodotorula sp. S30-09
GTACAGTAAGCATATGAAGTGCAAATCGCAGCCGAATCGGCGCTGACGAGCCAGCATGCAGAAACGACGTTCGCTCAAGTCCCTCAAGACGTTGCCCTCGTCTTCCCTTCGAGCCAACGCGTCCTTTGGGCCACCGAGACGGCCTTGACTCGAGTGTCGCCGTACCTCAAGGGATTGCTCGAATCGGACTTCAGCGAGGGGTCGCCGCAGACTTCTTTCGACGTAGCCTTCGAGACGGCCGGCCTCGTTGGGTCCGAGTTCGACGACTCCGACGACGAAAAAGACACGCGCGAAGTCGCCGCTCCGCTTGCGTCGAATCGCGAGCCGAAGGCGCCGTTCAAGCTCGTCAGGATTGCCCAGACGAAGTACACGACCTACGCCGCTGTCCTCGTCTGGATTTCCTCGCATCACATCGCCTTCGCCCCGCTTCGCTCGACGAGTCGCAGTGAGGAGTCGTCGGAGCACTCGGCGGGGCAAGCCTGCGCTGCCGGCGGCGACAGCAGCTTCGCCAAAGACGCCAACCTCCCAGCACCCGCCTCGCCCAAATCCGTCTACCGCCTTGCCCATCTCCTCGGCCTCGACGCCCTCGCCACCCTCGCGCTCGGGGACCTCAATTCGCAGCTGACGCCCAAGAATGCCTCGTACGAGCTCTACTCGGACGTCGCATGCTGCTACCCAGCCGTGCGGGACGTCATCCTCGCGTATGTCGTCGAGCACTGGAACGAGGTGGGCAAGTCGAAGGCGATGGCGGAGATGCAGGATAAGGCGGAGCAGGGTGAGTTGCCGGTTGGAGCGGTGAAGACGGCGATGATGCTCGCAGCGAAGCTGGCGGACAGGCAGAAATAGGCGGATGAGGTGGCTGAGTGGTTCGTGTAGTATCTGCGCATGTGTTAGCTGCAAGCTCGTCGTGTTCTTGTTCGACTTAGCGGGAGACAAAGTGAAGCAAACGGTCGAGCAGCTCAGCTGAAGTGGTAGTCGCTGTTACGGTCCTGCCATGACAGCCTTGAACAGGTACAGCATCGAGCGGAAAGGCAATACGGGAGTGAAGATCTTGAGGTTCATCTACAGGGCGGCACGGAAGGCGTCTGCGCACATGTTAGCTGCAAGCTCGTCGTGTTCTTGTTCGACTTAGCGGGAGGCGAAGTGAAGCGAGCGGTCGAGCAGCTCAGCTGGAGTGGTAGTCGCTGTTACGGCCCTACCATTACAGCCTTGAACAGGTACAGCATCGAGCGGAAAGGCAATACGGGAGTCGAGATCTTGAGGCTCGTCTACAGGGCGGCACGGACGACGCCTCCCTGAGTCTGCGAGATGGCGCGAGCGAGCGAGGTCAGCCATCGCCGCTCTCAGCTACGGCTGAGGAGAAGAGGGGAGGGGACGCACACAGACGACTGCGCATAGCGGACGGAGTTGCGGAGCAGGCGGAATAAAGTCAGCTCGACTCGCTCTTATTCGACAAAGCGGCGACGATAAGCAAAGCACCCGCAAGAGTCCCATCGCGCTTATAGATCCTCCCATGCACCAGTCCCCTGCCGTTACTCGTCACAGGCGAGTTCATGTAAAACAGGTTCCTGCGCGCGACACGAGATCAGCTCGCTCGATCCGCAGAAAGGGAGGAGGGAAGGAGGAAGGGACGGACCAGTCGTGCGCGTCGACGGTCGTGTCGTAGAAGTACATCGAGTGGTCGAGCGACTGCGATCACTCTCAGTATCAGCTCGAGTTGCGGGATGGCAGGAGAGGAGGAGACGCACAGCGAGCATGCCCAACCGGGGCTTGGTTGACGCGCCGAGACCCGTTGCGCGGGCGGCGGTACCGATAAAGTTGAGGTCCGAAGCGTAGGCGAGGACGCACTGCGCGAGGGAAAGGTACGAGAGTCAGCCTCGTACTTCTAGCAAGAGCGCTACTCGCCAAGACGGATACAAGCGGGCTGGCACACTTTCTGGAAGTCGGAATCAGGCTCGACCGGCGCGCGCGAGCGGAACCAGTAGAGTTGTCTGTAGCGCGACAAGCCTGTCAGCCTCTCGTCAGCTGAACATTCGGGACGCAGAACGTACTGTTGCGAAGCGGTCTTGTCGAAGGCGAAGAGGTGGCCGATCTCGCGCCTGCGCACAGAGGAGAGTCAGCTCATCGGGGGGCGGAACGAGCGAGGTGATGGGACGCACTTGTCGGTGTTGCGGAGCTCGATGGACGACTGGCGGCGCTCCTCTGCTTGTCGCTCGACGCTGCGAGGAAGTGAGGGTCAGTCAAAGCGACGAAAAAGTGAGCGAAAGCGGCACGCACAAGTCTTGCAGCTTCTTTGGCAAGTTCTTGGCGGCCGCGAGTGCCCTCATCATGACCTCTTCCGTCGCGTCGCACTCCTCCGGCTCAGGAATCCTGTCTCCAACATCCTTCGGATCCTTCTGCCCCTCCTCAGTCCTATGCCACTTGAGCGGCCACTGCGGGAGCGGGAGTGCACGGACGGGCTGGTCTGGCTCGGAGAGGCAGAACGAGCATGTGAGGGAGAAGATCGGGACGCCTTGTTGAGAGGCTAGGACGCTGCGGGTGCTGTAGGACCGGCCGTCTCGGAGGCGTTGGACTTGGTACAGGACGGGGATGTCGGCGTTGCCAAAGTTGAGGAAGTAGCACTGTGCGCACGGACGAGGGGTCAGTCAAAGGCGTCTGGAGGTCACGAGCCGTGTCACGGTCGCTCACAGAGAGCGCCGCAACAGGCGGAATGCCTCGGAGCGGTGAACTCACGTGAAGCGAGTGCAGCCCCTTCTTTGTGCCCGGCTCGTCGCGCCTGACAGACTGCGTCGCAGCCCAAGCAGCCTCTGCATGAGACGAACGGGACCATCAGCTTATTGACCTTGGAGGAGTGAAGGAAGCGGAGGACGGACGAGCGATGATCTGGCCTCCGAAGACGCCGCGACCCTGGGCGGGCTGCGGGAGAGAGTCGTGTGTCAGCTGTGCGGATGCTGGAACGCCTAGGAGAAGCGAGCGCGACGCACCTTCCAGAGTTCCCTCGAGCGATACAAGTCCCGGTCAACGTGCTCGAGGTTCTGCGGGCGTTCGAGCGGTACGTGAGCACTCCGACACTCCTTTACAGCCCATTCAAACCACCAGCAGACCAGCCGAGCGCCTGTGTTCCGCGGCTCGCCCTCTGCGCGTCCTCGTCAGGTGGGGAGGCTCACGATGGCGTTAGTGATGCTCTGCGCGGTCGGGGGTGCGTCTGATGGCATTGTAGCGAGTTGTAACGAGTTGTAGCAGTAGCAAGCAGTAGTCAAGCGGGCAGTGAGCGCGTTGCGAGCGAGTCTGACCAAGTCGAAGCGTCCGGCAACTTGGGCGAGAAGCCGGTGGGCGAGAAAAGTCCGGCTTTCGTTTCGCAACGCGTCCCACTCGACGGCTAGCATCTCATGTAGGCACGCAATGCGATACAGCCGGAGTTGCAGTGGAAACGGAGACGCGGGCAGTGGAACAGAGACCAGGTACAGTCCGCTTCGAGACGAGTTGCGCCCCCTTCGCGGGTTGAATGGGCTGGTTCGCCCCTTCATTGACTGCTGGAAAATCTGCGAGCATGTGTGGGTGTGGCGGCGCTGCGGGAAGCACGAGTAGCGATGCCGACGGAGGGAAAGGCCGGCGTCGTCTTGAGCATATTGCAGTGCCGTCGACAGCTACGCCAGCGGTTTCTCAGGCCAACGGCATCGTGCGGCAGCTTTTGTGGCGTCTGTGCAGTCCAGCACTGATCGGTCAACGGCAGTGCGGGCGGCTGAGAGAGGACCGGCGGCTCAGAGAGGACGAGGGAGGAGAGATGGGAAGCAGCGTAGAAGAAGCTCGGGGGACAGCGGCCAAGCCTGCCTGCCTGGCGCCCACAATCCAAGGGCTCCTTCGGACACCCAGCTTACTTTGCGTGCGACCGAGAGAGCATCGCAGCGCTGACAGCAAGTCGTGGTCCGCCTGCGACCCGCTGGTCCGCCTCGGCTCGGTACGCCGTCCAGACTAGTCTTAAAACTCCTATTCAGACTTCTCGAAAGCCTTTCCGTGCGGTGCGAGCGAAAGATACGCTCGAGGAGTACGTTGCGGGAGCGAGTCGAGTGAGGTCGACGTGAGCGATGGCGGAGCTGCGCGAGCGGGCAGAAGTTGTCCTGAGCAGGCATATCGCCAGTAGCACAGTGTCTCCGGCCGAGTCAGCATGTGTCGTCGAGATCGAACCCTCCCTTTCGTTCGTCCTCATCACTCGACTGGTCGACAATGGCTTCCACCGCGCAGGAGCACCAGCTGGACAGCTTGCCGTGTGCGTAGACCCTTCAAGCACGCTTAAATGAAAGCCCGCTGACGCAGGCGCCCTGCCCGCAGACTACGACACTCCGCTACCTGGTCCGCTCCATCTCGCGCGATGAAGCCCACGCACTCCCGAACTGACCGGTTGAGCACCGTGCCCGCAGAGCTACAACCCGTCATCAACTCCCTCATCGCTGTCGAGCTGCGCAACCTCCTGCCCAAGACCCCCTCCTCGAACCCTACCAACCTCTCTCACCTTTCTCTGCCTCGACCACTCCCCTCACCCGATGCACACCCTTTGCTCGCCTCTGAACTCGCGCGGGTCGAGTCCAAACGCCCTCTCAAGGCCGGTGAAGGACTCGACACGACGCGGTACGCTATGCCCTTCCCTCCCGAGGACGAGCAAGACTCGGTCGAAGCATGGGAACGGGCGTACCGCTCTTCGCTCGCGCAACTCGAGCACCAGCGACTGCGCACGATGAACGGGACGTTGTTGCAGCAGTTCGGGGCGAACAAGTGGCGCGTCGAGAACTTTGCGCTAGAGAATGCGATCAAGCGCGTCGAGGGCGAGGGAGAGGAGGTCAAGGGCGTCGTGGAGGATGTCAACAGGCGGAGGAAGGCGGATCAGGAGAAGGCGGGAGAGACGCTCAACAGGCTCGAGAAGCGGTGGACGGAGCTTGTCAGCGGGACCTTGCAGCTCGAGATCGGATGTGGCGTCCTGTGCGTGCGGTTCCTGCGTCTCCGTCGGATATTGTACTGACGCCTTCGTTGTGCAGTGAGGAGGAGCTCGTCGGCCTGCGGGCACGACACGCAGAACTGCAGCAGAGACTGGCGGCGTCAGCGCAGTAGACGATGTACACCTGTCTGTAACTCTAACTGTTGCTCCCAGCGCAGTACCGGAGATGGTTGGGCTGTCATTGCTGGGGTTGCGAGCCCTTTTAGCGATACTTGTCAAGCCTTCTACTTTCTCCTTTATCCCTTGGCCGTCTACTGCGCCAGCTTCTTCAGCGCATCGCCCTGCAACCGCATCAGCTCCCATTCCGACATCTACAGCAAACAAAAGCGTCAGTAGAGTCGCGCTAGAGAAGCGAACATCGGGCCAAACTCACGTGCTTCGCGCCCATCCTGCGGTAAACCTCCTTAGCCGGATCATTCCAGTCGATGACGATCCATTCCATCCTCGGCAGCTTGCGCTCCTCGCACTCCTGGCCGAGGTGGCGGAAGAGAGCCTTCGAGACGCCCTTGCCGCGGTACTCCTCCTCGACGAAGAGGTCCTCGAGGTACAATCCGCCGCGACCGGTCCACTGCGAGCGCGTGGGGAGTGTCAGTAGCGTTGAGCAGCGGGTCGGAGGAGACTCAGGATGGGAAGCGGCCGAGCAAAGGAGAGTTCTCTCGAACTCACGGTCGAGAAAGTAAAGAAGTAGCAAGCCATGCCAATCGCACGTGCACCCTCCTCGCCAGGCTTTCCACCCGTGTACGCCAGCACACACTGAGCATAGCTCCGCCCCTGCTCATCGCCGAAGAACGCGTTGCGGAGGAGCTCCTCAGTTGCCTCCACTGCGTCCGGGTCGCGCTCGTACAGCGCCAGCGCCTTGATCAGGTGCAGTGTTGCGGGAATGGTGTGCGCGGCGTTGTCGGGCGTCACCTTGTGCAGGTCAAACGAGAGAGGCGCGGCGGACATTGTGTGCGGTGCGGGGAGAGCGAGGAGGAGGAGGTCGAACGAGAGAGCTTGCGGGGCGACTTGTGCGTCAAACGAGTGCGTGGGTCGGAACCGGCAGGACCGATTGGGTTTAGCGGCTCTACCAGCGTGGGCAGGTTCAGGGATGAGGAGCGGCTCCTCTCGCGATCGATGCGCTGCGACAATTCGACGGGCTGGAAGGGCTTTTCTGTTCGGTGAGAACATCCACTACACGCAGGGAACCATATCATGTCGGCAGCGAGAAAGGAGAGCGCTACGACGACCAAGGCGGCGCGGAAGACGAGCAGGAGGGAGACCGGCGGTGCTATGAAGAGGATGCGACAACTTGAGTCTGTGAGAGCCAACGAGCAACAGAGCGTCAGCAAAAGCTGGCGAGCGGAAGTAAAGGCAAACGGACACACCTCTGCGCTGTTTGCGGGTGCCGCCGCCGAAGTTCGTTGTTAACCAGCATTGGAAAGGTGGCGTCCTCATTCTCTCTCCTTCCGGTGTTCTGCAGCTCTTATCGAACGACGGTAAGACGACAAGTGCAGTCTGCGGCCCAACATCCCCCCAGCCCACGGATTGACCGCTCATTTTCTCCTCGTCTATTGGGTCGAATCTCGCCGCATCTCGACGCTTCGAGGGTGTTAGACG
The DNA here is from genome assembly GCA_023628235.1 of Rhodotorula sp. S30-09. Classification (NCBI taxonomy): domain Eukaryota; kingdom Fungi; phylum Basidiomycota; class Microbotryomycetes; order Sporidiobolales; family Sporidiobolaceae; genus Rhodotorula; species Rhodotorula sp. S30-09. Next base: position 6,587 of record JAMALD010000012.1, read on the forward strand.
GTTCAAGTGGAGCACTGGCATAGCACTCGCCGAACGGCGTAACGAGCGGACCCGTCTTCGAGCGAATACCACTTTACTCCTCATCGCTGCCCAGATCAATTGCCGGCATCTCGTCGTCCTCGCTTTCATCGTCTCTCGCTGCCGCCTTCATGGGTTTCTCGACCACCACTTCTCTGCGCTCGACTCGCGCCGACTCCATATCGATCGTCTTGACTGGGACGAAGGTCGAACTCGAAGGAGCGGCGTCGGAAGAGGCGGTCGCGCCGATGCCGTTCGCCGAGCGTGCAGGTGCATCGGCTGACGAAGGAGCTGACGTGGAAGCGGTAGATGAGCCAAAGGCTGGCGCGGCAAAGGCGGAGAAGCCGCTTTGAGGTGCGGATGATGTCGACGCTGCTGGCGCAGTCGAGAAGGAAGGCGCCGAGAACGCCGTGGAGGAGAAAGTGGCGGCCTGAGGAACCGGAGCAAGCGACGCCGCAATAGCTGCCGACTTCCTCCTTCGCTCTTCTTGCTCCGCCGTCTCCTCCGCCAGCATCTCTTCATCCTCGTCTTCCTCGCCATGCTCCTTCAGCTCCTGCTCCTGCACCTTCATGCTGAAGTTCTCGGCAGTCTTTTTAAGGTCCATCTCGTCGCCGACGAACCCGCCGCGCTGGTCATGCCGGGCGCGCAGCAAGCCGGCGTTTGGTTGCTGAGGCGGCAGAAGCGGATGCACAAGTCTGCCGAACTGCACGAGCGACGCCACGGAGACGGCCTTGACTTCCTCGTCCGCATCGAGCGAACCTCGCCGCCAGACCTCAATGGCCTTCTCTTCGAGACCGACTCCGCCGAGTCCCGACTGGGTAAGCGCGCTCAGAGCGCGAACAACACCGCGGCAGAAGGAGGGCGACTGCTTGATGATGTCGAGAGGCTGGGTTGCCGTCGTGGCGGGGAAGAAGGAGGACGAGGTAGAGGCGAGGGGATGGGTGAGGAAGAAGGATGGCGAGAGCGAGAGGTAGAGGAGCAGGCGCGAACTCGCGAGCTGCAGCGCGGGAGGGAGGAAGTGCGCATGTGGGCATCGGAGCAGGCGTTCGAGGGCTGCGAGGGTGTAGAGTCAGCTCTGTCGCAAACGAAGAGCGGATCAAAGGGCGACTCACTGGCCAGCCCACGCTCCGCAATCTCGAAGTCGACGTCATCGATCGCCACCCTCCGCTGCGCCATCGACTCGCTCGGGTCGTACGTCTTCTGCCTCTTCGCCTTCCTGCTTCCACCGTTCTTCCCCTCCTCCTTGCTTTGCGCGATAACAACCGGCTCAGTCGCGACCGCGCCAATGTCCTCCAAGACCGTCCTCCACACCCTCGCGAGACTCTTCTTCCCCTCCTCGGGGTCGATCGACGCGCCAAGCGCCTGCAAGACAATGGCGTAGGTAGTCGACACCGCCGGGCGCATGGGCGACCTGACTGGATAGCTCGACAGTGTCTTCGCCAGGGTCGAAAGGATGACCGACGCGTGGGTCGAGAGTTGCGGACCGACGGAGAGGGCGACTTGGGCGAGCAGCTGGCATCCTTGAATCTGGAGGCGGGGAGTGAGGGCGAGGGTCGCGGTAAGGATAGTCGGGTCGGTGCGCTCCTTGATCGGGCTCTCGGTTGAGAACGAGGCAAGTCGGACGCCGAGTTCAACGAGTGAGCCGACGGGAACGGGGACAGGGCCGGCTTTCTCGGTTGTCGGGGTGCGGAGGCCGAGGAGCAGGGCGCGGTTGAGCGACTCGAGTCGAGCGAGGGTGGAAGCGGGACTGTCGTCGGCGAGAGGTGGGAGAGCGAGAGGCGAGAGGAGGTGAGTGTAGGTCACGTCTGCGAGAGGCGGGATGTGAGCTGTGCGGTCAACGATAGTTTGCGTGACGCACCTTCAGCGAAAATTCCCTGCGTGACCCGGCTCGCAAGCTGGTCGATGCTGCCGATGAGCGCCTCAATTCCCGTCCGCCACGCCTCACGCAAGCCTTCCTTGCCCTTTGGCGCGAGGAGGTAGAGCGAGACGAACAGCTGTGCGCCTGCATCAACTACGGCTGGCGCGCGAGAAGCGTCCGAGAGGAGCGTGATGGCGAGTGTGTGGAATGAGGGGGAAAGGGGACGGAGAGCGGTTGGGTAGAGGGGAACGAGCGAGACGACGATCGCGATGCAGGGAAGCATGACCTGCGACGGCGGATTCAGCCCTCTAGTCTCGCCATCATCCATAGACCGCAAACTCACCTCGCTCGTCTCCGCTGATGCAGCCTGCACCAGTCCACCGACCAGCTTCTGAACCGCCTGAGCGCCAACATTGTCCCTCGCCCACTCCGGGTGCCAGTTGCTCTTGGCGAGAATCAGCCTCGCTAGGTCGAGCGCCGCGACGAAGAGGGTCGTTTCAGACTTGGGCGAGGCAAGACAGGACTGGCAAGATGAGAGGGCGGTCTTGCCGGCAGAGAGGAAGAGGGTGGTAGACGAGGTGAAGGTATGGTGGAGAAGTTGAAAAGCGGCTGTTCGGACGGCGACGGCGTTTGATGGCCTCGCCAGGGACATCAGTCGCATCTGCCATCTGCGGAAGGACGTGTAGCGGTGTCAGTCTGTTCACTTTCGCCAGACCTTGGAGGACGGGTCGCAGGATGAGCGCTCCCTCGACCTGGACCAGACGAGCAAGGCGGAGAGGGACAGTACGCACCGGTGCAACAGCGGTCCGTTCAGCCCCTCCTCGCCTTCACACCGCGCGATAATGCGTTGCGAGACGAGAGTGTCGAGGACGTCGGCGAGTGCAGAGGGCACAGAATCGTTCTGCGCGAGATGGTGCGCGAGCAGGTGGTCCAGCGTGCTCGTAGCCATCTTTCTAGCCCGCCCAGCAAACCCAGCGAGCTTGTCAACGTGCGCAAAGCGAGATGTCAATGGTCGAGCTCATCTTCATCGCTCAACCTCTTACTTTGTCTCCTCTCGCTCGCTGTGCTCTGCTGGGATGGTTGCTGAAGCCCAAGAGACTCACGTGGCGTCCACATCAGCCCTCGAACCGCCGGCGAACCGCGCGACCTTCGCCTCACTCGGCGTCGAACCGTTCCTTTGCAAGGCGCTCCAGGCCATGGCAATCCGCAAGCCGACAGGCGTGCAGTCTGCGTGCATTCCACAGATTCTTGCAGGTGCGCTCATCTCCATCCGAGCCCATCAGAACCAAACGGGTTGTTCGTGGCGCTCTCGAGCTGACATCTCGCCTCTCTCGTCGAAACAGGCGCCGACTGCATCGGTTCTGCGCAAACTGGTTCGGGAAAGACGATTGCGTTTGCGCTGCCAATCATGCAGGCGCTCTCGCGGGATCCGTACGGCGTCTTTGGCATCGTCCTCACCCCCACCCGGTGCGTCCTTCTCGCTATGTGAACTGGCTTTGCAGCGTGCTGATAAGCTTCATTTCCGTAGAGAACTCGCCTTCCAGATCGGCGAGCAGTTTCGCGTCCTTGGCGCATCGATGAACCTGCACTCGACCGTGATCGTCGGCGGGATGGACATGATGCACCAAGCTATCGAGCTGAGGAAGCAGCCGCACATCATCATCGCCACGCCTGGACGGCTGGTCGACTTGATGAAGAGCAATCCCGGCGAGTTCAATTTGGGGCGTGTCAAGTTCCTCGTGCGTTGCGGTTTCGCCTTTTCTCTGCCTTTTCCATACTGACGCTTTTCCGGGCAGGTCCTCGACGAAGCCGACCGCCTCCTTACGTCCACCTTTGCGCCCGAACTCTCCTACATTATTGACCAGCTCCCCTCGGCGCGACAAACCCTCCTCTTCACCGCAACCCTCACCGAGCCCGTTCTCGCGCTTCAGAACAAGCCGCAAACGCCTGGCAAGCCTCAGGTATTCACGCATGTCTCGCGCGAGGTCATCACGACGCCGGCGGGGTTGACCCAGCGCTACGTGTTCATCCCGAGCCAGGTCAGGGAGGTCTACCTCACCTATCTCCTCATCAACCTGTGCGCTCTCACCGGCGCGCAACCTCTACACGCCTCCGCACCACCCAAGCCTTCCGGCAAGGGCTCGAGCTCGGCGTCGAAGAAGCGCGAAGAGGCTGAAGACACCGGGCCCGTCCTGCCTCAAACAATCCTCTTTGTCCCTCACTGCCGTACCGCCGCCCTCCTTCACTCCCTCTTCTCTCAGCTCCCGTCCCCGATTCCGTGCACCTCCCTCCACTCTCACCTGACACAAGCAGACCGCCTCAAATCGCTCGCCATGTTCCGCCGTCAAGCTGTCCCGCTTCTGATCGCAACAGACGTCGGCTCGCGCGGTCTCGATATCCCCGAGGTTGCGGTCGTCGTCAATTGGGAGGTACCGCGCGTTCCGGAGGACTACATTCACAGGGTTGGTAGGACTGCGCGCGCGGGGAGGAAGGGAACGGCTATCACATTTGTGACGGAGGGGGATGTCGAGTTGGTACAGGTGCTTGAGGAGCGGATAGGTGAGTCGCGGTCCCGACCAGGTAAGCGGACTACTCGGAATGCGAGTACTGATGCTTCCTGTTGCGGGCCGCCTACACAGGTACGCAACTGCAAGAGCTCGAGCTGCCCGAAGAACCCGTCCTCGAGCTGCTCAACTCGGTCTCGATGGCCAAGCGCATGGCCAACATGGTGCGTCGCCTCTCTCTTCGCTTTTCCGCCTCAGCTAACCTGCTCGCCTCACGCAGGAACTGCACTCCGAAGGATTCGGCGCGCGACAGGAGAACAACAAGAAGAAGCACGGGATGGACAAGGCGTCACAGCAGCAGAAGAAGGACGCGAAGGGACAGAACAAGTCGGCTCAGGCAGCGGGCAAGGGAGGCGCAGTCGGCATGGGGAAGAAGAAGGTCAAGAAGGATCGGGGTGCGGCGGCAGCGTGACGCGGCGGTAGGGTTCGTATGATTTCTCGTTCAGATTGTTGCTACACTACTGCATTCGCCCCGCAACACTCGTTCGACGAGGTGAGTTGGGTCGACCCTCGCCTCCTCGCTTCTCTCCCTTCTTCGCCACCTTTGCTCGACGTTTGCTCGCTTCGCTGGGCTTGCACTGGCTCTGCACTCGCCTGCACATCCCTCCCGATCGGACCGCCACGCTCGCCTCGAAGCTTGTCGACCCACGGGCCTTCCTCACCTCCTCTGCGTCTCCACTTTCTCATCCTCATCAACTTTGCGCTCTCGCTCTCGTTCGCCTGCACGCACGATGGGTGACGACTACCCAGCAGCGGGAACGACCTTCTCGCTCCCGCTGCCCGCCATCCTCGACTCGGTGCGCGCCGTTCGACCGCTCCTTCCCTCGTCCCCATCGCCAGACGAGGTCGTCCTCGAACCGCGCCAGGCCGAGCTGCGGACAAGGGCACACCCGCTCGGGAAGGGTGTGACGGTCAAGTGCAGGCTGGGGTCGAGGAAGGGCGGGCGCAGGAGGCCGGGCGAGAAGAGGCTGTCGGACGACGAGTTGTGCAGGTGCGTCGAAAGACTGCTCATTCGTCTAAGAATCAGCTGCTGTGCGTCTCGCTTGGCAGATGCGAACAGTAACGATTGACGCACGCAGCTTCCGCCTCGTCCTGCGACTCTCTGAACCGTCAAGCGACCCTTCCGTGCCTTCTTACATTGTCACCGAGTCGACGCCGCACTCTCACTACACCCACCAGCACCAGCACACCCTCTTCCCCAGAGACTGTTTCGAAGACGACCCTGACTCTCACTCCGTTACGCTTGACCCCTCGCCCACCTCCCGCATCGACTTCGAAAATCGCCTCCTCGTGTTCCGCTCCGGATACACCGTCCCTATCCTCCACCCCGATATCTCTCGCACAACGGCGCATCACCGTTCCTCGAACCGTCGTCCTTGCGCCGCCTCGCTCGACTACGACAAGAATTGGGGGCTCTGGGAGGATGTGGTCGGCCTGGAACGCTGGCGAGAGGAGAAGAGGAAGAGGAGGAAAACGACGATGGAGATGTGTGGTTTGGGTGCGCTGAAAGAGTGGGGATGGGTTGTTGGGCTTAATGACATTCGGGAGGAAGAGGAGCCGCTTGAGGAGGAGGTCGCCCACGAGGGGCCGGACACGGAAGAGGCAAGTGGTGCGATCGGTGCCAATGAGGGTCAGATGGACGTGGGACAACCAATGGGCGGAGCATACAGAACGGAGGAACAGCAGGCCAGCCACGAGGGCGAACAGGACGTCGTAGCCTCGGCATATCCCTGGCGGCGTCCCTGCCATTCAACCGAAGCTCAACAAACATCGCCGGCGATTAGGAGCAGCCGGCGCTCGACGACAACCGGGTTGCCTGGCATCGCCCGCAGCTCTCGCCACGCTCCTCGCCGCGCCGCCTCTGCAGGAGCCTCCGATGCAGCGGATACTGGGGTCGAAGCCTACGTCGAAGTGGCTGCGGAGCAGCAGCAGCAAATCGAATTGATAGATCAAGCGATGCGCGACGAGGAGGCGCTCGACAAACTCGCTACCGACGTTGCAGCTTTCCTGATTCGCCCGCAAAGGATGCGAGTCACGTCTCAATCAGTAACAATCACCGATAACGCCGCTCCTTCACCCTTGACGCCTTTCACGCCTCCGTCGCGCAGCTTCCTCAGCCTGCCGCTCACCTCATCGACCGATTCGTGCATCGTCGCTTGCTCGCCCGCCGACTCGTGCTTCTCCCACTTCGGAGAACGCGACACGTCGCTTTCGAGCGTCGAGACGCCGACTCGTTCGTTCGTGCGACCACGCGCTCGCAGCGTTCGTTTCGCCGACGAAGAGGAGGCGAAGCAGTCGCGCGCGGTGGCCTTGAATGCAGCGGCGGGAGGGGCGATAGACGTGAGCGCTCGCGCTCTGGTTTACAAGCAGGAAGCGAAGCACGCGTTGGTGTCGAGCGGTATTGACGAGGAACGGGAGGAGCAGGCGCTTCAAGGGCTATTCGGCCTGTTTGGCTGGCGCCCGCGGTCGCCGTCCCCTGCGATCAGTACTCTTCAGCACTCTACAGCAGCTACGACCGCGCATCAACCGTTGCCGTCGACTAACATCTCGACCGCGCTTCCCGGAGGCGGCGCCGCCTCACCTGCCTCGCAATCTCCTGCCAGCCCGTCTCCCTCAGCGACGTCAGCTCTCGCCTTCCGCCCTCGCGTCTCCTCCAAGGCCGCACCTCATTGTACAACGCCCACCTCTGCCATCTTCATCTCCGGCGTACGCAAGAGCACGCCGACCTTCTCAAGTCGCGCCTCGACGCCTTTCACGCCTCTCACAGTGCAAGCTAGCGGTTCTGCGAGGGCCGTGGCAGTTGCGCAGGCGAGTGCGCGTGAGAGGAAGGAGCGGCAGCAGCAACAGGGTCTGAGCGGAGGCGGAAGGGCTGTGGGGACGACTTTGTCCGAGCAAGAGGAGACGGCGCTCGCTGAAGCGTTCAAGGAACGCTTGTGGAGGAGCGGTGGTGATACTGAAGGTGGAAGGCTCGACCCGTGCGCCCATTTCTGCCCTGGCCCCGAGCGAAGCTGACCTTCGCACGCGCCACAGGCTGTACTCGGCCGCTACGCTCGCCACAAAGCTCGACTTGATCCGTACGGTCACACCGTTCCCGAGTTTCTCGATCCTCCGGACTCCCTCGAGCGCGATCTATCTGTCCCTCCTCAGCAAGCCGTACCGCTCTTCTCGCGCTCGCCTCCCGACCCTCCAGTCTCTCCCAACGTTCGACACTCCGCCCGACGTCCTCAGCCTCTTCACCGACAGGCGCATCCGCCTTGCGCTCGAATACCTCTACGGCCGAAGCGTCTCGACGTATGAGATGGCTTTCCTTGAGCGGCGGGAGGAGGCCGTTTGGGCGCTGGCGAGGACGATGGCTGCTGTTGCGGAAGTCAACGAACGGGCAATGAGGTTACGTAGCAGCGGGGCGGGGCAGGAGGAGCCGAGGTGGCAGGCTCGCGGATGAGCTGGATGCGCTTATAACTCGCTTTCCCTTTAGATCGCTGTCTCCCCGGGGTCTGACTACGGTAAAATACCTTGGCCTGCACCAATACAGACAATACTGCTGAGAGCAGGTGCGACAAACTGCCGCAAGTCTAGGAGGAAACCTCCATGTTCAGCTTGTCGGCGCCTCATCTGCCAACAGCGCCAGCACAATCCTCAGCTCCTTAAGGTACCCGCACTCAAGGAGCGTGTGGTTGGATACGGCATCGCTGCCAAGGCCGATGATCCTGGACTGGAAGAGTCGTGCTGTGCGTCGTTGTAGCCAATTTTTGACCACCCCGTTTTCCGCTCCGTCTCCCCCCTCCTGCTTGTTCCCAGCCGCTGGACCCTCCCCCTCCTCCTCTTCTTCAGCAACATGCGCGCCCGTCGTTCCGCAGTCGGGCAGCAGACCCACATCCCTCGCCTGGACGAGCTCGAGATCCCAATCGAGCTGCTCCAGCGCGGCGCATTCCTCGACATCGTGGTCGACGGCACAAGCGTAGGCGAGGTCAGTGATGCAGAAGGTCCGACTCGAAGGTTGTAAGCGACGGTGCCAGGATTGGAGCAGTATGACAGAGGTCGGCGTCGTGAAGGTGGACGAAGGCGGAGTAGATGGCCGTCCTGCAAGTCGTCAAATTATCGATCAGTTGCGCATTCAAGGTGCAAGCTTAAACACGCACGTCTGCTCGACGCCGAGGCTGGCAAATGTCCGGAGCGGGAACCCTTCGAACGTCAACAGCGACAGACCCGCCTTCATCCGCAGGTTCAAGATTTTGGGGCCATGTAAGTAGGTACCGAAGTGTGTGGGCGTAGGTCCGTCTATGCCGCCGTTGATGTGCTTGTAGGCGTCGTGTTCCTTCAGTAGATCCTCGAGGGAGCCGGTTCCGTCCTTGTAACACTGGCGACGTGGGCCACTTTGGCGTCTCTCCGGACGGCGAGACTCGTTTTGAAGAGATTGTACAGAGGCCCCTCCGCATACGGTTCGTCCGCGAGAATGATCTGCGGCGCGCGAGGAACGGACTCGCCTGTGTACGGCCTCGGATAGGCGAAGGTGCCGTTCCAGGTCGGCGGATACTCGTCGACCGGAGGGATCAGGCCGACGTCTTGGTCGCCGTAGAGCTCATAGTAGATGACGCGCAGTATGCGCTTTTGCTGGCAGACGCGGATAGTCAAGTCGAGAGACGAGGGTTTGTACTCACCTTGGCGTCTGAGATCTCTGCCGAGTCCACGTCCAAGGCCAAAGCTGGAGTTGCGAGCAGTCTTGACTGACTGAAGGAGCCGCTGACGGCGTAGCGGGAGCAGGAGCAGGGGAGATGAGGGGCGGAGTAATGGCTGGATCAGGTTCGGAATATTTCGTTGTCGACTTTTGAATCAACGTCTGATGGTGCGGCCGGCGGTGGCGTTGTTGCCGATTCGACGACGGCGTCGACGAGTTCCTTCGAGGAAAAAGCGATGAGCGGTTTGGATGGAGTCGCTCGTCGGAGAGGCAAGATGCGTGCGGAAGGTGACACTGCGCGAACCCTCGGCGAAGATCTCGTCTTCAAGTAAGAGCACTGGTGGTGAATGCGCGGAAGGAGACGGCGTGTACGGCTGCGGCTGAGCCCAGCCGTGTTGATCGACGACGGGCTAGTCGGCGAGCGGGAGGCGCAGGCCAACATCTCAGTACAGTCGTTCGCCGTATTGCACCAACAGTACTCGTCGCTTGTGCACAGGACGACGGAACAGTTGGCGTCAACAGCCAAGAACAAGACGGCGCGCACCTGGATATCTTCGAGCGTGGCCAGAGGCGCAGACTCAGGTTCGCTCGTCTTGACGTGGAGACTGTCACTGCTTGCAGCAGCTACGGAGCGGGATTCCCCGAGGACGTGGTTGTCACGCAAGAGCGAATTGGGCTGCGAAACGAGCTTGAGAGTACTAAAACGCTAGCAAGTTGACCGTCTACGGCCGCAGGCACCAGCCGCTCTCCGCCTGCCTGTACACCGTCAGGGACCTCGCCCCAGCGAGCTGTGTCATAGTTCAGGGAGACGTGCAACTGGCAAGAGAAGATTTAGAGCGCTTAGGTTTGTCGACTCGCGGTTCGGGTTGAATGACAGGAGACGGAAAGGGAGGATCTGTCTGCGCCGTTGGAGCTGTGGCTTGGTGGGTATTCGAGGCCAAATTGGGGACGGAGGGAGAAAAAAGGCGGAGAAGGAGGAAGGGAGGCAGCAGGTAACGGTCGGAAGTCTCGCAGGGTATAGCACTGCTTGCGGGCGTTCAATCAAGCCCTGTCAAGTCGTGCGCCTTGCCCGAACAGGACTTTGCGCGACGGTGGCAGTGATGTCGCGGTCTGGGAGGAGAGCGATGAGAACGCGAAGCGCGAGAAGAGCGTCGAGGTTGTCTGCGCGGCGTCATGGTCTAGCAGTACAGTCGGTTAAGCTGTGGCACCCACTCGAGCCGTTCCGAGCGAGCGAGTGACTGGTCGATGCCCAAGAGTTCCTCCTTGAACCTGGGCCGCTCCCTACTCGCTCACAACCTCAGCTCGAAGCTATCTGGACATGCTAGCGTGCACTCCAAGGACCCTTGTAACACCCTCAGCATGGCACATTATCGCTCGAGCGCACTCGTCGCACGCCTCTCCCCCTTCCTTCGTCCCATCAGGCGTCACTTCCGCCGACACTGATATCCCCTACGGGGACCCCGCATGCGCCTCGTCCGCCTACTTGCCTCAGAAGGACGGTGCGCGGTCGCAGACCGAGGAGGAGAAGCGTGCGGTGACGGAGACGCCCGAGTTGACGCCTAAACAGCGAGACGTCCTGGAGAAGATCATCCGGGTGGACCAGGCGGGCGAGTTAGGCGCCAACTACATCTACTACGGTCAGAAGGCGGTATTTGCAGCGGGATCGGACAAGCGCACGACGGGAATCGTACAGGTGCGTTTCGAGGCGACTTGCGGATCTCGAGGCTTCGCGCCGTAAGGGCTGCGTCAAGGCTTTTCCCTGATCATTGTATCCTTCTGCGGTGCACAGGTTATGTGGGACGGCGAGAAGAAGCACATCGCGGCGTTCGACAAGCTCATTACGCAGCACAACGTCCGACCGACGGCTCTTTACCCGGTGTGGAAGGCCATGGCGTTCGGTCTCGGCGCGGGAACGGCGTTGATGGGCAAGAGGGCGGCAATGGCGTGCACGGAGGCGGTTGAGACGGTCATTGGCGAGCACTACAACGAGTGCGTCCGTGTCTTTCCCGCTTTCGGGTCCCTCGTGACCGCAGCTGACTTCTCTCGCTCTAAGACAATTGAAGCAGCTCGAAGCCGACTTTCCCGACCACCCTTCCATCCCGCTTCTCAAGAACATCCTCACCGAGTTCCGCGACGACGAACTCGAGCACCTCGACACGGCCGTCGCGAACGAGTCGCAGCAGGCGCCGGCGTACGCGCTGTTGAGTGCGGTTATTGCGGGAGGATGTCGCTGGGCTATTAAGACGACGGAGAAGATATGAGGCGGCCGAGTTCGAGGAGGACGAGGAGGATGGATGAGAAGTCGCAACCGGTAGCCCCCCTGTAGTGCGCAATCGTCATGCAGCAGTTCAACGAGCTTAGACAGCGCTCCTTGCGCGTCTACATACCGTTTGCTGCTACTTGACCTCGCCCATCTCGCTCGCTTTGTTCTTCGCTTCGTCTACGGCACGCTCACACCGCTGCGCGCGGTCCGCTCGCTGTTAGCGTTGTATTCGAGTGTACGCGACCGCTCCCACACCTCCGCAACCCGCCGCAAGCCATTGCTCGACCTCTTCACCTCCTCATCAGTTCTCCCCACCCACGACCATTGACCCTCGCCAAACCAGCTGTGAATCCAGCCCAGCATGTCGACGCTGCACGGCATGAGTCCAGAATTGCAGAGCCTGGAGGATCAGGTGCAGAACAAGCGCGAATGGAAGTACGAGATGCGGCGCGAGGCGCAGGAGATCTTGCCGGGTGCGTCTGACACTTTCTAAGGTTGGCGAGCGTTGTGAGCTGACGAGATGAGGCTGGCAGGACTGTTCGTCGGGCCCTTTCAGCCGAGCTGGAAGTTGGAGGTTCTGCAGTCGCTCGGGATTACCCACATCCTGTGTATCGCCGAGACTCGCGAGCAGTGCGTTCCTGCCCTCCTCCCCACGCTCGAGAACATGCTGACAATGGCGTCTCGTGCAGACACATCCTCAAACCGAAATTTCCGGAGCACTTCGTCTACCTCATACAGGACATCCGCGACTCCGACGACCAGAACCTCATCCGCATCTTTCCCCAGTGCGTCTCCCTTTCCCCCCTCAACACGTTGTGCAAATCTGACGATAGACGTGCACAGAACCTACAACTTCATCGATAGCGCGCTCGCGGCTGGAGGACGAGTACTCGTGCATTGCGGAGACGGCATCTCTCGCTCGCCAGCGATAGTGTGCGTTCGACACACCGTATTACGCTCCAAAAGATTCAGCTGACGTCGGATACGTGCGCAGGACCGCCTATGTCATGCTCAAGACCGGCTTGACCCACGAGGACGCGTTTGCGTTCGTCCAGGCGAGGAGGTTCTGCGTCGCGCCTAGGACGGAGTTTGTCCACCAGCTCGAGGTGCGTTAATCATGTCTGTGCTACGCACAGAGCGTTGGCCACTTACACGCTGCGCTTGTAGGCCTACCGCCCGATCATCATGGCGTCTCGAGCTGTGGCGGCGGACAAGAACGCGCAAGCGGGTCAGCGGCTGCGACGGCGTGGACGGGACGATGGCGATGACGCTGAGGGAGACGTGAGCATGAACGGCGGAGGCGGGAACGACATGTGCGTGCATCTTCCTCTGCCTCCAAAGCTTCAACCACTGACCCGCTCGCCTGTGTCCCCGTCTTCCAGGCAGATGGACGCCGACATGGCTCAGCGTGTTCCTTCTGCGCCCGTCTGGACCGGCCCGCAAGCTTGAGCAACGCCACTCGCCTCGCCATTCTCCCTTCCCTCTTCGCAACCTCCCTCGCATCGCACACTCGATACCCTCCGACGCTCTTCCTTCCCTGCACACATGTCTGACGTCACTGTTGCCCGTTGCATCGTACATACCCCCGTTCTCCTCGTCTCTGCGCCGTAGGAAATGTCAATACCCCTCTTCCTCGGGGGTCGTCCGCCGGCGAGAGGGTCCGCCTCTTCCGTCGGCTGCGTGCATGCATGTACAGCGACGGCAAGCGACGCTCAAAAAGCTGAATACCTTTCTGTCGACCGACCCATTGCCAACCCCACCTCGGTGACGTCGCCTTTCGCTATTTCGTCGACGCGCTCTCTCGCTCGCGTTTCCCTCCTTCCACTTACTTGCACCACCAATCACCACGAATCGACGCAAGAATGTACCGCGCTGCCCTCCCCACCCTCCGCACCGTCGCGTACGCGCAGCGCCGCACCTTCATCGCGACCCGCCCGGCTTGCGACTTGAAGGACGCCGCGCAGTCGCTCAACAAGAAAGTTGGCGAGAAGCTCGCGTCCGGTATCGAGACAGTTGAGCAGACGACCGAGTCGGCGAAGCAGTCAGCGAAGGCCGTGCGCCCTTTCGCCTGTTCCCTCTCGTCGTCGTCCCATTGACCTCGCTTTCAATCCTGCAGGCTACTAGCGACGCTACTGCCGAAGCGAAGAAGCTGGGAGCCGATGCACAGGCCAAGGGCGAGAAGGCTGCGGCGGACGTCAAGGCGGAAGGTCGCAAGCTCGAGGCGGAGGCGAAGAAGTGAGCAGGAGGAAGGGATATCCGTCGTATCTTAACGAATCAACTGCAGTACCGAGTTGTTCAAGGGACATGCATGCGCAGTGCTACAACAATAATGAGGGGAAGGGGAATGAGGGGAAGGGGAGTGGGGAGCGGGATCCGACAGCAAGCCTCTTTCGCTTCAGACGTCCACCCTGACTGCCGCACGAGCAGACCGTCTCCGCTCCTGCACGAGCTTCTCCTTCAACTCCTTCACCGCAGCAATTTTGTCCTCCATTGCTCGCTTGGCGCCTTCGCCAGGTCGTAGGTCGAAGTCATCGTCCTCATCGTCTGACGCGGTGAGCGAGGCGAGCAAGGATGCAGCGACGAGTTGATCGCGCTTCGTAACGGGCTGGATAAAGGAGAGGGAAGAGAGGGTGGCATCATTCGAGGCGAGAGAAGGGAATATCGAGGTGCCGAGGTACGCTGGGCCGGAGAGCAAGCGGACCTGCGGGAGCGAGCGACGTGAGGGGGTTGGGTTGGTTTCAGAGCGTATACAGATGAGGTAACGCACGCCAAAGGGTAGAGACGCAGGGGCGGGTGCGCCGCCGAGGTGCGGAAAGATGGGCTCGCCGGTTGCTTGGTCGGGCGTGTCGCCTGTGCGCGGGTCATTAGCGAGAGCGGCGCAAGAGTGAGAAGATGTGCGCACCCGTCCACAAGAAGCCACTCGTCTGACTGCGATGTAACGAAAGCGCGAGGTCGCGACAGTCGCTATAGAGGACCGTTCGACAGCCGTCCATGAGCGAGATCTGGGGGGCGAGGAGTCGTCAGCATCGAAATGACAGCTCATCAGCTCGCTACGCACTTGTAACTGGAAGTCCTGCAGAATCTTGATGAGCGCAGGCTTGAGACCCGGGATCTCGAGGCCGTTCTTGATGCGGCGGACGAGGCGGATGGGGTCGATCTCGGCGCCAACGTTCTCGAGCAATCCGCGAATAAAGCCTGTGAGACAAATATCAGCGTTGCTTGCACCTGAGAATGCTTGGTACACTCACGAGGCTTGTTCTCCGAGTACTTGAGCAGGTCTTCCCAGAGGTCGTTGTCATCCTGCTCCTTGGCGAACTCGATGGCCTGTACAGAAGGCCGTCAGCTTGTATTCTCCTTCGGGAGGCCCGGTCACGCACCCGCTCGACATCGCCCAGCCGCTCGATGATGAGGTTGAGCGCGCGCTTGTTGTCGCCCATCCGGCCGAGGAGGAAGACCATTTCGGGCACAAGGTCGCGGCTCTCGCACATTTTGTACGCGCGCTCGAGGCTGTAGTAGTTGCTGGCGCGCAGGAAATCCATGAGCTTCTTCTGGTCGTACTCGGCGTAGAGGTCGACCTGCCGAGGCGGGAACGATCAGCCACGCAGGAGAGAGGCAGAGAACGTTCGGAGCGAACCTGTAGATCAGAATAGTCGAATGCAAGATGCGGATCCTTGTCGAAGAGGGCATCGAGGTACATGTAGAGGTATTTGCGAGAATCCTGCAGTTGCGAGATGACGCGGGGTATCTGCGGGCGGCGAACCAGGTCAGAAGGGTTAGGAGCGGGCGCATGTGGTGACATACCGGGATGGAATGGGTATGGTCGACGAGCAGCTCAATGGCCGTCCCGTGACGAGATTCTGACTCAAGCGCCTTCTCATTCTTGCGCAGGTCCTCGTCGAACTCGATGAGCTGGAGCGCCTGGTCCTGGATGTCGGTGAAGAGGTTGCTGTCGCGGATGAGGTTGAAGACGTGGGGGTTGCGCAGCTTAAGGAAGTAAGGAAGGGCTTTGCCGGGTTGTCGGTTCAAGATGTAGCTGCGGAGGCGTCTGTCAGCCTAGTCGACGTCGAGCGCAACGATAACGCACAGCTCGGTCAGCGTCTGCATCAACACGTGCGACTCGGAGGCCCGCGTCCTGTCGAGCTGATTCTTGACGGCGAGGATGACGGCCGAGACGTCGTAGATCTCGTGCGGCCAAGCGTGTATCGTTCGTAAGAGGGCCTAAAAAGACAGCAGTCAGTCACGCGGGAGCACAAGCGTGAACGAATGACACACCTGCTCGTTGTGTCGCAGGTAGTGCGCCAAGATCATTTCGTAGACGAGCCGGCTCAGCTGAGGGTCGTGTGTCGGAACATAAGGGATGATGGTCTGTGTTGTGGGACTTCGTCAACACTTGCTGAGGGTCATCAGTCGGGATCGAGCCCACCTCCAGATGACCTCTCTCAGCGAAGAGGAACACCCAGTCCTCCCACAGCTTCGCGTTGATGCCGAGGATCTTGGGGCAAGAAGCGGCGGCCTTGTCGTACTCGCCTGCAAGACGAGCCGAGTAAGTACGAGATGGTGCGACGAGGAAGGCTAATTGAGACGCACCCTCCTCAACCAAGTACTCGAGATACTTCTTGCCGACGTCTGTCACGTCAAAGCCGCCTACCGTACCAAGTCCAGACTTCTCCAGCGCATGTAAAGCCTCCTCGTATCGCTGCATTTCGATCAGCCAGACGATGTGGTCGGACTCGTCTCGCGTCTGCGCGACAACGATGTCCTCCGGCGAAACGACGAGGAAGCTTTGTCCGTCAGCCAAGGGACACAAGCTGTAGTCTCGGCACTGGAAGCGGTTGTAGTTGCGCAGGCTTATGGCATCTGACGAGACCTCCTCTCCGTCCGGCGAGATGATGCGAAGTTCGGGTCGACTGCCGGCTTTTCGTCGCTGGGCGCTCGGGTCATCCGCCTCCTCGTCGTCGTCTTCTTCAGTCGTGTAGGCGAGGACGAGCAAGTCGCCGTTCTTGCCGTACGGAGCAATGCCGGAAATCATGCAGTCGACCTGAAAGATGGCCGACACCTCGACGTAGAGCTCCGACGCGCTCGGCAGACCCGGTACTACGCGTTTGGACTCGCGCTCCTTAACGACCGCAACCTTGATGACATCCGCCCAAGCGATGAGCAAAGTGCGGTCGTCTCGCCATCGCAGATTGCACTTGAAGAGATCGGCGCGCGGGCTGTCCTCAGTGCGGCTGATGTAGGTGATACGTTGACTCGTCGCCGTGTCGTAGATCCGCACGCCCGCGTCGCTCGCCCAGGCGATAAACGTCCCGCGCCATTCGACGGCCCAGATCGGCCCTTCGCCAGAGTAGAGCGTCACGTCCTTCTGTCCCAGCCAGCCTTTCTCCGAAAGTATCAGGTTGCCGGCCATACCGCCGGAGATGAACTGGCGAGTGTTGCGCTTGCCAAAGAACGGTTCGAGGGCAACGCAGCGCATCGGTCGCTGCATGTCGAATACGTACGCTTCGGAGCTTGTGAGCGACTGGATAGCGACGCAACCTGCGAAAAGCAGGATGAGCGGGAAGTTCGCGAGAGAAGAAGGGAGCCTCGCGCACCATCCATGGAAGCGCTTGCGACGAACTCGCAGGTCGAGTCGATGCTAAGATCGTTGATCATGGCGGAGTGTGGGCGGAAGCGCTTGATGAGCTTCCCTTCTGGCGAAAGGACAAAGAGGGCGCCATTGTGCGTGCCAAGGATCTGCGCGAAAGGAGGATCAGGAGACGAGAGACAGCGAAGAGCGAGGCGCGCGCACGGTGTACTTGTTGCAAACGGCTATTGCGCTTGCCGTGTCCTTCGACAGAATGTCAGTCGTCGAGCCGCCTAGCCGAACGTACTTGAGCGTCGGTTCGTCGTCGTCTTCGTCTCCCTCAGCATCCTCCTCCTCGCCGGACGAGCCTCCTTTTTCCTCCTCACCCTCTTCCTGCTCCTCCGCCCACTCCTTCCCGTTCTCATCGCCTTCGTCTACGCCGTTTCGTATCCGCTTGTCCAACCGTGGTAAGGGAGGTAGTCTCTCCTCCTCAGTCTCTTCCGGCGACGGCGTCGACCCATCCTCCTCAACCTCCTGTTCTACCAGTTCCTCCTCGCCCTCTTCAGTGTCAGCCTCGCTCTCCTCTTCTGTCCCTCGATCCCTCTCCCGTTTCCGTCTCACGTCCGTACTCCCCCCGCTCGTCACCGAATGCAACAGTCCCTCCGTACTCGGCACAACACCCACCACTCGTCGGTTGCCCTGGTCCTTCACGAAACCATTCCCGTTGTCTACGTTGAGCATGGGGGGCAGGGCGGATGTTGAGGGTGGAGAGACTGTGGTGAGGACTGATGAGGCTGGACGAGGGGGAGAAAGCGGAGAGGTGCCGAGTGAGCGGACTGAGGAGGCTCGCGAGGATGCTGGCATCGCATCTGAGCACGTCTAGCAAGACTTTGAGCAAGCGAGCGAGGTGGCTGGGGTCAAGCGGTGAGCGGTCGAGGAAGTGGGGTAAGTCGCTTCTCTCAAACAGCAGCTTCAAGCCAGCCTTTGCAGCGCAATGCTTGTAACAGTGCAGAAGTGATTGGTACCAACGTGCCGCCGCGAAAGAGGCCGTCCTCGCCCCTCAACCCCCCTATTACGACCCGCGGATGGTGTACTTCTCGCGCTGGACTTCCGGGTTGAACAGCTGCGAGAGCATGACAACGTTAGTAATAGTGTAGAAGAATGAAAGCGGGAGGATCCGACTGACCTCCCACCGCGACGCAGGGAAAATGTCTGCAAATTGAAGGCAAGTTGTCAGTGAAGATTGGCACAGAGCGAGTCGCCGGACACACGCTTATTCCGGTTGTACCAACTCCGCTCAATAACCTTCCCCGCGTGAGACTGCATCCGAGCGATTGATTAGCCCTCCTGCACTGACGGCCAAAAGCGAACGTGGGAGACGCACCTCGTCCTTCTCGATCTTGGCGTCGTGCGTCAATCGGATGTCGTCGTGCACGTCGAAGTTGAACATCGGGCCTGACTTTCCGCGGTACTTGTTCACGATAAAGTCGTCTGCGAGCGGAAGGAAAGTGAGTACTGGGTTGGGAGCGAGTCAGGAGAGGGCGGTGGCGACGAACAGAACGTGTAGTGCTGTGAATCATAATGAGTCAGTAGGGGCGGCAGCAGCATTAGCGCAAGCGGTGCGCACATGCGGAATGATCAGATCCTCCTTGATGTACATGAGGTTGTCGACCGAGACGCTGCGCAGCTCCGGGAACTGTTGCCGGCACTTGTCAAGGAACTGCGCAATCGTGTCGCCCTTCTTGCACTACGAAGGCGCAAGCTGCTCGTCAGTCTCGCTCATCCATCGCGAGTCCCAGCGAAACGGCCAGCAGTATCGCCTAACGCACCGCAACGACCTTCCGGTGCCCGCTCCCATCCCAGAACGAATACGTGACCTCGATCGGCTCCTGCTTCATGTCCTCCTGCATCTTGAGCCACTTCTTACGCAGCTCGTCGCGCTCTTTCCGCTCGGCTTCTTCGCGCTCGCGGTCGGGGAGGAAGTGTGTGTCGACAGTTGGGTTCTTGCCGAGTTTGGGTTTCTTCGAGGGCGGTTCGGCTGGAGGAAAGGAAGGGTGAGCCATGAGAGGACGCAGAGGCAGATTCGTACGCACCCTCGTCTCCATTGGGCGAGTCTCCCTTCTTCTTCGGCTTGAACGGCTCGGCCTCCTCCTCGTCGCCGCCATCGCCAGCGAAAGAGAGCTTGACCTTGCCCTTCTCCTTCTTCTTCTTCTTGACTTTGCGTTCCTCATCTCTGCCGGCGTCTCACCCATCTCGTCAGTCTCCCCACAATGCGAGCGTATGATACGGGAAATTTGGACTCACTTGACCTCCGCCGCACCGGCAGCCTCCTTCCTCGCCTGCTCCTCGAGCTTCTCGCGCGTCTCCTTGAACTCGGACAGCTGGACGAGACCGTACGTCGACTTCTTGAGCGTCTCCTGCACGTCTTCCGTCTTGCCGACGAAGCGGTCTGAGCCGGTGCGGTTGCGATTCGCGGTCAAGTCCTCCTTCTGCGCTGCGAAGCCGTCCTGTCAAGAGTGAGCGAACATGTCAGCCGGCGCCTCGAGACGGACGTAACGGATTCTTAAACGCACCATCATCTCCTTGCGCTTCTTCTCGAGCTTGGCTGCAGTGCGTAACATGGCGCATACGAGTGTCAGCTGGTGGTCAGGAGAAGCGGCGCACACAGCGGCGACGGCAGCCCACCAATGCGCATCGCCTCCTGAGCCGACATTTTCGATAGCTGCGAGTTTGTCTAGCACACGAACAGAGCAGCACGAGTGAGCGGAAGCGAGTTTGACGGAGTTGGTCGCGGCCAAACGAACGGTCGCCGGTGTTGGCTCCTCCTCGCCCTGCTCATTCCGCTCGACTGACGCTCTTGCTGCTGTTTTCGCTATCACCACTGCACTCGCAGACACAGACTACCGCAGGCTACGCAGCACGCAATGGCGAGTCGACGCCGTCCTCGCTCCATCAGCCACCTCATCTCGCTCAAGGCCCCACTCGCGCGCACACGCACTGACACGCCCTCTGACGCAACACGCAGGGCGACTCGAGCTACGACTACCTCTTCAAGGTGCGCTTGCGGCACCCGACTCGCGTAGGCTTCGCCGGGCTTGTGCTGATCGCGTCCGCCTCTCTTTTATGCGCGTGTCGGATACAGGTCGTCCTCATCGGAGACTCGGGCGTAGGAAAGAGGTGCGTCAACGTCGCACACACACAAATCCCTAGGTCGCGCTGACCCTGCTCCCTCATCCGCGCAGTAACCGTACGTCCGCCCGTCTCGTCCCTCCCCCGTCTCCCGCACCCTCTCAACTTCGCCGTCCATTTGCTGCGCAGTTCTCTCGCGGTTCACGCGCAACGAGTTCAACTTGGAGAGCAAGTCGACTATCGGCGTCGAGTTTGCAACGCGGTCTATCCAGGTCGAGGGGAAGACGATCAAGGCGCAGATTTGGGACACGGGTGCGTTCCGTCGCTCGGCTGAGGCTGTCAACATGCTCGTCTGTGCCTGCGCTACACCGTTGAAGCGCGCAGACTAGCTCGTAGTGCAGACAGCCTGCTGATCGTCGTCTTCGCGCATCGCAGCTGGCCAGGAGCGATACCGCGCGATCACCTCTGCGTGCGTCATCATACCCAAGCGTCTTTGCGCCGCGTTCACGACTGACGAGCGATGTCGTCACAGCTACTACCGCGGCGCAGTCGGCGCTCTCCTCGTCTACGACATCGCCAAGCACGCGACGTACGTCAACGTCTTGCGCTGGCTCAAGGAGTTGCGCGACCACGCCGACTCGAACATTGTCATCATGCTCGTCGGAAACAAGAGCGATTTGAGGCACCTCAGGGCGGTCCCGACGGACGAGGCGAAGCTGTTTGCGCAGGAGAACGGTCTGAGCTTGTGAGTCGCGCTTCCGGCCCTCTTACCAGCTCTGAACGCTCTCTAATGGTTGGTCCGCACGCAGCATCGAGACTTCCGCGCTCGACGCATCCAATGTCGAATCCGCATTCCAAACCATCCTCACCGGTGCGCATCCGTTCCTCCTTTCTTTCTCCGCCCTCGCAGGCTTATACCCGCTCGATGGCCGCAGAGATCTACAAGATTGTCTCGCAGAAGCAGCTCGAAGCGGACCCCATCTCGTCGCAACGTCCCGGCGCAGGCTCGACGATTGAGATTGCCCCCAGCGCGAACGACGGCGGCCAGAACCCGAGCGGCAAGTGCTGCTGAGCAGGCGGAGCTGGTCTCCCTGTTCCCTTTCCTCTCAGTTCGAGGTGCGGAGCGGTAGAAACGAGTTGCGTGGTGGCAGGTTCAGAGCGGTTCTCGTTCCTCTTCCTTTTGTACGGTCTATCGGGTCCACATACTCTTTTCGTCGAGCGCATAGCCCATCCGCGTTTTCTCGTTCGTGTGCCATGTCAAGCCCTCTCGCAGTTGACCTCTCCCGGTCCAGCCAGTCGAAGCGAGAGCGAGGGCGCGGCACACCGTCCGTGGGTGAGCGCGGAATACGACGGGTGCGCTCCAGCTTCTCACGGTTCGCCGCCCATGGCATAGGCTCGCGGATGAGAAGCAATCGGGTTGCCGGGTCGCTTGTTCCCCCCCCCCCCTCAGATAATCCCTGTCGAACAGAAAGGCCTGCCGTCGCAAAGTTGGGGAAGCCGCTCTTCGATTTTCTCCGAGTCGCCGCTCACCGCGAGGCGACCGATTGGCAACCGCACGCGAGTCCCCGGATTCCGCACGATCGGAGAAGCACGAGCCGCAAGGTCGGGCGGGTGGAGAATGTCTGCTCTCGGCAAACTTTGCGAGCGAGGGAGGGAGAGAGAAACGCCGCCACCCGACGGCAGTGGCGGCGGGCGGGCCATCGGGTGCATGTCCCGGTGGCGCGAAGAGGAGGTGAAGAATGGCGTGCATTGCGCGTGGTGCATCGCGTGCAGTCCACTCCGACTGGCGTTATCGTGCTACGCAAGGAGGCGCGAGAGCTGGGGAAGCTGGCGCCTCGAGACGAAGTTTGCCTGGGGGATCCGATCACCACCTGCTCTGATGGTATGCATGGGGAGCTTGGCGACGCAGGGTGTGACGGTATCGAGTGGCGGAAGACCGTGTTGCCGTGGGGTCCTGCGCAGGGTTGCGGTGTGAAGCAGCGTGGTAGGGCGCGGATGGCGGGGTCGTTGTGTGGAGGAATTGCTTGGCCATGCCACAAAATCGGGTGTCTGGAACACGTCAGCAGCGCGTCCGAGTGGGTTCCAGCGGGGGAAAACCGCGCGGTGTGGCTGCTATGGGCTCGGACAGCTGCCGCGCGAACGCTTTGCCCGCTGGCAGCAGCGCGCTCCTTCTTTCCTCTCCGTGGTTCGTGCGCGCATCCTCCGCCTTTCTCACCACACACACACCGCCAGCCCACAGCCACCGCCTGCCACCGTGCGTTCAACCCCCCTCCGAACCTTCGCAAGCGGGCAGCTTGCCACCTTCCCCTACCCTCGCTCTCCGCCTGTTCGCGCCGTGCCCGGCAGCCTCGCTCTAGAACGTCAAACAGGCGACGCCACCGTTGTCAGCAGCCGAGCAGACGCTGACCGGTTGCCTCCCGCCTCTCTTCCTTTCCTGCTTCCCCCCGTCGCCGTCCTCGTCGTCGCTCTCCCTGCCCTCGTCAACTGCAGATGTCCGGCTCCGACCCTACTGAGGCCAGCCTCGAGGCCCTCTCCCACCGCCTCGACGAGAACTCGCGCGCAAAGAATGGCAAGGACGACGACGGCTTCGTCTTTGACGAGAAGCGTGCGCCGTCCCAGACCACCGGCGACGATGAGGACTACCCCGATGCGCCCACCGAGGAGGAGAAGATGATCCTGCGGCGTGTCCCTGGCCCCATCAACATCGCGTCGTTCCTCATCGGCTTCATCGAGCTCGCCGAGCGCTTCTCCTACTGTTAGTTGGTCGCGCTGTCGGCGGTGGCAGCTGGACGTTGACGTGTTTGACCTCGCCCAGACGGTTCGACCCAGGTCTTCACCAACTTCATCCAGCAGCCTCTCCCCGAAGGCTCGACCACTGGCTCGTCGCACGCTGGCCAGACGTCGGGCGCTCTCGGCATGGGCCAGCAGGCGTCGACCGGTCTGACGACGTTCAACCAGTTCTGGGTCTATACCATGCCGCTCTTCGGTGCCTACATCGCCGACACTTACCTCGGCCGCTTCAACACCATCGCCTGGGCCATCCTCATCTGCTTGATCGGCCACATCCTCCTCGTCGTCTCTGCCCTCCCCTCTGTCATCGTTCACCCCAACTCCGCCATCGGCGTCTTCGCCGTCGCCATCATCATTATGGGCGTCGGAACCGGGTTCTTCAAGTCCAACATCTCGCCCCTCATCGCTGAGCAGGTCGCCGCGCACCGCCTCTACGTCAAGACTCTCAAGAACGGCGAGCGCGTCCTCGTCGACCCGGCAGCTACCACGGCGCGCATGTACAACTGGTTCTGTGAGTCTCCGCGTCCGACCTCGCTCATCGCTCTGCACGAGCTGACTCCTTTTCTCCCGCGCAGACCTCCTCATCAACGTCGGTGCTCTCGCCGGACAGCTCGGCATGGTCTACGCCGAGAAGCGCGTCGGCTTCTGGCTCGCCTTCACCCTCCCGACCGTCATCTTCGCCCTGACGCCCATCGTCCTCTTCCTCGGCAAGAACAAGTACAACCGCACCCCTCCCGCTGGCTCGTCGCTCGGAAGGGCTTTCCGCATCCTCAGCATGAGCTTCAAGCGCGCCGGATTCTCCCCCAAGGCGTGGAAGCGCTCCGACTTTTGGGAGGCCGCTCTCCCCTCGCAGCTCGCGACCGCCGAGAAGCCCGCGTGGATGACTTGGGACGACACGTTCGTTTGGGAGGTTCGCCGTGGATTCAAGGCTTGCCAGGTCTTCCTCTGGCTCCCGCTCTACTGGCTCTGCTACAACCAGATCAACAACAAGTGAGTCCCGCGCCGCCACTCCCGCGTCTTTCCAGTGTGCGAGAACGAGCGCTGACCGCGCCCTGTCGCGCCCCGCAGCCTCACCTCGCAGGCCGCCGTCCTCAACACCCACGGTCTCCCGAACGATGTTCTTGCCAACCTCGACCCCTTCGCGCTCATCATCCTCATCCCCATCTTCGACCTCGGCATCTACCCGGCCCTCCGCCGCGCCGGCATCAACTTCTCGCCCGTCAAGAAGATATTTGCCGGATTCATCTTTGGCTCCCTTTCGATGGTTTGCGCCACCGCCGTCCAGGCTCACATCTACGCTACCTCGGCTTGCGGAACCCACGCTGCGACCTGCGACGAGATGCCGTTCATCCCTACCAACGTCTGGATCCAGACCCCCTCCTGTGCGTTTCCCTCCGCTTTCCTCCTCCTGCTTTCGTACTGACCATCCTTCACTCGCAGACGTCCTCCTCGCCCTCTCTGAGATCTTCGCCTCGATCACCTCGCTCGAGTACGCCTACACCAAGGCGCCAAAGTCGATGCGCTCGATGGTCATGTCCGTCAGCCTCTTCATGACCGCCATCTCCGCCGCCCTGGGCGAGGCGTTCCTCGCGCTCTCTGCCGACCCGCTCCTCACCTGGAAGTGAGTCGCGAACCGTGTTTTGAAACCCGCTCAGGACACTTGCTGACTTGTCTTCCGTCACTTCTCCTCCTCTTCACCCTTCTCTTCCGCCTTTCCTCGCCTCCTCGCGCTCGCGCTCGCTACTAATCGCGACAACAAAAAGCTATGGCTGCTTTGCAGTAATCTCCTTCGTCGGAGGCATCATCTTCTGGTTTACGTTCGTGAATCTCGACAAGGAGGAGGCCGCGCTCAACGAGATCAAGGAGGGCAAGCGTACGGAGGAGGCCGAGCCCAGGCAGGTCGTCTGAGCTCCTCGGTTGTCGTGGATGGATGTCTGGTTCTATACCTTGCGGTGGACGCCCCGCTCGCCTGCTCGACCGTCGTAATAGGTCCTCCCAGGGTTGTAATTGTCGAAAACATTACGAAGCATCGTTCCGCTTGTCCAGTGCGAGCCAAGTGCGAGTCTGAAGCGACTCTCAGGTGTCTCAGCGAGCTATCCTGCGACTCACAGCTCCAGCGAAGCGCTGTGAAGCGATAGCCACTTGACCTTTACAGGAGGAGGACGACGGAGGAGCCGCTCTCTCAGTGCTCCTCAGACGGCTTCGCAAACAGGCTGGCACGAACGGTCACAAGCTGAATGATTTACTAGCTTCGCTAGTCGATTTATCTTGTGCGGAAGCGGTGGACATCGTCGCTGGCCGGAGGAAGCCCTCACGAAGACAACACCTTGCTGCTCGCCGACAACGGCTGCGGGACGTCGCCAGGACAGCCATGCTGCTCGACGGGACTGCTGGGTACCTCGCAGAGCAGCTGGGCGCAGAGGTACGCCCGCGCTCACTCCCTCGCTAACATCATCGCTCGACCGCCGTCATTGACCTCGAGCACTCGCAACACGCAGCCCAGCCAGATCAAAATCATCCTGCTACTCGTCGCATCCGTCCCACTCTCCCTCGCATACCCTTATTTCCCCTCGACCACCCGCTCGCAACTCGCTCACCTCTACAGCCTCGTCCCCTCTGTCATCTTTCTTTGCTTCGTCCTCGACCTGGGACTCGGCTTCGTCCAGCTCCTCGCGAGCTCGCTTGCGACATGGTCCATCGTCAGAATCGGCGCGCGGAACAACTGGGGCGCACTCATGCCTTGGAGCGTCTTTGCGATTGTCATGGGTCACCTCGCCGTCAAGTGCGTTCGCCCCGCCCATATTGACGTTCTCGAGGTCCGCACTGACTCAATACGCCCGCAGCCACATCGAGCGCAGCCTGAACAACGTCCCGGTAACGACCATCGAAATCACCGGCTCGCAGATGGTCCTCGTCATGAAGCTCATCTCGTTCGCCTGGTCCGTTTACGACGGACAGAGGCCGCTTGAGGAACTTGACGCGATTCAGAAGGCATCGCGCGTCGAGGAGGTCCCGGGACTCTTGCCCTTCCTCGGCTATGCGTGTGTTCGCTCTCACTTCTCGAGTCGGTTCTAGCTGACTCCGCCGTTCGCAGCTTCTTCTTCCCGTCGGTCCTTGCCGGACCCTCCTTCACCTACCGCTCCTACGACTCCTTCACGACCCACCGCCTCTTCGCCAAGGAGCATCCCCCCGACGGTTCGAAGCCTGTCGACCCCACCGTTATCCCGCCCGGTCGCCGACGGAAGGCTGCGAAGCGCTTCGCGACGGGCATCATCTACCTCGCTATTTTCTCGACGTATGGGTCGAAGTACGGCATGAACCGGTTGATCGACCGCAAGGCGGTCGCGGGAATGACGTTTGTTCAGAAGTGAGTTCACGCTCGCTCGTTCGGAATGTTGTCTCGCTGACTCGAGGCCTCCCAGGTTCACCCTGATGAACATTGCCGGCTTCATCGCGCGTACCAAGTACTACGCCGTCTGGTGCATCGCGTAAGTCCCGCTTCACAACCCTCTTTCGCTCTTCGCTCACTCAACGCTCGACACTCGCAGCGAGTCCGCTTTCATCATCTCCGGCCTCGGCTACAACCCGCAGACAAAGCACTACGACGCGTCTCGCAACATCCGCATCCGCTCGATCGAGCTCGCCCCGAACTTCAAGGTGCGCGCCAGTCGGGACTCGCTGAACTCCGCTAACCCAGCTTGTTGCAGGTCCTGCTCGACTCGTGGAACATGAACACGAATGTCTGGCTTCGCGAGTGCATCTACAAGCGTGTCGCGAAGAAGGGTCGCAAGCCTGGGTGTGTTCCGCTTCCTCACCTCACCCCGCGAATGCCCACTCACCCCGCCCGTCCCACAGCTTCAAGAGCACCCAGATCACCTTCATCACCTCGGCGCTTTGGCACGGCACGAATCCGTGCTACTTGATGACCTTTGTCCTCGGCGGCTTCTGTCAGGCGCTGAACCGCTCGCTCCGCGCCGGCCTTCGCCCCTTCTTCCTCCCTCCCGGCGCACTGAACGTCCCGAACCCCGCGGTCTCCAAGCCACCTCTCCCCGACGTCAAGCTCGAGACCGATGCGAAGAAGAAGTCGAACGAGGTTAAGGTCGGCGACAAGGCCATCACCAGCGCCTCCACTCCGCGCGTCAAGCTCCAGCCTCCCCCGCAGACGCCGCTCAAGACGCTCTACGACATTCTCGGTACAATCTGCACAATCGCCGTGCTCAACTTCACCGTCGTCCCTTTCCTCCTCCTCGACGTCCAGTCGTCCCTCCAAGCCTGGGCCGAAGTAAAATTCTACGCTCTGTGGATGGTGTTCGTACCCTTCTTCGTGCTCAACGTTTGCGGAGGCACGGCGTACCTCAAGCGGTTGCAGCGCGCGAGGGACAAGAAGGCTGAGGGTAAGAGGCGGACGAAGGAGGAGCAGGAGCTTGAGCGGAAGCGGATCGAGTGGGAGAAGGCGGAGGAGGATAAGCGCAGAAAGAGGGGCGAGGGGTTGCCCAGCTTTGGGCTTGATGTCGAGGGGATGGTCGAGGAGGAGGAGAGGCAGGAGATGCGCGACGAATCGGTGGAGGGCAAGAAGGAGTTGTGAGGCGTTGAGGAGGGTCAGCGAAACGGACGCTGTGGGAAGAGCCGCTATCATAGCATCCCTCTGCATTCGAATGCACTTTTCCCGCTCGTCTCAGCCCGGTGAGAGCAGGGAGACTATGCCTGGCAAGCGATACAAATCTCGCAACACGTGAAGAATGGGTCGAGACATAGACGGTACAACAAACACATAGATCGCCTCTTCAGGCCGTCCCCTCGCCCGGTCCCGCGACGCCCTCCACCGTCCCAGGCTCGTCGCACAGGAAGCCCGTCACGACGCACACCCTCTCTCTGAATCGTCGGCGCCCACGCTGCACCGCAGCTCTCCACCTCTCCCTCCACAACCTTAGTCGCCTCGGCTCTTCCTCCGCGTCAAACTCGGCTCCCGCAACTCCACCCTCTCTGCGCCTAGCCTGCTCGCCTTCGAGCCAAGCTGATCGCGCTTCGTCGAGTTTTGCGCGAACGGCGAGAGAGAGTTGAGAGGGGACAGGTTCGAAATGGAAAGGTGCGAGAGGGCCGGAGGAAAGGATTGTTGAGGAAGTCGAGGGTCGGAGAAGGAGTTCCGCGATGAGTTGCAGGCCGAGGCGGGACTTGTGCGTGATGGGCTGTTAGCTTTTAAGGCTATGTGACGGGGAGAAACGGACGCACGCCTTCGATGGAACGAGGAAGTCGACTCAAACCGTACTTCTCGATTCGCTGAGAGAGGGGCCAGAAGCCAAAGTCGGATGTTACCCGTGACAGCGTCGTTACCTCCGTGCTACGGGTAAGGGTCGTCAGCGAGAGGACAAAGAACGGCGGATGTCAAGGAACGCACGAGAACGGGTCGCCCATCTTCTCCCGGAAGACCTGCCACTCGAAGACCTCCATGAACTCCGTCCTGTCGATATTCCGACTCCGTGTCCGCAGTTCTCGCTTCATTCCTCCCGCATCAGGCCCGCCATCCGCAGGCAACAACCCGCCGTCCGGCCCAACAAGTCCCATCTCAATCTCCGTCTCCTCGAGCACCCACGTCTTGTCGATTCGCTGGATGACTCTGGGTGCCCATCTCGGTACTTTGCCGCGCTTGAGGATCAGTTTCGTCGTCTTTAGAACGTTGGTCGAGGGATTGAAGGAGCGGGAGATGACGTCGGATGAGAGGATGTGCTTGCCGTACGGCGAGGGGTAGCGGAGGTTGTGCGCCTGGACGAGGTAAGAGAAGGGAAACCTAAGGGAGAACGACTTGTCAGCGTGGAAGGCCAGAAGAACGGTTCAGCAGGAGTCGGCGATGGGTTCGTTCCAGTCCAACTCGACGGCTCTGGCAGGCTTGAGGCGGCGGACGAGGGAGATAGAGAGCAGAATGGGACGCACGGGAACGTATGCGAGCTGTCAGAGTGCAAGACCATTGCACGCCGACCTCGAGGAAAGTTGGCGAGGCGGCGAAGGAAGTCGTCCTGCGCGTTGCGGCCGTTGGAGCAGGGCGCGGGTGCCTCGGTGACTCAAATGAGCTGATTCCGCACTACTTGAAGCCCCGCGAGTCCAGCAGAGCCTGCAGCAGGCGCACGGCGAGGTGAGAGAGTGCTCGTCGCATCTCTTGACGGCGTCTACCACCTCAACACCCGCTGGAGAGCTCTTTCGCCGGCCAGGATGACAATAGACAAGCCCTTCGACGTCCCCCTCGCATCGACGCTCCTCCCCTCGCTTGTCAAACTCGCCCGACTCTCTGCCGACGCTTCATCAATGGGCGCTTCGAACGGCGAGGCAGGGGACGCAGCGGCCGAGACGGATGGTGCGAGGAACGCAAAGGTTGAGATCAGCAAACAGGTTCGTCTGCATCGCTACCAGCTTTCGAGGACGCCCGCTTACTCGTTCACTTTGGACAGGCCGCCTCCCTTCGCACGAAACTGGCGACCCTTACGGCTCAGGCTGCGGCGCTTCCTGCGGGCGACTTGAGTCTCGACGATCAGACGTGGCTGATAGGCGAGCTGGAGAAGGAGGTTGAGCGGAAGAGGTATGTTGCCCTTTCGATTTCGCTTCCTTAGATGTTGGCGGCGAGCTGACTGTTTCCGTCTCCATATTTCAGGGAGGAGCTGCAAAAGATGGCGCAGATGACGGCGTTGTCAGCGGCCGAGGGCAGAGAGGCGATGGATACGGCACCGTGAATGCTTCGAATCCCCTTCTCTTCGGCCAGAATCGCTTCTGTCGCGCCAATCTCGACTGAGAAGGCTCGGAAGAGCGATGGCCACTTGCGGCAACCCACGTCGTCAGGCGAACCGACCTGGCCGTCTTTGCGATCTCGACTCTCCCGGGGCCGGGCCCTCTCTGCCTACGCACTACCTCCTCCATGTCGCCGCCATCAAGGTCAGCATGAAGCATCGCGGGACGCCTTCAGGCAACCGTCAGTGGGAAGAGCTCCACCGACATCCTTGACACAGGATGTGCGAGCGAGCAGGAGGAGGAGCTCGTACAGCCAGAAAGACGAGGGAGGACCCAAGAAGGCGTGCACGCTGGTTGCAACAGTGAACTTTCGACCAGACCAGCTGCACTCTCCTGGTGTCCAGCAACCGATGGATGCGAAAGATGAGCCTCGATGCGTAAGGGTACAACATAAACCTCCGGTCTCCTCGTCTCGCCCTTCATGACTGCCTCTCCTGCATCCTTCCACCCTTTAACCACTACGCGCTGAATCTGAACCACCGCTGAAGGAACCCTGGCTGCTCCATCTTCTCGCCCCTGGTAATCCGCGCGACCGCATCCTCGATCCGGGCGTAATGCTTTGGGAATGAGGCGGGCTTGGTCGTCGAGGGTCGCATAGGGTACTGTGGTGCCATTCAAGCTCAGTCAATGCCGACCAAAGTCGTTGAGCGAGTCGATGCACCCGTGCTGATGGAGAATCGCAGAGTGCAAGGACAGCGACGACGGAACGGGGAGACTCACACGCCTGGCAGCCTCGTTGTTGGCCATCCTCAACAAGCTCTGACATGCCTGCTCGGCCTTCTGTTCCTGCTTTGGCGACAGCGTGACGGTGTCGTCGAGTGCGCGGTCGGCGGCCGTGCGGATGGCGTCTGCGAACTGGACGGTTGGGCGGAGGGGGTCTCTGGGCCACGCCTGGGCTGCCTGGTGCCACGCCTGGCGCAGTCGCTGTGGGCTGGCCATCGTTGCGAGCTGGTCGAGGCGAACCGGCGAACTCGCCTCCCTCTTCGACCTCGACGCTACTCTCGCTGCTTGCTGGAGCGTGTAGACGGCTACAATGGACTCGGCTGGAGGACAGGGCAACCCGCCAACCCGCTCAGCCAACCCAAACTCGCCCAGGAGGACACCGCGCTTCGACTTGGCCCCGCTTTCCTCCGTCAGCGACACAGACACCGCGCCCTCGTCCCCGGAACCTCTGGCGACGCCGACACTCGCACAATCGTATGGGAAGCTCAAGAAGAACCTCTCGTTCAAGAGCCTGCGCGACCTGGAGATGCGGGAACTGAAAGGGCATATCTACCGGCGAGGGAAGCCGTCCGACGGGACGCGCTACAGGCCAAAGAACATCGACGAGGTATTTGCGCATGCGTTGAAAGGAGGGCTGCGTACGTTCCGAGCTTCCGGCGAGAGGGGTTGGCGAAACGGCGACTTTCGCTAACACTTCGAAACGTGCGACTGTACAGGTTCTTTCGTGCTGGGAACGTCTCTGCGTGCTGCTGTCAACCTGGTCATCACGCTACTCCGCCTGACCCGCAAGAAGTGCGTCTTCCCGTTCAGCTCAACTCACCCGGCTCTCCTGATTCACCGCTCTTACGCTCTCGCAGGGGTCTCCCGCCAGCGGTCATCATCCACGCCGTCTTCGGTCCCGACGTCGCTCGCTTTGGCGGCATGCTCGGCCTCTTCTCCTTCCTCTAGTGCGTCTCGCTCCTCAAGTTTGCGTTGTTCCTCGTGCTGACCTTCCCAATCCTTCTCCCCTCCCTCCCCCTGCGCTATCACTTTCGCCGCACACCTGTTCTCGCGTTTAGCAAATGGACGCTCCATACCCTCCGCCTCTACAACCCCGGTCGTCTCGGACCCGGCCAATCCGAACCGTGGCACGCCGCCGTCGCAGGCTTCGTCTCCGGTGCCAGCGTCTGGGCTGAGAAACCCTCTCGCCGTGTCACCATCGGACAGCAGATGTTCGTCCGCGGCTTGCAGGGGCACTACAATCTCCTCAAGAGCCAGGGCAAGATTCGGGTCAAGAATGTCAGTGTGATCGTGTTTGGGTTGAGCTGCGCGCAGATCATGTACTCGTGGCTCGTACGTTCGTTTCGAATGTCTGTGTCGGTGTCAGGCCGCTGACGAGGACGCGCAACCGCAGATGGCCCCGGAAGCGCTTCCGCCCGGCTACCGTCGCTGGATCACCCAGGCATCCGTGCGTTACTCTCCCTCCCTCCCATCTCCGAAAGGCAGCTCGCCCAGTATCGCCCCTGACTGACTTGATCCCCCTTGCAGCGTGTCTCGGAACCCTGTCTCCCCGTCAACCTCGCCGCCTACCGCTCCGGCACCTTCGACCCCAACGTCGCGCGCAAGACGCTTACATGGGGCCGAGGAGCAACGCCGAAGAACCGCGTGTTGATCGAGTCGTATGCGAAGAAGGCTGAGATGGTGCGTCTCATCGAACGAGCGACTTCAGCTGCCTCTCCCTTACCGAAGCTGCTCGCTGATAGTCGCGCTCTGGACCGAATGCAGGGCGACTTCGGACCGCCTTTCGCGCCTTGCGAAGTCGTGCATCCTTGGGCGGATACTTGCACCTGGAACGGTGTCGACCGATGGCAACAGGTCTTCAGGTTCGTCGCACGCTTCTTCCGTTTCCTCGCTCGTAACGTTGTTGACGCAGCGGGTCCTTGCAGCTGGATCGCACCAGTCTACGCCGGCCTGCACTTCATCCCGCCCATCCTCCTTCGACGCAAAGCTTGGATGCGAGAGTAGGTCGCAATTTGCTCCTTTTTGTCGCTCGGCGCAGACAGTGACCTCGCTCTTCCACGACAGTCCCTCAACCTACCTCCTCCGCTCCCTGGTCGGCACCTTCCGCTCTTGCTCCTTCCTCGCATCCTTCGTCGCACTCTTCCAAGGCCTCGTCTGCCTCCAGCGCAAATTTTATAACCGCTACCACGGCGTTGTGCCCGAATGGCTCGAGAAGATCGTCATGCACAAGAGCTACTACTGGTTCTCCGGGTGCGCCCCTCTCCCTTTGAGTTTCAGCTTTCGCTAACCTGGAGTTCGGTCCAGCTTCGCGACTTGCCTACCGCTCTTCCTCGAGGAACGCAAACGTCGTCGCGAGTTGGCGATGTACGTCCTCCCGCGCGGGCTCGAGAGCATGTGGTCGATCCTG
Source organism: Rhodotorula sp. S30-09 (assembly GCA_023628235.1). Taxonomy (NCBI): domain Eukaryota; kingdom Fungi; phylum Basidiomycota; class Microbotryomycetes; order Sporidiobolales; family Sporidiobolaceae; genus Rhodotorula; species Rhodotorula sp. S30-09. Next base: position 39,351 of record JAMALD010000012.1, read on the forward strand.
AGGCGGAGGAAGTGGGTGCCGTTCGTCCCCGGCGGTGAGGTACTCCTTACCTGGTGCGTTCAGAGCTATTCTCGCTTGCGATGCATCAGGATCGGCGATGCTGACCTGTATCCCCGACTTCCCATTCTTCGCTTCGCCTTTTCCGGCTGCCACTCGCCTTTACAGCGTCGGCCTCTCGATGGTCATGCAGTCGTACCAGCACTCGTCCGAGAACCTCTCCGGCCTCGTCCGCAGCATGTTGTGGCAGATCATCGGTCCCGCCTAGACTCGCACCCCTCAAGACTCCACCACAGACTATGGACTCTCCCTCTCTCCTCTCTTCCGCCTGCAGATATACCGAAACGTAGTGCCCTTGCCGTAGCTGTCGTAGAATGTACTGCTGTATCGTCCATACGCCTTGTACATCGGCAGCTCGTGCTCGTTCCAGCGAGACGTCTACTCCGCCATGTTCTCGTCCCCCTCCCCGCCGCTGCCGCCTTCCCGCTCATCCTCTTCAACTGCCTCCCGTAAGCCCTCCTCAAACCTTCGCGTGATCTCGCCTTCTCGCCCTTTGATCCCCCGCCCGATCAAGACCAACTTGGGCTTGACCTCCCTTTCCTCCTTAACGACTGCCACAGGCGGGACAGGCGAGATATCAAAGATGTCGCGTACGCCTTGGAGGATGTAGCTCTGGCCGTCTTGCGTGCGGAGGAAGCCTTTTGTCCGCAAGAGGTCGAGGATGGGCAAGTCTTCGGCGGGGGACAGTGAGGAAGAGGGGAGCTGCGAGTCCCATATTAGGCGTGAGACGACGCGATGAAAGGCGCTACCGTTCTCGACAGAGGGCAGGACGGGAAGAGGGATGGTCAGAGAGGAAATGTCGTTCGTGTGAGCGGAGGATGAGGTGGTCGGATGGGTGTGGGAGTGCGACGAATTGCCTGATCGGCAGCCTGCACATGTTGACGTCTCGTCGTCTGGCTGTGCAAACGGCGCGAGGGTTTCGGGGCGGATGGGGATAGAGGGTGAGGCGTAGATGTTGAGGTCAAGGATAAGGGAGAGGTCTATCGACGAGCGGGTTGTGCGGTGGATCAAAGCGGTGGAATTGATAGACCTGCACGCACAAGCTGTGTCAGCGAAGGCAAAGAGACGCTGGAACAAGGGAGACTGACCGGAGAGCAGCTTCTATCCGATTCAGGTCTTTCGGCTGGACCAGGTCGACCTTGTTGAGCAAGATGACGTCGGCCGTCGCGACTTGCCTACGAAGATTGATGCAAGACGGGTCAGTGCTGTCAAAGAAAGGATGCGAGCGGACAAGCGCACCGTTGAGCCTCGTTGTACGAGCCGTCCGGTCGAGATTCTTGCAGTTGCTGCGCAGGAGGATGTCGCGTATGTCTATCAGCCGGCAATATCGGCACCGAACAGCGTGCCGAGGCACGAGCGGCAGGTTTGCCTGCACACCTTCTCGATTCCTGCGGCATCAACGACGGCCACGACAGCGTCAAGTCCGACCTCTGCGGTGGGAGGATCAGTACGACATTGTCTGTGAGCGTAGCGGATCGCGCGCACCTAGGTTTAGCGCCGGCTCGTTCCAGAAAGACTCAATAATTGGCGCAGGGTCGGCCAATCCAGTCGTCTCGAGCATGATCTGGTCAAAACGGCCCTTCTTCTCCATGAGGTTGATGATGGCGAGCAACCCAGTGTCGCGGACGGAGCAGCAGAGGCAGCCGTTGTTCAGTTCGAGCCATTCTTCGACCATCGCCTCGTCCGACTGGACAGAGATGGCCTTGGCTGTGGGCGAGGGCGCCCGTGAGCTCGCCGCGTCATAAACGAGAACTCTGGACGCACACTCGATATCGGTCGTGTCGCCAAACTCGTTCATGATGACCGCAATCCGTCTCCCATGCTGCTCTTTGAGAATGTAGTCGAGAAGCGTCGACTTGCCGGCGCCCAAGTAGCCCGTCAAGACGGTCAGGGGAACCTTGGCGAGCGGCTCGACCAGATGCGGCCTATCCCAGTTTATCCTTGTCAGCTCCTCTCCCCTCTGAGTCCGTGAAGTGATGGGGAGAGCGAACTCACACCTCGTCCATCTCGAGGTGGTCCGACACGCTCAGGTCCTCCACGTGCAGATCTTCGGCAGACATGTCAGTTGCAGCAGTAGTCAGAGTGCGATGCGAGCAATGAACGAGGGTGAAGGCGGAAGCCAACCTCTCTGCTCTCTGCGGGGCGGTGCCGAGCTGGTGGACGACGGCGAGAGGGTTCTGACGAGCTTATGGGCAATCCTACTGAGACTCTGGGTCACGCAGGGTATGCCAAAACGTCGGGTGCCGCAAGGGATGACCAGACGGAGACGCTGGTACGACGGGAAAGGACAAGTTGCAAGACCCCCTCGGCCTCGATGGGTCCTCCTCCTCGACCGAGACCCACCTCTACGCTTCCAATCGTCGGAAGAGTCGCAGAGAGCGCTGGATCTCGAGTTGCACCTCGAGCGAGACCGCGACCGTGACTTGCTTCTCGTCCTTGCTTCGACTTGGCGGTGTCGCCGTCGGACGAGCCAGACGAGCCAAGAGCGTGCCGGTAGTGGCGCACGGTGACGGGTGTGCCTACGAGGAGAGCGACGCGGGCGACTTCGAACTGCGCGGGCCGACTGTCAAATCAGATGAAACGAAGACTGGACGACAAAGGACTACGCACAAAGATCGAGACCCATTGAATCACCTCGTAGGTCGCGAAACACTGCGTGTCAATCGCTTTGCTATGACAAAAGTTTTTGTCAGCCTCGCTCGCAGCTGCACGTAGAGAAAGTGGACGCACCAGCCTGCCTCGATATCGTTCTTCGCACTCTCGCACGCCATCACCGCCCCAGCAATGCAGCAAAACGATCCCAGCACGGCAGCGACGAGCAGTACCCGCCACGTTCGGGTGAGACTGTTCCGGTTCTCTTCGGGCTTGGAGTAGACTCGGAAGGCGAGGTAGGCGGAAAGATCGACGAGAATGGCGAAGGTAACGGCGACGACTGCAGCCGACAATCGTCAGCGTGAGAACTGACATGCCGAGGGAAGAAGGACGCACTAATGCCCACGAGCGTCGGATTCGACCAACTGTCCACCTCGACTCCCTCCGACTCGACCGCAAAAGCCAGTTTGCCCACCGCCCATCTCGTCCAGATCGCGAGAACGGTCATGACAGCGAAGTAGATGGCGCTGGCGCAGGAGGTCGAGACTGCCCAACTGCGACGGTGACGAGCGGTCAGCGAAGTGGGGGAAGAATAGAGGGAGAGCAACGCACTGTCGTAAGCTGACCCCGCATAGACCGGCATCCTTCGCTTGAGCTGCGGACATGGGTCGATGCAGGGAAGAGGAGGAGGCAGAGGGAAGCAAGCAGCTGAGCAACGAGTGTCGGACACTCCGCAGATGGTGGGGTCGCAGGAGAAGGAGGAACGATGCAAAACACCGATGAGGCTAGCGACGAGAGCGCTCGAATCAATGTCGAAGTCGAAGCTGCTGTTACATCAAAAGATCTGCTAGATGCCGATTCGAGGCGAACGGAACTGATGGCGAGGACGGAACCAAGTCGATGAGATGAATACAGGGAGAGATGGCGGGAAGTCACAGAGTGCAGTCGGAGTCGCAGGGCGAAGGCGAAGGCGGAAGAGGGAGGCGCCGGGCTGGGCGGGAGAGGTGCGAGGAGGGGGGCCGGCGAGGGGATTACGGCGGGATAGCAGAAGGGCGACGTGGCGAGGCCGGATCGAAGGCGAAGCCTGGACGGCAAAGCGCGATCACATGGCGAGCTGCGCCTGCAACTCTCGCAACTCTGCCTCTTCCTCGTCCTCCTCTATCCTTTGTGCCGGTGTCTTGGCTGCGAGTGATCAAGCCGTCAGTCCCGCTTCAACGCCCAAGACAAGAGCGTGCAACGCACCGGCAGGAACCGCCGCGGCTGGCGAGTGAAGTGGCGCCGCTTCTGCGCCTGCCAACCGCTTGTTGAGCTCCTCCTGCTCGAGTTCCGCCAACTCGTCTGCCAGCTCCTGGTCGTCCACCTGCGCAAACTAAAGCGTCAGTATGAGTCTCGCTGCGCAAACGTAGCTCATACGCACGTCGATGCCCATTCCTGCCGGGTCCGAAATCGCTTGAGAGATCTCGTTTGTGAGCTCGAGTTGATTGCGAACCTCGTCCATCGTCGCATCGACCTTGTCGACGTTGCTGCATTCGGGAAAGGTCAGCCACGCCTGAGCGGGTAGACGAGAGCACGCACAGCTTCCCGTGGATGTTCTTGAGGACCTCGGCGCCCTGCTTCATCGCCTCGAGCGTCTCCTTGTTCATGTTGGCCGATTCAATCGCGTTGACCTACAACATACTGTGTCAGTGCCCGCACGCTTCGTCTTGAGGCAGGAGGCCAACGCACCTGAGTTGTCAGCGTCATCTTTCGGCCCGCAATGCTCTCCAGCTCCTGCTCGTACAGCTTCTTCTGTCGGAGCGCCTGCTTCGCCACTGCAACGCGAGAGACTCAGTCACACCGCTCGACTTGCGAGAGCAGCCCCACTCGTCCCGCCCGTACCGCCTCATGAGAGGGCCGGCGCAAAAGGTCGAGCGGCGTAGGCGTCGTGCAAGACGCACCTCTAGGATTGCTCGTCGCATTGGCCTTTGCCTTGCGCAGCTCGTCGTCAATCTTCTTCCCGAGGTACTCCTCCTTCTTATCCAGCATGAGGAGGTGTTCGCGCAGCTTGACGATCGACTCTCGCGTCGAGTCCTTGGTCGACTGCCCCCGCCCAGTCAAGTACGAGAGCCACCCAGACATCGTTCCCTGTCGTGCGTGCGTGGGAGTTGTTCGGTGAGTGATGAGAGGTTGGGCGATGAGGAGAGGAGGGAGGGAAAAGGGGAGTGTCGCCGCGTGCGCGTTCGCGTGAAGCTCGCGGGGTCTGTAGCGGTGTCCAAAGCGTGCCAGCAAGGTCCAGCGAGCTCAGCGAGTGTGAGAGTGAAGCGAAAGCGTCATCTTGAGCGGCTTGTGATCCAATACAACTCGCTTTGTATTGCTTCACACTACGAATTGTCGCTCACACTGGGGAACCAGGAGAATCGCTTCTATCCGAATCGATGCAGAGGAGAGTGTTGATGGCAACAAGGAAGGCTGGAAGGATCAAACGAAGCGAGGGGAAAAGTGGTACGAGTCCAGCCGTCTAGTCCTCCATCTCGAATACGAGGAATTCTGCGTCGCGCCCCCCAACATTCTTGATCTCGACCTCGCGGCTGCCATCCGACGTCATGTTGACCTGCACGAACGCGCCGTCGCCCTCCTCAAGGATAAGCCCGCTGTTGAGCTGCACCATCGCACCGCCGTCCTCGTACTTGTCGCTCGCGGCGGTTGAAGGGGGCCGGTACCCGGACCGCATGATGTTGTGCACAAGGGCTTTGGTCGTCGTTGGTGCGAGGGTGTGCTTGAGGGTCGACTTGAGCGAAAGGATCGAGGCATACATCGTCAATGCGGCGTGGACCTGCGTGGTGATTTGTCAGCTCGCTTTCGAGCATTTGAGAAGATGCCGAAGGACGTACCGGAGTCGCGCCGGATGCGTTGCGCTCGTCGCTGCAGCCTTCGGACCCAGCAGGTGCGACGACCTTGACGAGCCTGTCGCGCTTCTCCTCGTCGGTAAAGTGGCGGTTGTAGTATTTTGGTGACAGGCCAGACTTGTTCGGCAGCGCCCAGATCTGCAAGTACAAGCGATATCAGCGGTTAGACCAGTAGGAGAGGTGAAAGCGAACGCACCTGCAAGAAGTGGACCTGCTGCTTCGTATTGCGGTTGTACTCCGAGTGGGCGATACCAGTACCGGTCGACGTCACTGTGCGTAGTCAAGGACGTGAGCAACGATCTCAGCGAGGGGGCCGGACGAAGGAAAGGAAAGACTTACTCTGAACGTCGCCGCGCCTCATGATCTCGGTGTTACCGAGCGAGTCCTTGTGCTCGAGTTCACCATCGACGATGTACGACCAGATCTCAAACTCGCGGTGACGGTGCGTGCCGAAACCGGTTCCTGCGTCAACGCGGTCCTGGAGGAGAGAGGTAGGTAAGCTCCGGTTTGCGCGACAGGAAGGGCGGACGGGACGCACCTCGTTGATGACACGGAGAGAACCCCACGACTCGTAATTGGGGTCGTAGTACGTAGCGAAATTCTGTCGATGTGGGTAAGCGAGAGAACTAGAGGTCAGCGAGCAAGGAAGGAGCCAAGGTAAGGAGTGGTACGCACAAAGCTGTGGTAGGTCTTGAGCCACGAGTGGTCTGCCCATCCGCGTGTCGCAGAGCGGCGGGGAATGAACTTGAGTGCGGAAGCGGACATGGTCAAAGGTGAGAGCGAGGTGTCGAGAGCTAAGTCGAGTGCGGCGGGGCTAGCTGGAGCTAGTCCTGTGTAAGCCAGAATGATGGAGAAGGGAGAAAGAGCCTTCGAGCAACGTGAGCGAGGCCGATCAAGCTGATGAGGCGAGCGGGTGCCAAACGAGGAGGGTGACTCGTCGGCTTGTCGAAGCGTGCGGTGTGGCGCTGGAAGCTTCGACAGTCACCAAGCCAGCGAGTTAGAGCCACGCAAGGCAACACAGCCGTGAGGGAGCGAGGTCGGTGAGGGAGAAACCGGTCGAGATGAAAAAGGTCGAGAAGAGGAGAGGCGTGTGCTTGCACAACGCTGGGCGCAGTCTGGCGACGTGCAGACGACGCATTGGAGAGGGGCTCGATGGACTGTGTGAGCGAGAGGGGAAGCGAGACGAAAGCGTTGCAGGAGGGGTTGCGAAATTGGTACAGCAAGGTGTGAGAGAAACAGACGAATGCGAAGGCGTGAGAGTATGCGATATATGCGAAGCGTGTACAATGAAAGGGAAGAGAGAGGCCGGCCCGTCTCAGCCAGCCATCTTGGTCGCCGCTTTGACCGACCGCTGCTCGAGCTCCTGGCGACGACGACCGCCAAAGCTCTCGTACTGCGGCGAGAGCGACAAGCTCATCGCCTCAAAGCTGCGCGAAACCTCGTCGTCCTCGTCATGGGCGCCAGGCCTGCCCGACCCAGGGACCGCGAGACCGCCGCGCGTCTTGACCCACGCCGGCTCGTCCTCGTCCTCGTCCTCGTCGCCCGTCGTCGCATCCGACTCGCCCGTGTCGTCATCCGAGTCGGCGACAGACGATGACGCATCGCCCGACGTCGTGCTCTCGTCGTCGTCCGCGCCTTCCCATTCGCGGTAAATACCGTCGATGTAGGCGGAGGACAAGGGGAGCTTGAAGGGGTCGAAGGGGAAGAACGAATCCATCTCTTCTGCGACGATGAGTTGGCGAGAGGCAGTGGTTGGGATGGAAGGAGGACCGGGCGTGCCGGACGGTGAAGGGGTCGAGAGGTGAAGTTGGGCGGCGGTGAGGGTGTTGAGAAGCGACGAGGTCGAGACCGAGCGGAGAGGCGGAGGAGGCATGGGCTGGGTGGACATTGAAGCGGCCGAGGCGTCGCGGTACGAATTAGCACGCCGATTCGAGTCGATGATCGCGTAGCAGTACATGAAGCCAGTCTTGTGCGCGATCGAGGCGAACTGGTTGACGACGGGCTGGGCGCAGATCTGGGAGTGGAGCATCGCATTAGCATGTGCATCAACGGCGGCGACAGAGACGCCTGCTGCACACCTTCAAGGGGTTGAAGCTGGACGAGACCGCCTTCTTGACCGTCTCGAGGCCCATCATCCACCGTCGACCAGCATCCAACCCAAACAGCGCCGCCTCGTCGTCCGCATCGTCCTCGTCGAGCAGGTCCTTCCACCGGAAGCAGAAGATGTAGAAGACCGCCTGGGCGACCGCGTAAAAGACGGGCACCTCGGACCCGCCGCCTGGAGTCTTCGCGCCTGCGATGGATGTCGCCAACGCGCTGGTCCGCGCATAGTCCTCCATCTGGCTCTCGAGGTATCCGCACAAATGACGAACAACTTTGCGTGTCATCGCCGCGTCGACATACTTTGCGCGAGCAATGAAACTCGCGACATAGCCGGCCGCTGCAACGCGCGTGACGGGCGGTGCATCCTGACCGAACAGTGCGCGGCCGAGGAGGACGCCAATGAAATGGTCTGTCGAAGCCGAGTCGAGCGAGCAGAGGTAGAAGAGGACGAATTGGACGTTGCGGGTCTTGAAGGTGCGGAGAAGGGTGCGGTCGAAGATGTCGAGGAGAGTGCGGAAGAGGGTGAGACGGCGCTCGACGACGTCGGCAGTCAGAACCTCGTCGGCTGTCGGGGTAACCTCGCGCGAGCCGGACTCAGCTGGTACAGGCGCTGTAGCGAAAGCCTTGTCGAAGACATCGGTGGTAGGGGTGGCGGGCGGCTGGACAGTCGAAGTGTTGCTGCGCTCGAGACCGCGCTTGTCTGCGTGAGCCGAGGCGAGGTGGTCGAGAATGACCTTAAGAATTCCGTCGAGCTTCGCCCGACTGTCGAGCACCTTGCGAATCGCCGCCTCGCTCATGCCTTTATTTGCACCATTCGCTCGTTTCGCCGCGTCCTCGTCATTGATCGGATCAGGCTCGTCGTCGTCCGAGCTAAGGTTGTCGAGGTCAATCCCGTCTTCCTCGTCATCATCGTCCGAATCCGAGTCAGAATCCGACGGGTCTTCCTCGACAGGCCGGTCAACGAGATCGTTCACCGCCCCACCGGCGTGCCGCTTCTTCCCCTCGACGCCCTCGCTCGCCTCGGCCGCAGCCATTATCTCCTCCTCAACATCTTCCCAGTCCTCCGGCTCGCCCTGGATCTCCACATCAATGTTCAGCGCCCGCTCAACGACCAGCGTCAAGACGTCCTCAGACAGGGCGGTGCAGTACTCGGTGAGGAGGAGGAGATTGTCGATATAGCAGACCTGGCCGGCGGGGGGTTCGCGCTTGGAAGGGAAGTGTGAGGCGAGAAGGGGTGAGAGGGAGGGCGAGAGCGTCGGGACGAGCGATAGGAGAATGCGGAGGAGGGCGTGAATGCGCGTGTAGATGAGGCGGCGGGTGAGGTGAGGAAGGGCGTGCTGCGAAGCTTGCGTGTAGGGAGAGCCTGCCAAGTCTCGAATGTCAGACGTGTTGGTTGGTCAATATCATAAAATGCTGCACGCACGATACTTGAAGCCCTTGACACACTTGTCGAGAACGCCCTTGAGCCACTCTGGCCGTGCACTAACGAGCGCACCAACGAAACGCGTATACGCCGACACGAACGCACCCTCCATTACAGCCCACGGCACCGCAAGGATCGTCTCGACGAGCGGGGCGTGCGACTGGTCGAGTTTGGAGACGACTGAAGTTAAGGCTTCGAGCCATGCGCGGAGCTGGGTGAGCGGGGTGGGGGTCGGCTGTCCTGACGAGGTAGAAGCCGTTTGCGAGGCTGTCGCTGAGGGAAGAAGCGCGCGGAATTGGTCGATAATCTGGTTGTACTCCTCGCTGTCGCCCTGTCGAAGCGAACGAGGTCAACGAGCGGGCCCCTTGGATCATGCTGGACCGCCTGCTCACCTTGTACCGCTTCTCAAAAGCTTGATTGATGAAGCTCGCAAACATGACCCGCCTGTACGCGCCGCCGCCGTCTCCCGCCGCGAGAGCAGCAGCCGCCCCTTTCGAGCGCCCCTCGGTCGCCTCAGATCGCTTCTGCCCGCGTGAGCTTTTGACTCTCCGAGGCTTCTCCTTCTCCAGATCACTCACGCCATCGGACGGACGCGGCCGCTTGCCTTTGACGACAGACGAGAGCTGAGGCGGGGCCGCAGCGACTGAAGCGGGCGGCGGCATGCGGGTACGCTTGATCTGCTTGGGTCGGGAGTGTGCTGTGGCCTTCGCGGTCGGTGCAGACGGCGCAACCATCTAGCATACGGCGTTGTGGACGATGATGCCAGTCGTGTGAGGTCGATGGGTGGAGGATAGAGCGAGTCGACGTCGGCAGCTCATGCGCCCGTTTGAACGGCACAGAGAGATCAACAAGCAGCCAAAACGAGTTCTCGGCCCCAGCGAGCAGTCCAGCGGTGCGGTGAAGTGTGAAAATGAGGACCAAAGTCGCGCCCGCTCGTCCGTGCGTAGTGCGATGAGAGCGGTTTATCAAACAAGCAACAAGCTAAGGATACAGAAGACGATCAGTCACTATCAGACAGCGTAATCACATTCGCAGTGCGCCGCTCCTCCGCCGCAGTCTTGTCCGCCTTCCGCCGCCGCAACCAGTCCGTCAGCGACTCCCGCTCGCCTTTGTCCTGCTTCCTCTGCTCGGGCGACGCCTTCTTCTTGACCTTATCTGGACTGCTGTCGCTCGAGAGCTCGAGGACCGCCGGAAGCGGCTTTGCTTTGCGAGTCTTATTGGGCGACGTTTTGGCGGAACTCGTTCGAGTCGCCTTCGAGATGTGTTTCGAGCGGTACAGGTCGTCATCGCTCGGCTCAGACGTCGGTGGAGAGAGGCCGTCGCGGCGGTCGGGCGGAGGAGACGGGACAGAACGCTTCGGAGCAGGTTTGGGCGGCGAGTGGAGGAAGACGTCGCTGTCCGAGTCGCCTGCGAAGAGGAGAGAAACGGACGTCGCCTTCGTCGATTGCGACAAAGTGCTCGACTTTGTCGACGAGAAAGACAGCAGGCCTTGCCGCGGGGCGGAATCGAAAGGGGACCGTTTCAAGCGGGACGAGGTTGACACGGTGGGGGTTTGTTCGCGCGCCTTGCCCTTCCCCTTTCTCGCCTCTGCCAGCATCGCCTCGCACATCTTCCTCGCCTTCTCCTGCGAGACCGTCTCGTGGACGTCCTCATCCGGATCGCTCGACTCCTCAGGCGGCGCCACCGTTCTCGCCGGCTTGCGTCGCGCCGTCGTCCCCTTCGACTCGGCAAACGCGAGCTTCTTGAGCGGCGAGCCCTTCTTGGCAGGCGAGCTGGACCCGACCTCCGCCGCCCTCCCTCCGTCCTCCTTCCTCCGCTCCCGATCCTCCTTCGCCCGCTTTTTCCGGCCCGCCAAGTCCCTCCACGCCTGGACAGCCTGTCGCCCTTCCTCACACGCGTCGAAGACGCCGACTGGTACCCAGTGGCGGAAGACTGTTGCGCCTCGCGGACTCGGAGGCGGCTCCTGCGCGCGTCCTTCCGCCTTCCGAACAGCCTTGACAGCATCGACTTGCTCCTGACTCAGCTGGGTGTAGTCGGGGAACTCGAAAGGGTCGTCGCCTGGAAGTGCAGCCGCGAGGTGAGGGTTGAAGACAGAGGGATCGAGTTCGACGCGGTATGAGGGGACGAAATCGGTTGATTCGGCGCACTTGCGGGACTCGACGAGCGCGATGAAGCCCTCGGGCAGGACGCGCGTGAGAGGTGAAGAGGCGTCTTCGGCGAGCGCAGCGCGGCGGATGTGCTGGACTGCGAGGCCGAGCCAGAGGAGGTTTCGGAAGCGTGCACGGATTTCGACGTGCGACCATTGGAACTTGCTAATCACGTAGGATGCGAGCCCTTCGAGGTCGACGTCGCGAGACCAGGTCGGTGCGATATAGCTGTGCGAAGTCGGGTCTGAAACGACGGGCGAGAGGTAAAAGTCGAGAATATCGAGGCGGGGAAAGGGCGAGTCGGCTTCGAGTTCGTCAGCGACTTTGAGATGCCGCTTTGAGAAAAGCTTGTTGGCGTTCGTCCGCAACTCGTTCGCTACCGACTCGCGCCATTCCGTGAGGAACGAGTCGAGCGCGGCTTTGGCGGAGGTGGGGAAGTCGCGAGCGGCAGGCGAGCTGCGTATCCGCTCGACGCCCTCGACGAGCGATTGTCCGTAACCTCCGCGTGCGAGTGCGGCCGAGATGGTGATTCCCACTCTGAAGCTGCCCTTCGTGTCGTAATCCGCGCCCGACATAAGCGCAATCAAGATCATTCCGTTGCGGTCGAGTCCTGCTTCAGCGGCGATATCGGCGGCAGAATAGGTCGTGACAGCTTTGTCGTGCGAGGGAGGGACGCTCATGTATTCGGTCGCCTGGGAAGACTGGGAGAGCGAAGCACCGGGCTGAGAGGCGGTGGGCATGCTGGCTTGCCGTTCAAGGTACTTCTTGCTGTGATTGGCGGAGAGGGTCTTACTGGGGTTGCGGATGATCTGGAGCTGCGTGTGTAGGCGTCAATCCCGGCAGGACGAGGCAAGTTGACGAGAGAGGTAGCCATACGGAGGGACTTCCGAAGAGAAGCGCGTCAACATCGTCCTGCGGATGCACGCAGGTCGGTAAGAGCAAGCTGGACATGCGAAGCTGGGGCCGCACCGTAAGAACCGCATCAATTTCTCCCCTCTCCTGCATAGCCGCCAACTCCGCCTCCGCCTCACCCGGCGCTTTCCTCACCTCAAAGCCCATAAGCCCAAACAGCATCGTCAAGTCATTCTCGCTCCGTCCGCGGTAGTTCCCTCCGACGTCCCGGTCGCGCTTGAAGGAAGGTCGGTTTGGGCCGTCGAAGACGAAGACGGGGAGGATGCCGCGCCGGAGAAAGTCGCAGGCGCGGAAGAAGACCATTCGCAAGTCGGCATTCCTGCGCGAGCCACTGGGCATCAGCGAGTTGTCTATAGCGAGAGCGGGATCACTGAACCTTACGGGCCGACTTTCTGATGCAGTCCTGTCTCCGGGTCGACGATGGTATGCATACGGCCCATGTGGCTGCACAATGCAAATCAGATTGGCCCTCTCACAGCCTCGCAGGAACGCACAAGAGCCACAGCGGTGTGTCGACGCCCACTCGGAGCGAGCGGATCCCAGGCCGCTGGAACGCCGACTCGACGAGCTGCGACCAGCTGGTGGTGCGGTGGCCAGCCTCCAGCTCTTCCCAGAGCTTTGGGACGCCCATTCCTGAAGCCGCCGAGCAGGGTATCAGCAAGCAAAGTGGGAAGCTGATGGAGAAGAGGCGGTGTCGGGTCCGTGAGAGGTCTTCATACAGCGAGGCGAGGGTTTCAAGGGAAACCGCTGTCTATTTTCCAACCAGAAGAGCCGGGAGACGCGAGCCAGTGCGAGCTGGAAGCCGGAAGACGAGAAAGACCACTCTCGCCGGGATAGAATCGGTGGGAGGGCGTCCTACGCCGCTCCATTGCGTCTTCTGGGTCTCTATCCAGCCCACCGTGACGACACGGGTCCCTCCTATCCTCCGTGCGCAGCCGCAACGCCTCATGCGCTCTTCGCGTTCTCGAGGAACTGCTTGACACCCGCCTCGTTCGTCGCTCCGACCATCTTGCCGACTACTTGACCATTCCGGAAGGCGAGCTGTATGAATTGTTTTCCGCTGTCAGTCTCGAGAAGCGGAAGGAGGCTGGTGGAAGGCGGAAAGGAACGCACGACAGTCGGCAGAGCGGTAATCTTGTACTTCTGCGCGAGCTCAATGTGCTCGTCCGTGTCCACCTTCAGCACTGCGTCCAGAAAGCTCAAATGTCAGCTTGAGGGAGGCAAAAGAACGCAATGGGGACGTACAGTCAGCGCCGGATGCCTCGTCGACAACCTTCTCGAGCACCGGTCCCAGGAAGCGACAAGGTCCGCACCAGCTGCGAGGTGGCGGTCAGCCTACGAACACTCTCGAAAGTCCAGTCGCACGCACTCGGCGTAGAAGTCGACGACCGTTGTCCGGTTTCCCTTGATCGCATGGGTCTCGAAGTCCTGCGGTGTCGCGTTGAGGATGTGCTTGCGAGCGATGGGCGTCGTCGAGAAGGCTCGCCGGGCCATCCCGAGAGCAGTAGAGCGGGCAGCGAGCATTGTGAGCGTGGTTGAGGGGGATGACGGAGCGGGACGACTGGCGGCAAAGGGTTGGAGAGACGGACAGCCCTCGCGCGCCTCGCGTAAAGCGGGAAAGCGGTCAGAGCACTGACAGCTGGCTGTCCAGGTCACTACGAAACCAGCCCGCCTGTCCACGAACTCGCTCGACCTCCTCGACGACCTCTTCGTGGACGAAGCGAAGGAGACATCGCTTGTCGCCTGTTCGACGGCCAGGAGGCCGTACGACAGCCTTCTACGCTACAACTATTCGGCAACGTCCGTCACTCCCGCCCAACGGACGATGCTGCCTTGCCAACTTGTCAACGCACGCCAACTGTCGCATACATCGGATCTCGCTTGCGCTTCGACGCGCTCGTACGGCCCAGCAATCTAGTCAGAGTACACGACGCCATGCTGTGAACGGGGTACGAGGCGAACGAGCGGGACCCAAGCGATGTGGTCCGGCGGCGAAGGCGTGGAAAGGTGGACGAGGTCCTGGCGTCGACTGCTGGCTCTCACTCGCGCTGTGGGCTTACTTTGCTGCATTCCACCCGCCCGACGACTTTGGCTCACCGATAGCGAGGCGAACGGACCAGTGCGAGCCGGTCACTCCGCCTCGTTCGCACGTTTCCTCTCTCTCGCTCCTTCTCTTCCCCTCGTTCCGGCTGGACCGGCGCTGCTGCCCTCGCTGGTGCTCCCAAACGGTCGTACAAGCTCGCGCGATGGTGTCCTTCCCCGCTTTCGTCGAAAACTCGCGCGTCTCGCTCGCCCACCGCCGCACTCCCTCCTCCGCAGCCCACCCCGCCTCGCTCCCGGCTCACACCGTCGCGACCGCCGTTCCGACCGGGTCCAGCTTCGACTCGAGCGACGCCGATGCCAACAAGCTTGGGAGCAAGCCCGCTCCGCACGTTGTCGTCCCGCTCATGCCGCGCTCCGATCTCGACTCGTCCCTCTCCCGCTCGACCTCGCGCGCGGTTCGCAGACCGGAGGCGTTCAAAAGGCGGAACGAGGCGGAGCAGGACAGGCTGCAGGGTTTGATGAGGAGCGTGACGGTCAGGCGGGTCGAATCGCGCGATGAGAAGGCTGGCGAAGAGGGGGACAGGTGGTTGAGGGCAAAGGTCTGGCTCAGGCAGGACGGTGCGTCTTGCGCTTCATTTCAAAGTTCGCTAAGGGGTACTGACCAATCGTATGGTTGTCCGGCAGGACCTTCGGCGCTCGTCCTGCTTGTCTGGCTGCTCCTCCAGCTCGGCTTCTTCGCTGTCGGCGTTGTCAGGGTGCGTCTCCGTCTCTGACTCGTCTCCCTCTGTGTTCACAAACTGCTTGCCCCCTGTTCAGTACGATCTCAACCGTGAGTCCAGCCTATCTCGACCAAGTTTGAGTCTGCCGGGACTTATACCTTTCCCCTCTCGCATCGTCAGGCAACTTCAGCAACGGTGCGTCCGGGCGCATTCCACCTCAATCCCGCACCTACTGACACTCCGCCACAGCCCGCGCCATCTTCGGCTCGACCTACGTGATCGCCCGCTCGGCCGCCTTCGTCCTCCACATCGACGTCGTCTTCATCCTCCTTCCGATCTGCCGCAACCTCATCACGCTTCTTCGCAGGACGGCACTCAATAAGGCGATCCCGTTTGACGAGAGCGTCGAGTTCCGTTAGCCCCGCCGACTTGCCAAGTATAGGAAGCGATTCTCACTGATGCTTCGTTGCCGCCCGCAGACAAGGTCGTTGCCTGGTCGCTCGTCTTCTGGACGGCCGTGCAGTGAGTACTGGGACCTGTTCTCTCGAGGTCTTCGCTGACTGAAATTGTCGTCGCCAGCACGATTGCGCAGTCAGCCCTTCTCCCTCGCGCGCTCTCGTGCGGATTCGCTCGCTCACGCTCGTCCGCAGCCTCTTCAACTCGTGGTGGCTCGGCGCCGAGCTTGCCACAACCGCGAAAGCCGCCCTGCTCCTCGCGCTCGACACGAATTTCACGACCGGCCCTTTCGTCACCGGCTGGATCATGCTCGTTCTCCTCGGCGTCATGGCGTTCTTCTCCGTCGAGAAGCGCAGACGTGCTCATTTCCAGCGCTTCTTCTGGTCGCATCACTTGTTCATTCTGTTCTTTGTCTTGTGGCAGTTCCATGGAGTGCGTCTTCCTCGATCCGCTTCTTCCGGGCGTACTGAGCTGACGACCTCTGACTGCTCGTCAGATGTTCTGCATGATCAAGCATGTCTCGCGTACCCATGCTCACCTTCCCAGCGCACTCACGCCGCCACTTTCCGCAGACCCGACCGCCCTCCGTACTGCAGCTGGAAGCAGATCGGCGTCTTCTGGATGTAGTGCGTGCACTTCTCCTCGCTAGTCCCCTTGACTTCGCGCCGACTCGTCTTGCGCAGCTGGATCCTCGGCGGCCTCGTCTACATAGGCGAACGCATCCTCCGCGAGATCCGCTCCCGCCACCGCACCTACCTGAGCAAAGTTGTCGTCCACCCAGGCAACGTCGTCGAGCTCCGCATCAAGAAGGAGAAGACGCCCCGTGTTCGCCCTGGGCAGTACATCATGATCTGCTGCCCCAGCGTTTCGTACTGGCAGTGGCACCCTTTTACGCTCACGAGCGCGCCCGAGGAAGACTTTCTCTCGGTTCACATTCGTGCGTTCCGCTTGCTGCACTCCGCTGACAAGACTACGCTGACCAGTCTGACGCGAGTAGGCGTGGTAGGCGACTGGACTCGCCAACTCGCCGTCGTTCTCGGTTGCGAGCAGGACAAGGAGGTCCTCTCGGAGGAGTGGACTCGCGACAAATTGTTTTCGCCGTCCGTCATCCGCCCGCTGCCGAGGGTCATGGTGAGTTCCCCACCTCCCCCTCCCATTCTCCTGCTGACCCGTCTGCTCGCTCGCGCAGGTCGACGGCCCCTTCGGCACCGCGACGGAAGACGTCCTCAAGTACGAAGTCACGGTCTTCGTCGGCGCAGGCATCGGTGTCACCCCGTTCGCGGCCATCCTCAAGCACATCTGGTACCGCCTCAATGACCCGAACCGCGATCTGCTCGACCAGAAGTTGCGCAAGGTCCAGTGAGTCGCGCTTCTCGCGCATGTGGCGATTGGCGTTGCAGTGTTGACGCTCGACTCGTTCACAGCTTCTTCTGGATCTGCCGCGACGGAGCGTAGCTTTCCCCCGAGCGAGCGAGTTTTCCCAAGCTGATTTGCACTCGATCGCAGCCGAGTCGTTCGAGTGGTTCCGCGACCTTCTTCACTCGCTTGAGGAGCAGGACCTCGAGGGCGTGCGTTCCCGCCTTGCACGCGCCGAAATCGTCGAGCTGACGGTCTTTATCCGTAGCGTATCGAGATCCACACGTACCTCACAGCGACGATCAAGGCGCACGACATGCTCAACATCTTCGCCAACGACGTCGGCAGCGACCGCGACGCCATCACGCAGCTGAGGGCGCCGACGCACTACGGCCGCCCGAACTGGGACCGCATCTTTGCCTCAATTGCGGCGGAGCACCCGACGTCCGAGGTTGGCGTCTTCTTCTGCGGGCCGAAGCCGCTCAGCACGACGCTGTACAAGATGTCTATGAAGGTGCGCTTGTCGGACGCCCCCAGAGCGAGCCAGACCGCCGATCTTCGACTATCTTCGCGCAGCACACGACCGGCGAGGCTGGCAAGACCCGCTTCACGTTCAGCAAGGAACGCTTCTGAGTTTCGAGGAGCACGAGGATCGCTTGCACGCTTTGTTTCGTCTTTCCCTCTCTCGTTGTTCGCGAAGCGCTGGTCGCTGTCGCCTTTCCCGCTTTGCACTCCTCGTAGCTCGCAGGCAAACAAGTCTCGCTACTCGATACAACAATGATTCCGAGAGCCCTACAAGTTGCGCAAAGGAAGCAGCTTCGACAGAGAGATGCCTTGTCGACAGAGCGGGCATTCGGCCTGTGCGAGCGAAGTCAGCGGGTGCTGCTCAGTGAAGCAGGAGGTGCTCGAACATACCTTTTCCCGCGCCCATCCGACTACGCACTCCCAGCAGACTGACGAGACGCAAAAGTCAGCAACTCGTATTCAGCGACAGGCGAGCGCGGCCGGCTCACAGACATGACCGCATTCCGTCGCCGTCGCATCCCTTCTTGTGCCCAAGCACAGCGTACAACGCCGCTCGTTGTCCTCGTCATCCGGATAAGGCGCCGCCTGGTCCGGGTCGTCCGGGTCAAACACAACAGTCGCCAGCGGTCTCCCATCGATCAAGAACCGCTTCTTCCGTCTTTGTTGCTCCTGCTCCTTCTCCTTCTCAAGAGCGTTCGGGTCGGAGAGAGCGGCGGCGGCGCGGTGCCGCCGGATTGCGAGCAAGCCGCGCACGACGAGCTGGACGCCCATCAGGACGCCGAGGACTTCGTAAGATGACGGGGCAGGCGAGTTCTGTGAGCCGGACAGCACTTTCGCTCGTCGGCCTTGCATCGAGATCTGTGGAAGAGAGAGGTCAGACCAGACAGCGGATGAGGGCAGAGAAGAACGCACGAAGCGGATTCCGGTCGCCCGCTTGCTCAGGCTATAGTACCGTCCGAACAGGTAGAAGACTGCGAGGTGTACACTCCGCAGGTAGTCCTCCGTCAAAGTCTCGAATGAAGGCAAGTCCTTCGCGACTGACGCAAGCCAGTCAACCCATCGCTCGACAACGCTCTTCTTCGCTGGCGGAGGTGGAGAGGACGGGAAGAGCGAGTCGATCTCGGCTTGCGAAGTTTGTGTCGCTTCGTGACGGTGGACGAGGGAGCGGCGGAGGTTGGCGTATGTTCGGCCGAGTACGTATGGGAAGAGGACGTGAAGGGCGACGAGGGCTGCTCTCCGCTGCGTACAGAAATTTTCAATCGCGTTAGCTAGCGAGCTAGGGATATGCTCAACCGAACGCACCGAGAGATTCGGCGGTCTTCGGTCCTTGTTCTGGTACTGCATGATGTCGCAGTACTCTTCGCCGAGCGTTTGCGAGCCTACGAGCAATCATCGTCAGGGTTTCCTTCTCCTCGCATTGAGCAGGACCAGTACGTACCAAGCAACGTCGTCAGGCCAAAGTACGCGAGCCGACTCCCATGCTGCAACTCCTTGCTCCACGTCTGCAGCCAGCGGGTACCTGGCGACGCTGGCGTCAGATCTCATGCGGTGATGAGCGGCAAGAAGGTCCGCGCACCCAAGAACGAGCGCGCGACGTCCTCAATCCGCTCCGACAGTTGCGAGAGATAGTACAGGTCCTTCTGGTTCGCCCGGACTGCGGCAGGTATCTTAGCCGGTCAGAAAGCACTCTCAAGAGCTCCGTGACTCTGTACGCACCTATCTCTGGCTGCGCAGCGCTGGCAAAGAACGGGACGCGGGCGGGTTGTTGGTGGAGCGCCTCGGCTCTTGCGCGCGCGGCAACGGCAGCAGGGGCAGGCCGCACGGATGCTTCAGCCTGTGTCGGCTGCTGTGTTGTTGGCGCTGGCGAGTCTGGCATGCCTTCAGCAGAGAGAGCGGGCGAGTGAGAAAGCGAGACGGTCAAGGTCGAGCGTTCGAGCCGGACGACGACGACGACGACGACGACAGCGGCAAAGTCTCGCTGATTAACGGCGAAGAACCGCAGAAATGCTCTACAATGGCTCGTATGGCAGTAGGGAAGACGCGCCGGAATATACGGCTGACAACAGATGTCCTCCTCGACCTCCCAACTCGTTTATGCAGAGATGCGGTCCTTGACCCAGCCCTCAAGTCCGCCAGCTGTGCAGGGCGGAGCGTTAGTGAGGGACAAACGCGCGCGAATCGGGAGCACACACCGAGCCACATCTCCTGTACACTGCCGCCGACAGCTCCAACCTTGTACTCCTTGACAACGCCTCCGCCCTTCTCCCTCCTGAGCGTGACCTTTCCGTCCACGCTGCCAACCTCGACCCAGTACGGCGTCTGGACCGTCAATTTGCCGTCCTTTCCGCCGGCACCGCGCTTGCCGTCGAGCGCAAAGTCGCGCGTCAAGTCCTCAATCAACTCGGGGCACTCGACGCAGATCAGCGCGTTGTTGATCGAGTTGCGCTTGAAGATGTCGCCGAACGAGCCGCACAGGACGAGCGGCACGCCGGACGAAAGGAGCGCCGTCGCAGCCTGCTCGCGCGACGAGCCGGTACCGAAGTTGTAGCCCGAGGCAAGGAGTACACCGTCGCCGTTCCGCTGAGGACCAGAAGGGTTGGTCGACCGCGCGGGCGAGTCGAGCGACTTCATGATCGACGCGAAGGCAGGGTCGTAGTTCTCCATGACGACGTCGGCCTGCTTCTCGCGCGTGATGTCGTCCTGGTAGGTGTACTTGCCAGGGTAGATGCCGTCCGTGTTGAGGTTGTCTTGCGGGGCGAAGAGGAGAGGGCCGGAGAAGAGGGGAGGGAAGTTGGGGAGGAGCGGCTCGGCAACGGCGGAAGAGGTGGAAGCGGACGACGACGACGCATGCTCCTCGATCGAGATTCGCGGTGCGTCCTCCGTCGGTGTCGCACCAGCAACCTCCGGACCGGTGATCTTGCCAGCGACGGCAGAGGCAGCAACGACTTCGGGACTAGCGAGGTAAGCGAGCGCCTTTGGGCTTCCCATCCGTCCCTTGTAGTTGCGGTTCGTCGCCGAGATACCGACCTCTCCATCCTCAAGCAAACCCGTTCCGAGACCGATACAAGGTCCGCATCCCGCAGGAAGGACCTTTGCGCCCGCCGAGACGAGCGCAGCCCAGTCGCCCGCCTTCTCAGCCTCCTTCTGCACGACCGACGACGCAGCAGCGATGTAGAACTCGACGCCTGGCGCGACCTTCTTTCCGCGCATGACGTCCGCAGCAGCCTTGATGTCGGAAGCGCGAGAGTTGGTGCATGAGACTAGGTAGGCTTTATTGATCTTGATTTCCTCCTTGGCGAGGACGGGGAGGGGAGTGGCGACCTTGACCGAGTTGGGCCCGGCGACGGAGGGTGAGAGCGAGGTGAGGTCGAGAGTGAGCGTCTTGGCGTAGTAGGCGCCCTCGTCGGGGAGGACCGGGTTAGCAAAGACCTGTTCGAGGCGCTGAGGGTTCAGGCGAGGGTGTTGGCTGGTCGACGTCGAGAGCGAGCCCGAGGCGCTGCCGCCAAACTCGAATCGCCGCAACTCGAGCTTCTTCAGCTGCGACTCGTACCACTTCTTGAGGACGTCGTCGGTCGGGAAGACACCGACAAGCGCGCCCCACTCGGTCGTCATGTTGGCGATTGCAAGTCGCTCGTCGACGCTGAGCTGGGGAATTCCCGAGCCATGGAACTCGATGGCATGGTTCAGAACCTCGTCCTTGTTGAATGCGCCGCAGAGAGCGATGATGATGTCCTTGCCGGTCACGCCAGGCGGAAGTTTGCCCTCGAGGTTGACTCGAACGATGTTCGGGACCTGCCACCAAGTCCGCTCGGTCGCCCACAGCGCCGCGGCGTCTGTTCGGACGATAGCCGTCCCGACGCAACCCACACCGCCATACATGTTCGAGTGCGAATCGCTCGCAACCGTCATGACACCCGGAAAGGCGTATCCCTCCTCGATCATGATCTGGTGGCCGATACCTCGTCCGGCGGGGTAGAAGTCAACCTCGTGGTCGCCGGCGAACGCCTCAATCTTGGCGTACTTGGAGAGGTTGGCGGGCGAGCGGTTCTGGACGTCGTGGTCGAGGGTGAAGACGGTCTGTCGCGGGTTGGCTATCTTGGTCGCTCCGATCGACTTGAACCTGCGGGAGCAACGATCAGCTTTGGGAGTTCGGGCAATCCGCAGCGAAGGAAGCGCACTTGGAGATGACCGGACCGGTGTTGTCCTGTGCGAGGCGAAGCAGAGGTCAAGTCAGCAGCTGTTGGAGCGAGTTGTGCGCCCGTTAGACACTCCACTCACATGTGTCATGACATGCTGCGGCTTGATCATCACGTAGTCTCCCGCCCGGACGACCTTTCCCTCTGGCAACCCGACCGAGTGCCGCTGGACGACTTTCTCGATGTAGGTCTGCGGAAGCTTGGCATGTGTCGCGAGGTGCCGCCGCAAGGGCATAATGCCGGCTGAGCGCGCTCGGAGGGCGTACATGGCTCTGCGCGGTTGACCGGAGCGAACGAGAGGAGATAGGACAGGCGGGTGGCGGGGGTTTGCAACTCTGCCGGTCCGTCAGAGCCTAGTCTAGCGAGTCCAGCAAGCGTGCTCTGGCTTGTGCAAGTCCCCGTTGAGCGGTGTGGGCGACGAAGAGCAGGAGAGCAAGTCAAATTGCGTCCAGGACCAAGGACAGTAGACAGCGCCATTGTTCGTGCCATATACTTTCTACTGATTCAGAGACGTCTGCGTCATGCTGCTCACGCTCTGGCGGTGTTCGAAGCACTCTGACCTCTCATATGCAAGCCGTTTCTGCGCTTGAGACTCTCTCGGCTGCGCAGGACGGCGCCGAACACGCGCAGAACATTCTGCTCGCCGCTGTTTCCACTTCCTGCGCTGGCTCAGCATCCGTAGGGGTCCTTTGGCTTGCGTCCATACTAGTCACGACGCTTGAGGGCCCTATGCGTACTTGTCGGAACCCCTTAATCCCTGCTGCCGACGATAGGACCTCCCCCGTTTCCTGTTCTCCAGCTCGTCATGATGGTCTCGCTGTGTATCGTCAGCGCTCCAGGCAAGTTTCCCGTTTCGCTTGTATCTCCACGAGCTGACCCTTCCCCGCGTACAGGCCTGATCGGTCAACAACACACCCAACGCGCCCTCGACAAACCGAATGGCAATTTGACTTGTATCGTCGGCCCAACACCTGCTGGACCTCCGTATGCCGACAAGCTCGGTGTGAAGCTGTACCGCTCGACGGCGGAAATGCTAGCGGCACGAGCGAGGGGAGGAGTCGAGGTAGATGCCGCGATTCTTGCGGTGCGTCCCGCTTTTACTTCGTTGACACACTGAGCGACTCGCCCATCTCCCACTCCTCTTCGCCTGACTCCAAACGGTGCGCACCTCCCGCTCGGCGTCCAGCTCGTCCGGGCGGGCATCTACACCCTTGTCGAGAAGCCTTTCTCGGCCGATGTCAAGAGCGGCAAGGCGCTCTTGGCTGCAGAGGTCTCGTCCTCGGCCAGGAACCTCGTTGGTCATCACAGGCGCTTCGTAGGTCCATCACGCCTGCACCTTTTAGCTGTCGAGCGCAGAACGTATCAAGGTGGCTTGGCTGACCTTCGCAACTTGCCAGAACCCGTACATCGTCAACACGAAGAAGCTGCTTGGCGGCGGCAAGCTCGGCAAGGTAAGCGTGATGCACGCCGCTCACGACTCCTCAGCGCTGACGAGATGGGTTCAGTCCTCGCTGTTCAAGGAGTCTGGGCGAGCCACCTCGTCTCGCTCAAATCTCCCTCACTGATCGCGATTCCACAGTCAATGTCCTACTTTGCTGCGCCAACAGAGTGGCGCCAGGAGACACGAACAGGCGGAGTCCTCATTATTAACCTCTCACACGAGATCGACCGCCTCCGCTACCTCTTCGGCGACATCACCCGCGTCCACTGCGAGGTCGGCGCCTCAACACGCGCCTTTCTCGTCGACGAGACGGGCGCTGTGACGCTGAGGTTTGCGTCGGGCGTTGTCGGGACGTTCCTGTTCAGCGAGCGCGTCCCTCCCCCTTCGAACTTGTCGGCTCTTATGACTCACAGTCGCGTCCTACAGCGCATCCGCTTCACCGTACTTCTTTGGGGCCGCAACAGGCGAGAACTCGCTCATGCTGCAAGCCGCAAGTCCCCCTCCTCTCCTCCTCTTCTACTCCTCGCAGCTAACAAGCGCTTGAGATAGAGCGAGTCAGTCTACACCATCCTCGGAATCCAAGGCTCCCTCGCCCCCCCTCTCTCCAAGTCTGTCACTACCCCTCTTCCAGCGGAAGCTGGACCCACTCATCCGCTCCGACCCGCTCCTTCTCGATCCAACACCTCCCTTCACCCCCCAGCTCCGGCACTTTATTGAAGTCGTCGAGGGACGAGCCGAGCCGAGGTGTAGCGAAAGAGACGCGCTGCAGACCATTGCGACGCTCGAGGCGATCGCGAAAAGTATAGAGACAGGCTTGCCGGTTCAGGTTGGGCAGCTGTAGGACGTAGAAACAGTCTTTGCATGAAGAGGGACTGAGTCGATTAAGAGCGGGAAGAGGGAAAGGGTAGCTACGCCGGCGCAGCCGTCTGGACAGGGATGGGAGTCGTGAGGGATGCCCGTGCAAGCGGGGGTTCGCCATACCCAACCCTGCGCCTCAGTCGGTCAAGGTTCGTCGGCTTCGGCACCCAGTGCGACTTGAACTCGGTCCCACCCCCTTCCTGAAGCCCGTCGTTCGCCCAGTACCCGCTTGGCGTCGTAGGTTTGTCAACGATAGTTGGCACGAGCGTCTGCGTGAGGAGGTTCGGCATGCCAGTCTGGATATTGGTCTTGTCGCCCGACTTGGACTTGTCTTCGTGGCCGCTCTTCGCGTGGCTGCTTGAGTGCTCGGAGCCAGACTCCCTGCCGCTAGCCGAGCCTGACCTGGAGGCGGAGGCGGAGCCTGAGCCACTGACATCGCTCGCGCCGCTTGAGGCCAAATCGCTAGCGCCAGACTACATGCCGCTCACAGGGAGGTAGCGCCTGTCGCGGCCGTGTCGGCTGCAAGAGATGAGGTATCAGTAGCCGCAGTTGCTCAGAGAAAGAGCAGGATTCACTGTTGGAGGTAGTCGCTGCCGTGTCGGTCGTTCCGCCTCCAGCCGGTACAGCCGCGCCGCCTGTAGCTCCAGCGTCGGGCGACGTCGTCGACGACGACGCAGCCGAGCCGAGAAGGATTGAGCTGAGCATGCATTGCTTGCACATGAAGTATCTGCGCAGAGCGGGAGTCAGTCAATGGATCGGGACGAAAGGAAAGAACCGAGACGCACCCGCCGACACCGAACAAAACCAGCACAATGACGGTCACGATTACGCACGTGAACATTCCCTTGTTCTGCGCGCATACCGAGGTGGTCAGCGGGGAAACGGTGAGGGCAGGCGACGAAGCGACGGACCGACTGTCCCGCCTGGGCTGGCTGCACCTGCCCGCTATCCATGTTCCTCATCTTCCAAAACCTCTTCTGCTTCTTCTGCTTATTCGTGCCAGCCCGCGCCGACCTCGTCCCTACAGCCGCCGGCCTACCAGTCAACTTCTCCTCGTCCTCCTCGTCTTCGCCGGCTGAATCCATCAACTCGTCGCAACTCGCATCGCTTCTCTTCTCCCGCGCCGACGTCGAGCGCCGAAGAGAATGGTTGTCGCGGTAGACTGTGCCGGGACTGTGCGAGCGTCGCTTCTCTTCCTCCGAAGAGGAGGAGGAGAGATCCGACTCAGAGAGGAGGAGGAGAGATCCGACTCGGAGAGGAAGTCGTCGTGCTTCGCGAGCGGTTCGTGGCGTTGTCGGCGAGCCATCGCAGAGAAGCGAATGAGGCGTTGAGAAGAGAGATGAGGTGGAAGAAGGGCGGACAGACATGCCGTAAAAGGGCCGACCGCAGGGTCCGCGGAGTGCAAGGCCCATCTTGTCGAAGCTCAGAGTCACATCCGTCGAGCCGAAGTCGAGTATCAGCTTCTGCCGAGAAAAGCAGCTTAGAAGGTGGAAGGCGATGCATTGCGCACGAGGAGAGGGCGAGGAGAGGGAAGCGAGGCATTTACAGCAGTCTGAGATGACCGGTGACCTGGTTGACAACACGGACGGGGGCAGGACCGATGCCTGCGCACGTCAAGACAGTGAGCGGGAACACGGAAAAGCAGAAGGGAGGGTGGACGAACCGAGGACGGTCGTCGTGCCGGGATCGACCTGCGTTCGTCCGCTTCGAGAAAATCGCGAGTCAGCTTCTCCGCCGACAGAGGAGCACGCTGCGACGCACGCATCCTGGATAGACCGCGCGCAGACACCGAGCGACTTGGCCGACGCCTGCAGGATCTCGAGCTCCTCCTCTGACTCGCACTTGACCGCAATCTTCGCTTGTCTGCGGTATCGAGGCGCTTCAGTCGCGCCCAGTAGCAGGAGGGAGAGACTGCTTCTTACCCTGTCCGTTCCCAATGTTGCACGAGCTGCGAGAACAGCGTTTCGTGAGCGTAGTCGAGGAGCGCAGGGGAACCGGAACGGACCTGCGGGTTCGAGCGCATCAACGTCTTGTAGCACGCGAGCGTGGCGTGGCTGTGGAAAACGGGGAGCGGTCAGGAAAGCTGCACGAGCGACAAACGGACAAGCAGACGCACCCGCACTGCGCAGCGATCTTGCCCTTCGTCATGTTGAGGTCGCTTCGTACGACGAGGACCTGTCAGACAGGATTAGCAGGGCTCCGATAGACAGCAAATTTGTGCTTACAAGCTTGCACGGCTCGTCGCCTTGCGCCTTGACGGCTTTCAGCTCATCCGCATCGCCCTCCTCAGATTCCGTCTCGTATTCTGACTCGCCGTCTTCGTCCTTTGTTGAACTGCTGCCTCCACGCTGTGCAGAGTAGTGTCAGCTACCTATGTGCGCGGGATCAACGTACGCAACGCACTGTGTAGCCGAGTGTCGAGCCCAAACCGATGTACTTGGCGAGCGGGCGCGCGACGGAGTGTCAGCCCGGCTGGTCGCCGTGAGAAAGCAGAAGTAGGGACACACGTAGCCCACGAGCCCACTGGCGAGCCCCACCGCGGCAGCAGTGCCCCAGATAGACGAGCCTGTCATCTCGGATGGCGGAATAGGAATGAACACAATGCGAAGGTAATCGGCGGAATACACGCCCGCCATTACAATCGAGTTGCAATGCCCATTACAAAGCGGCACAAAGCGGGGGACTTCGCCGCCCGCGCTCCTTCGCCTGCGTCCTCCCACCTCGCACGCTCCATCGCTCGCTGCACGGCTCGCACGCCTGCTTCAGCTGCCGCAGTACGCTCCACACAAGCTACTGACTGCCCTCGAGCGACCCCCACGCCCGCGCGCGCCGTTTCAAGCTCGCCAGCTCGTCCCCTTCGTCCCACGGTCCGCCCGCGTCCACCTCGAAAACCTTTCCTCGTGCACAGAGTCCAGAGTAGCGCTTCACAGTGTGACAGGCAGCTCGCTCAGTCTCATTCAGGCACGCTCGCACGCTCCCATCGTCAAGGTCCTCTCGACCTCTCTTCAAGCCATGTCCGACCCTGCAACCGCCGAGGTTCCCCAACCTTCCGCTCTCCCGTCCGCCGCCGACGAGGCGCCTGCAGCAGCTCAAGCACCTGCTCCTGCGCCTGAGGCTGCGCCTGAGGCTGCGCCCGCACCCCCGCCGGTCCCTGCGCCGCCTGCCGTTGTGGCCGCGCCGTCTTCCCAGGAGGGTCCTGCTCCCGAGCTCGGTGGTGGCTTGCCTCCCCAGGTTGCTGAGCACCTGCAGCAGCAGCAGCAGCATGCAGCGCCGCAGCCGCCGCAGCAGCCTCCACAGCAGCAGCAGCAGGTTCAGCAGGTTCAGGCTCCTCCGCCACCGCCTCAGATCTTGCACACGCCCAACCCGGCATACGACGTCGGCCCGCGCCACCCGAATGACGCTGCGCCTGGACGTGTGACCAAGGGAGGCAGTCTGCTCACCGGAGGCTACCTTGCTAACAAGATCTACGTCGGCAACTTGCCCGAAAGGCAAGCTAGTCCTCCGTTCTGCGTCCTGCTTTCGCTCGCGCTCGTCCTGACTTCCCTCCCGTCTCGTTCTCCATCTCCCACAGCGCGACTCTTGCGGATCTCGAGGATTGCTTTGGCCAGATTGGAGCCTGTACTTGCGTCATCAAGCGTGGCTTTGGCTTTGTGGTGCGTCTTGCTCGCTTGGCTAAGCTGTTTGCGATTTAACTCACGCTTACACCAACCCACAGGAATATGTCGACCCTGCTCATGCTGCTGAGGCCGTCGCCAAGTACAACGAGGGCCACTTCCTCGGTTCGCAGATCAAGGTCGAGTTGTCGCTAGCCCGCACGCCTCTGCCGAAAGACGGTGCGCTCGTCTCGCAGCGTTCTGGCGAGAAGTGTCAAGAGCTGACGTCCTTTCCCTCCCGTAGAAGTCGCCAAGACCCGTGGTCCCGGCAGCGACAGGTCTTCAGACGGACGCAAGCCCATGTATGTGAACGGGTGCGCTCGGTTACTTTCCGTTCTTTCTCGCGGGTTTTGGCTGATCCCTCTTCCCGTCACTCGCAGCGGCGACAAGGGTCGCGGCAGGGGACGCAATGGCGGAGCAGAGTACGGTCGCTACCCTGGTCCTCCTGGGCCTGGCTACGGGCCCTACGGTCAGCGCTTCGACGAGCCCCAACCTCCCTACGACCGCCCTGGCTACGGACCTCCTCCTCGCGAGTTCGACCGCTACGGACCTCCGCCTCCTCGCGGTGACTTCCGCGGCCCTCCTCCGCCGGCAGGTTATGGCCCTCCGATGGACCGCCCGCCCTACGACCCGTACTATGCCGGCGCGCCTCCTTCCGCGTACCCGCCCCCTGCGGGCGCTGTCCCAGGCTACCCTCCGCCCGTCGCTGCTCCCTACGACCGTCCCGCCTACGCTCCTCCTCCTCCTGTCGCAACTCCTGGCTCGCGTGACCCGTACGCCGACCGCTACCCCGGCGCCGTGGCTGCGAGATCTCCTATCGTCCCGCCGCTGGGCGCTCCCTATGGCGCGCCCCCGCCTCCTCTGGACCCGTACGGCCGACCACCGATGGACGCTGGCGCTCCTCCTCCTTCGAGCGCTTACGACCCGCGCGACGAGCGCGGCGCTGGAGCTCGCTACCAGCCTTACCCGCCTCGAGGAGACCGCGACACCTACGGTGCCGGTGGCCGCTCGCCCGGTCGGTGCGTTCCGCTTCCTCTCGTCAATGTCGCGCGCTCCGTACTGACGTCGCTCTTCGCGTTGCGCACAGCGGTGGCAACCCGATGGAACGCCGCCGCTCGCTCTCGCCTCGTCGCAACGGCGCTCCGCCTGACCCGTACGGCCGCGATCCGTACGCCGCCGGTCCCCCAGGTGGCTACGCGCCGTACGACACGCGCGCTCCGCCCCCGCCCGGCGGTGGCTACGGCGGCGTTCGCTCGCCGCCTCGGTACCCGCCTGTCGATGAGTATGTCCCGAGGCGGTGATTGCATGGATCTCTCGCGCTTCACACGTACGCTAGATCTTCCTCCACGCTTATCTTGTTCTGTCTCCGTCGCTGCTCGGCGGCGCCCTCTGTTCTCGTTCGCCTGCCTCCCCTCGCTCGCCTGTAGTTTGCCTTGAACTCTCCCTCTTGACTTGGAAAGAGCATACCGTCGCTTGCATAATCGTCTGTCCCGTCTAGAGAGAGCAGTCTCGCTGTGTAAGTCTTTGCCGTCGTCGTTCTCCGTGCGAGTTCCTCCCCCACCTTCGTCGCCCCCGTCGGGGAGCACTCTCTCTGCTTCAGCACGCGCCTCGCTCGCTTGTAACCCGCTTGCTGGGCTTTCTAGAGCTACTCGACGCCCATGGCTACTCCCGACCTCGCCAAACCGCCGTCCGCAACGCAGGGCGGCTCGAAGCCCTCGTCGAAAGCGGACCCAATCCTGCTCTCACTTTTCGCGAACCGGTGCGTCCTGCTTGACGTCGAGGCCAGGAAAGTGATGGTACTGACCGGTTCCGCCCGTTGCCCGCAGCTTCATGTGCGTTTGGGCGGATCTTCACTTCGCCTCCTCGTCGGGGACTGATGAAGCCCTTTCGCCGCCTGCAGGTCTATTGCGGAAGCTATGGGTCGCGCTTTGTGAGTTTAGAACCCTGGAAATTCTGTCGCTGGGCGCGAGAAGGGCCGGGGAGCGAGGTTGACAATGTTCTCCTCCTCCCGTCCGCCTCGTCTCCTCCTCACCTCCGTCCCGGCCTTCCTCTCTCCTTTCCCCTCTTCCTCCGGCCTCTGTGTCTATACTTTCTACCCCGGATCGTCCATGCGACGTCCTCATTGTCCCCGCCAGACAGCAAACGTCAATTTCGACCAACATCAAGGAAAGGCTGGACTTTTCATGCGGTCCGCCCTTCTCCCCCTGCGTCCCTTTGCATCCAGCTGACCCATCTGCGTCCGCAGCTGTCCGTCCCATCCTTGCGCCGTCCCTCAGTCTCGCTTCCGACTTACCCTTTCGCGCCAACAGATCTTCGCCCCGAACGGAGACCTCATCGCCAACGCACCTCACCTGCCCGTTCACGTGGGTCTAGCAGTACTGTTAAGTCCCCGGAGTACCCGCTAATGCGCTTTTGGGACGTTGTGCAGCTCGGATCGATGAGTTTCGCCGTTCGGTACCAGCAAAACTTCTACAAGGACGACCTGCACGAGGGGGACGTCATCCTGACCAACCATCCCGTCGCTGGAGGGTCACATTTGCCGGACTGCACAACTATCAGTCGTATGAATGCTGCTCTGACCTTCGGGAGACTTGAGCTGACCTTGCCCTCGTACAGCCGTATTCCAAGACGGCCAGATCGTCTTCTTCACCGCTTCCCGGGGCCACCATGCAGACATAGGAGGTATCTCTGCGGGCAGTATGCCAGCGAACTCGAAGACGATCTACGAGGAAGGCGCACAGATCAAGTCCTTCAAAATCGTCGAGCGCGGCAAGTTCCAGCGCGACGAGCTGTACCGCCTGATGGTCGAGGAGCCGGCCAAATACGAGGGATGCTCGGGCTCGAGGTGCTTCAGCGACGTCGAGTCGGACTTGCGGGCGCAGATTGCGGCAAACGAGAAGGGCCGCGGGTTGATCAACCTCCTCAACGAGGAGTACGGGCTCGAGACGGTCCAGGAGTACAGTGCGTCCCCTTCTTTCGCTTGAAATGGCTCAGTGCCAGGTTTCGAGCTCGACGTGATGAAGGAACTGCCGAAAATCCGGCGCGCAGTGCTGCACATCCGGGATAACGCCGAGCTCGCCGTCCGCAATCTCCTCAAGGAGGTCTGCCGGCGCCAGGGCACCAATGAGCTGTCAGCGGTCGACTACCTCGACGACGGGACGCCCATCGCGCTCAGTGTCACGATCGACGAGAAGGAAGGCAGTGCCGTCTTCGACTTCGACGGTACCGGTCCCGAGATCTACGGCAACCTCAACGCGCCTGTCAGCGTCACCTACAGTGCTATCATCTACTGCTTGCGAGCGATGGTCGATCAGGACATCCCCCTCAACCAGGGTTGCCTCGTACCCATCCATGTCAAGCTCCCGCCAGGCTCATGCCTCAGCCCGTCCGACACGGCAGCAGTCGTCGCCGGCAACGTTTGCGTCTCGCAACGGATCACGTACGTCGAGGCGCGGGATTTGCAGCGGAGCGACTTGGACTCGGCCGCTCGCCTTTCACCTCCTGCTATCCTCTTCTCACTTTCGACCTTTCTGACGATCTTTACTACATAGTGACGTCGTGCTCAAGGCGTTCGAGGCGGCCGCAGCGAGCCAGGGCGACTGTGCATCCTCCATTCCCCTCGCCGCGCTCTTCCTCAATTCTGACAGCGTTCTTGGGCTGTTCAGGTAACAACCTGACGTTTGGATCGACTTCGTTTGGATACTACGAGACGCAAATTCGTTTCCTGAAGTTTACGATCTCTGTGCGAACGTCCTGACGCCTCATGCCGTTCGCAGTATCGCGGGAGGCTCCGGCGCTGGACCGACGTGGGAGGGTACCTCCGGCGTCCACACGCACATGACCAACACGCGTAGTACGTTCTAAGCCGTCGCTCTACACCGACACCCTCGACGCAGTTGGCTGAAACCCCCCCCCCCTCTCCCGCAGTCACCGACCCCGAAATACTCGAGCGCCGCTACCCGACCGTCCTCCACCAGTTCTCCATTCGACCAGGATCTGGAGGGGACGGGCAGCATCGCGGTGGAGATGGCGTCGTGCGGGAGATCGAGTTCCTCGAGTGAGTTGAGGCGGTCCCCCGAGAGCTGCCCTTTTCGGGCGTACGACGTCGAGGGAGGCCGCACGGCGAGTCCAGGGTTATGATATCGTGCAGCAGCACATGGGGCAGGAGTGCAGGCACACGGAGCGAGACGAGGAAGCGAAGCGGCGCAGGCTGACCTTCCCACTTTCGCAGGCCCATCCAGTGCTCGATCCTGTCTGAGCGCCGCGTCTTCCGTCCCTACGGCATGAAGGGCGGCGAGTCCGGCACGAGCGGCAAGAACCTGTGGCTCAAGCTGCCGCGCGTCGAGGACGGCGACCTCCCTCGCGAGAAGGAGAACACGGACGCGGCTCGCCAGCCTCGCACGATCAACCTCGGCGGCAAGGCGACTGTCAGGATGGGGACGGGCGACAGGATCGTCATCAACACGCCTGGCGGAGGCGGGTGGGGCAAGATTGGCGAGGAGAAGCGGACCAAAGGGGACGAGGGGCAGAAGCACGGTCGGCACGATGCTCGCGGGAGTGTCTTTGAGCGGTCGCAGGCTCAGGAGGGAGTGTAAGGTCACTAATGTCAATACTAAGGTCTCTAACTGTCTCTAATCGTAATATTGAGAGACCAACCTGATGAGCTCGAGCTTTCGAGACGGCGGAATCGAACGTTGGTCTCTCCACCGCGCTCGCCTCTCTCCAGGTCGAGCAGCAAAAGACCCAGCTAGCTTCACTCGTGCTAGAACACCCGCCCAGTCAAATCAAGCGGACCGCCAGAGCTCGTTGTCGTCGCCGGCCACCGCCAGCTCACACCGCCACCTTCACCTGTCCCGAACAGCCTCTCCCGCTGTACCAGACTGCCAGAGACGCTCGCGGAGCAGTCGCAGCATCTACAGAACCCTACCTACGAAGCGCCGAATCCACCAGACCACCGCGACTCACCGTCAACCAACGCTTCTCCCCCTCATCTCTTCTTTCTCCGTCTCGCACCCTCACCCCTCCTGAACCATGTCTGGCACTATCAACAAGGCTATTGCGCCGGTGCCTACCGCGCAGGAGGTGCGCCGTCAGTCCATCACCTGTACTGCCGCCCGCTCACCTCGTTCGCCTCCTGCAGTTCCTCGATGTCATCCTCTCCAAGACGCAGCGCAAGACGCCGACCGTCATCCGGTCAGGCTTCAAGATCAGCCGTATCCGGTCCTTCTGTGCGTGCCAACAGCCTGGAGCGGAGCGAATTGAGCTGACCTCTAGCGCCCGGCAGACATGCGCAAGGTCAAGTTCACCCAGGCGTCTTTCGAGGAGAGGCTTGACCAGATCTTGACCGAGTTCCCGGTCATGGACGTCAGTCGGCGGTCTTCTCTCATGCAGTTGCGTTGGCGCTAACCCTGCTTGTCGCCCCGCAGAACCTCCACCCCTTCCTCAACTCGCTTCTCAACGTTCTCTACGACAAGAACCACTACAAGCTCGCTCTCGGCCAGCTCAACACTGCGCGCCACCTCATCGTTCAGGTTGGCAAAGATTACTGTCGCCTGATCAAGTTCGGCGACTCGCTCTACCGCTGCAAGCAGCTGAAGAAGGCGGCGCTGGGTCGCATGGCGACGATCATGAAGCGCCAGAAGGACCCCCTCGCGTACCTCGAGCAGGTCCGACAGCACATGTCGCGTCTCCCGCAGATCGACCCGACGACCCGCACGCTCCTCATCTGCGGCTACCCCAACGTCGGCAAGTCGTCCTTCGTCAACAAGGTCACTCGCGCCGACGTCGACGTCCAGCCCTACGCCTTCACGACCAAGTCGCTTTTTGTCGGTCACATGGACTACAAGTATCTCCGGTGGCAGGTCATCGACACGCCTGGAGTGCTCGACCACCCCCTCGAGGAGATGAACACGATTGAGATGCAGTCGATTACCGCGCTTGCACACCTCCGTGCTTGCGTCCTCTACTTCATGGACTTGTCGGAGCAGTGCGGCTTCACCGTCGAGGCGCAGGTTCGCCGCGCGTCACCGTTCTTCTACCCTTCCCGTCTGATCGCTTGTTCCGCCCGCAGTGCAAGCTCTACCAGTCAATCAAGCCCCTCTTTGCCAACAAGCCGACCTTCATCGTGATTAACAAGATCGACATCGTCCGCCCCGATGACCTCGACCCCGAGCGCAAGGCGATGCTCGACGCCATCCTCGCCGAAGACCAGGTCTCGCTCCTCTCGCTCTCATGCGTCTCTGAGGAGGGCATCATGGATGTCCGCAACTCGGCTTGCGACGCGCTCCTCGCGCACCGTGTCGAAGCGAAGGAGAAGACTCGCCGTGTCGAGAACGTCGCGAATCGTGTTCGTGTTGCCGTTCCCATCCTCCGCGACGGCGTCGAGCGCAAGGCGTTCATTCCCGACGCGGTCAAGTCGCGCAAGGTGTACGACAAGAGCGACCCGGAGCGGAGGCGCCTCGAGCGCGACATCGAGGAGGAGAATGGCGGCGCGGGCGTCCACTCGGCCGACCTCAAGAAGAACTACATGCTCAAGAACGACGAGTGGAAGTACGACGTTATCCCCGAGATCCAGGATGGCAAGAACGTTGCCGACTTTATCGACCCCGACATCCTCGCCAAGCTCGACGAGCTCGAGGAGGAGGAGGAGCGGCTCGAGAAGGCCGGTTTCTACGATTCGGAGAGCGATGTCGACTCGGACGAGGAGGCGATCCGTACCGCCGCCAGCACCATCCGCGACAAGAAGGCGCTCATCCGCCTCAAGAACACCGACAAGCACAAGTTGCAGAACCGCCCGATCATCCCTCGCAAGGAGCAGTCTCGCACCTTGTCGGAGATGACGGAGAAGCTCAAGGAGGCCGGTTACGATGCGTCTTCGCTCGAGGAGCGCGCTCTGTTGTTGGCCAAGGCGAAGGGGTTGGTCGGTCGCAAGCGCGGTGCCGACAGCGACGACGAGATGGACCAGGGTGCGTTTGCGTTCGCGTCTAAATGTACGATTCTACCGATGCTGACAGGGTTGCTCTTCGCAGACGAGAGCTTTGCGGACGAGGGCGACGATGCGGACATGGACGTCGATGAGGGCGCGCAGGCAAGCAAGAAGCGACGGACGAGCTCGAGCGGCAGCATCGTCGCCAAAGGCAAGCGCGTGCCGGGCTCGAACCGCCAGCTCGCTGGTCTCAAGGACGACGAGCAGGACAAGAAGGCGAAGCGGCTCCGGTCGCTCGCCCAGCGTGCGCCGAACCGCCTCGCCCGCGCAGGAGAGGGCGACAGGCACGAGACAGCTGCCATCCCCAAATGGCTCTTCTCGGGCAAGCGCAAGGCGGGCAAGACGAACCGGAGGTAGAGTCGTCTTTGCGGTCGTCTTTTATTTGCGGTTGTTCCCCTCGTTCCCTCGCCTTTTCCTGTCGGTTGTTCTCGTGTACTTTTGTCGCATCGTACTGTCCTGTGCGGCAGCCCTGTAACTCTAGCGCCTTCCCTCGCCATCGTCCACCTCATCTCGCTTTCACCTCTCTCGCTGAGATAGCCCATTGTTCATGCCAGATTCGCCTGCTGCCGCTACTGCACTGGCTGCAAAGCCTCCAGAAGACCACGACGACGACTCTGCAGCCCGTTGGGAGTCGATCCGCCGGTGCTGGCTCACACCTAGACGGACAACAAGCGATGAGGACAATGACGGTGAGGCTGGCGAGGAGCGGCGTGCAGCGTCGCGGAAGTGGAGGCCGCGGGACGCAGTGTTCCAGCAGCGCATCCACACGCTCGAACAGATGTTGCGCGCGAGTAACGCCGCCGCAACCGCTCCGGGAGGGACGGCGGGTCCTGGTGTCGTCCACGCACCGCCGCCGCCCATCTTGTCCGTCCCGTCGAGCGCATTTTTGGGCGTGCAGGAGGACGGCGGGAGCGGCGCGGGCAGCAGCGGCGGGAGCAAGGGCCAGGAGAAGGCGGTTCAGGACGTCGAGGAGGACGAACCGGACGGTGGGATGGCAATACGGGACAGCGGGGCGACCGGATCGCATGGAGACCCTGTACACGAGCTGAAAAAGGTGTCAGAGGTGCGCATGTAGTCTCACGACTGATATCGTCCTCCTTCGCTAATCTCGGTACCCTGTAGTCCATATTCCTCGCCTTCAAGCAGGGTCGACTGCTGAAGGAGCCGCTACCATTGTCTCTTGTCGTACGTAGGAGCGCCCGCACATGTCGCAGAACCGCAGGGCTGACAAGAATGCCTCGCAGACCTCGCTTCTCTTTCGCTCCTGGTTTCTCGACGGCACGATCCCCTCCAACTACGTCCCCGAACCCGATCCGCCCATGCCCGCACATCGACATTACCTGAACGAGCCCACCAACTCTGCCCCGACTTCTGCTTTCGCGTCGCCTCTCCTCCGCCCGACTCCGCCTCAACGAACACCCTCACTCTTAGCCACGCTCTCTCAACAAAACTCGCGCGCCGTCACTCCTCTCCCAATTTCCCCGTCTATCTCGGAACAGCCACCGCCAATAGCGGACTCGCGTATCGCGCCAGCTGCATTTCCGCCAGAGAAACCAGGCATCCAGCCTCTCCAGTCAAATGCCCACCTCGACGGAATGGGCGCGTCGAGCGAGAGCGGCAAGCTCAAGCTTGATGCGCTCAGAGGGAGCAGGTGGAGGACGGAAAAGGAGATCGCGAGTGGGAGCGATGTGATCTAGCCTCTCGCGCAAGGGTGCGTTTCCTTCGGACGGTGTCTTCCTTTCGCATGGACGGCGTGGAGTGGGTATTCGGCGTGCGAAGAAAGGCGTTGCGGGGGGGGGGGGGGGCGCCAGACGAGGGTATTCTACAACAAGGTCAGTGGTGGTGGAGAGGAAGGAAGAGGAGGGAGGGCAGCTATCGTGCGGGAGGCGCAACCTGTATATTCGTTTGGTTCCGTAAGTTTCTCGTTTACTCTATCGCAATTCGCATAGTCGTTCGCCAATCTTGCTACTTTGCGCGGGCAGAAAGACAGGGACAGACGCACCAGAACAACACCGTCGCCTCGCACGAACAGCATGTCACAGTTGCGCTTGACCGTCTGCGGCACACCAGTCACGTCAGTTATTAGCACTGGAGGAGAATCTGAACGCTGGACGCACCCGCACGATGTTGTCTCCCGACGCCTCGTCCGCGTCGACGACGTAGATCGTCTCTTCCACCTCGCTGAGAATCATATTCATGTGTCCATCGTAAGCCTGTGCGTTATTCAGAAGTACTGGTTAGCTTGCAGCCCTCGGCGAGCCATGCGAAGGATAGGAGACGCACATGGAGGACGCCCCTCAGCTCGCGGTCTCCTCGCAGCTTGACAAAGACGCGCTCGGACAGCGAGACGCGAATGAGGTCGAACGGCTCTGAGATCTGGTTGGCGGCCATCTGCGAGGCGTTCTGGCGGCGAGTAAGGAGGAGAAGGAGCGAGAGTGATGGCGGCGGAGAGGTTGGAGGAGACCACACCGCTGTTGCTGCCAGACCGGGCTATACTGCCGTTTGCTGGACTGCTAGGACTACTCTCTGCACGACTGAACACCGCCCAACCCCGCCCATCTTTCTCCCGCTCTTCCTCGTCCCCTCATCTCGATTCGACCTCGAGAGACGCTTGTACAGGACACAGCGGCTTGAAGGTGCGTACAGCGGTATCCAGTAGTCCTATTAGACTAGTGCATGGCGACGGCTGACATTCGCCGCCTTGTAGCCCCCGACTCGACCTCCTTCCCCCGCCAGACTCCCTTCGCCCTTCGACCCAGGTGAGGTGCTGCAGAGATGGGAAAGTACTACTGTGACTACTGCGACGTGCGTTGATCGGTCATGCTAAACTCGAGCGTACACCCAGGCTGACTCGTTCCTGTCCCGCAGGTCTTCCTCACGCACGACAGTGCATCTGGTGCGTTTGCTCTCTCGCCATTCATAGCCGCCTCGTCGTCATGCCCTGACGTTCCTTGTCTTCCTGCAGTACGTCGAGCCCATAACGCCGGCCGAAATCACCTCTCGAACGTCCGCGACTACTATGCCAGTGCGCTCTTCCTGCCTGACTCCGCCCTGCTGCGCTGTTGCTAACGAGCCGCTTCCGCAGACCTCGGCAGCGAGCGGGCGCAGGAGCTGATTGACCAGATCTGCAAGGCGTACGAGCATGGAGGCGGACAAGCGCGTATCCTGCAGTTGGGACCGGGCGGAATGCCCTTGTCAATGGGAGCGAACTTGACCTTCGTGCCGCAAGGCGCAGCTCCTCCTCCAAGTGCGTTCGCCCACTTCCACCGACCTCTTCGCTTCGGTGTGCCGGAAGCTGATTGCTGCCTTCCCCGCAACAGTGCGCTTCGCCGGTCCTCCCATGGGCGGCCTTCCCGGATCTCCCGCACCCGGGATGGGTCCTCCCGGCGGACCTTCCATGGGCACGCCCGGCGGCGCGCCCCCGATGCGCTTTGGTAGCGGTCCTATGCCTCCTCAACCCGACTTTGGCGGTCCTCCTGGTCCTCCCGGCGGTCCTGGTGAGTCAACCTTCATGCGGCCGCTGGTCGGACCGTGCGTGCTGACTTTCGTTGCGTCCTCGCAGGAATAGGTCCTCCTGGATTCGGCGCAGGCGGTCCTCCCATGCCTCCTCCCGGTACGATTACGCTTCCCGCTCAGCGCACTATTGCACTCTCCAATCCGTCCTTGCGTTGACGCTCCCCTGCCTCGCCTCGTCCGCAGGCTTCCGCCCTCCACCTGGCATGGGGGCCCCTCCTCCTAGCTTCTTCCCTCCGGGCGGCGGTCCTCCCGGTCCAGGCGGTCCTCCTCCTCCAGGAACTGGCGTCGTAGCGAGTGGCGCGCCGACAGGTCCGCCCGGCGGAGGAGCAGGAGGCGGAGGAGGCAAGCTCATCAATGGGTTGAACCCGGAGCGGGCGAAGATGCTTGGGTTGATCTGAGCGGGCGAGCACGGTGGGATGGAGCTGTTCAGCGCATGGAGAGGTTGAGCAGGAGAAAAGGTGTTCAAGCCGCGGAGGAAGCGCGGCAGAAGGAGAAGAAGGGGACCGCCTGGCACGTCTGCTGTACTCGCCGTCTTCGCATCCGTTGTATTTCACTTTCCTCGGCCATCTCCCGAGCATACCGGAGAAGCTATAGAAGCGCTGTCGTCTGCTCCAAACGCGAACTAGGATTGCCGCCGTTCGCTCCGCTGCTTGGCCTTGGACCGCTTATGGCTTCATCGACAACGCTCTCGCTCGAGCCGCTGCGGCTGTTTGCTGGCGATGGCAAGGATTACGACTTGTTTGCGAGGCCTGCGCGGCTGCAAGATGTCGTGCTTGACGACGGGAGCGAGGTGATCACTCGGTCCGTCCCACATCCCCCCTCCAACCGCCTCACGCCCCGCTGACGACACTAGATGGCGCAGAAATGACCCGAAGAGGAGTCTGTCCGAGCGATTGATGCGTGTGTGGCAGGAGCGGGGCGACTACTCGCAGTTGACGGAGGACTCGATCCTCAACCCGGTCCAGGAGGACAAGGAGGAGCAGGCGGACGAGGACGACCGGCCGTCTGTCGAGGATATGCACAAGCTGCAGGAGGCGATGCTGCAGAACCTCATGTGCGTCCATTCGCTTTCCGCAACTTATTTCCAGGCTCACTTGGACTTCCTGCAGGATCGCTCGGGGCGAGTTGAGCATGGCGCTCGATCTGCTTTCAGTTCTCTCTGCACCTACAGACCCGCCAGATGTCGACGTCAATACCATCCCCCTTCCGCAGCAGACCCTCACCCTT
The DNA here is from genome assembly GCA_023628235.1 of Rhodotorula sp. S30-09. Taxonomy (NCBI): domain Eukaryota; kingdom Fungi; phylum Basidiomycota; class Microbotryomycetes; order Sporidiobolales; family Sporidiobolaceae; genus Rhodotorula; species Rhodotorula sp. S30-09. Next base: position 78,445 of record JAMALD010000012.1, read on the forward strand.
GTCCCGACCGCTCCTCCCCCTCCTCCTTCAACAGATCCCTCGACTAACCCCCTCGCCGCCCTTCCTCTCGCTTCATCCCTCGATACCCTCAAGTCTTCAGCGAACGCCTTCTTCCGCGCCTCGGAAGAGCTCATCCCGCTCGACGAAGCCGAAGTGGAAGCCGCCGGCTTATCCTCCGCCTCGTCCACGACCAAAGCCGCACGGCCTCGCACTCGCGATCCTGACCCCTGGCCAACCATCCTTCGTCTTCACGCCACCTCTCCGCGCTCGCTCATCCCCCTCGGAGCGATGAAGGGCGCGAGTCTGAGCGGGAAGGGCGAGACGAGAACTGCGAGACAGGTCGGCGTCTTCTTCGGCTGCCAGGAGGCGAAGGCGGAGTACAGGCGTGTGGCTGTTGCGCGAGTAAGCGAGTTGTTGCAGGACGAGGCGGCTGAACGGACGGGGCGGAAGATGGTCTTTGAGCTGGACTCGAAGGGCGAGAAGGAGAGGTTCGTCTGGAATGGCGAAGTCGAGGCGGATGGTGAGCGCGTCGAGAGGATCTTGCAGCAGCGCAGTCGAGCTGCATTCGCCGAAGAGCTGTTTGCGCAGGTTCGTCCGCCTTCCTCTCCTTGTCCGCCCCATATTCCGCTGACCCGTCTGCGACTACAGCTTGCGAATGAAGCACAAGCTGAGAATAGTGCGACGCGCGCCCGTTTCGAGTTAGGCTCGGGCAAGAAGGGCGACTCGGTCGTGCTGGAAGGCGCGGGATGGAACTTGCGGATTTCGATGGTACGCGTAGAAGTCTGTCCCTCGCTCTGCTTATTCATCGAGAGCCTAACGCTTCTCGCAATAGGCCGTTTCTTCCGGTGCCGCCGAGACGGCCTCGTCCTCCTCCTCCCGGCTCGCGTTTCTGGCCTCTCTCGTCCGCCTCCTCTTTCTCCAAGAATACGCTTCTCGCCGCGCCTCCACGGGCACAAAATTACCCAGCACATCTCGACCTATACTCGCCACTCTCTCCGCGTACCTCAACCACTTGCAACGCGCCGGAAGGTTGAGGGGAATCTTGGAGGACGTGGCGGCGAACGGCAGAGAGCAGGGCGTGCAGGTTGTGGTTGAGCATGTTGGTGCCCAGGAGGTGCAGGACTCGGCGACGGATGTCGTGAAGGTATTGCGAGGCGAGACGGAGCTTGGTGGGCTAACGACGCTGCGGATGGGCGAGGCGTACGTGCGGGTTTTCCTGCCGTCGCATACAGCCGCTAACAGCCCAGCACATACTCGGCAACAGTCATGTGATCCACGTCGCGCACTTATATCCACTCCCTTCGTCTTCAGCCTCCTCGCAAGCCCCGCCGATCCTTCCATCCGCGCAGCCGACCCTCTCGCTGCGACTGCCAGGTCGGCCGCCTCTGCAGGTTCCGGGACTGCGACACCTCGAAGGGCTCGTCAGGGAGGAACTCGGGCGGGTGATCTCGCTGGACCGTGAACGGACGAAGGAGAAGTCGGCAGGCGGCGCGAATGAAGCGGACAAGGCAAAGGCGAGCGATGCGTAGACGCTGCAAGACAGCTCCTACTCTTCCATGATCCGCCCGAAAGCAGTGCGTTTGGGAGCGTGCTAAAGGAGTGTTACAACGAATCGGGACCGCAATCCGCCCGACTCAAATGCTCGTCCAGCTCCGATAGCGTGAAGCGATCTTCCCTCCTGCTTCTCAAGACATGGCAGGTCGCAGCGCCCTCAGCCTCTGCGCCAACGCATCCTCCTGCTCCTCCGTCACCGTCTGCTTTTGCTCCTCCAGCACAGGCACCTTGTCTGTACTCTTGCCCTGCAACTCGTGCGCAACTTCGAGACCCGCTTCGTCGGCGACTTGGGACATGAGGAGGTCGATCTGGTCGGAGGGAGCGGCGATGGCTGTGTCGGAGGAGAGGGTGCCTTCTAGGTAGCCGGTTTGGACGTCCATGTCTTCGAATTGCGACTCAAACTTGTCCATCACCGCCGAAATCTGTGTGAGTGCAGGGCAATCAGAGAGCTCCGAGGGCAATCAGGGAGGAGTCGGGCGCACCCGTTCCAAGTTCATGTCCTGCATCGCGCGGTCCATGTTCTTCACTACCGCGGCCATGCTTCCCGTCACCTGCGTTTGCAAGAACTCGCTCAACAAGCGTGGTGAGCCTTGACGGAAGAATTGGGCGCACCTGCCGCATTGTTACTGCTGTCTCGACTCGACTCGCAACCGCATCTATCCGACTCGACAACCGCAAGAGGTTCAAGCTTTCGTTCTTCTTCCGGATCGCGTTCGAAGCGTAGATCCGTGCACCCTCCGTGTTGCCTTGTTGCAGCGCCTGCGGTCCGCGGGCTGGGTCAGCGAGCGTCTCAAGCAGAGGACGAGGAGGAGAGATCGGGCGCACCTTCTTCAGCTTGGCCTTCTCGGTCGTCTCGTCCTTGCTCGCCTTCCTCGACTGCTTCTGCAACTGCTTCGTCGTGAACTGCGCGCAGGGACAAGGTGAGTGAGCGTCATCGGGCGAGAGGTGGGGGGGCGGTCGACGAAGCGGACCTTGAGCTGGAAGAGCGATTCTGCGTGCGACGGTACGAGCATCAGTGCAGCTGACAATGCGACGGAAGGCACTCGCACGTACTGTCGAGCCCGCTCGACATCGTCTGCGTCGTCCGAGGCGTTCGAGGTGATGAGGGGTCGGGCGAGGTGAGGACGGCGTCGCAGAAGTTGCGGCGTCGTGCGTGAAGAGAAGAGTGTAACAGGCGGCTATCGAGCGGGTTCAGCAAGGTTCTGCGCGATGTAGCCGGATGCAATGTGAGGAGAATGGGGCGAAGGAGAGTTGCGCCCAGGATTTCGCTCGTCAGACTCGCTACACAGTGCTGAAACGGTCGCGGCGTATTTGGACGATTACACGAAGCCGGCCAGCATGCCGAAAGCTCGTGCGAGAACGGCTTCTCGCGACAGATGCGACTTCCTCAAATCCTCCGCCCGCTCATGTGCTGCCTTCAGCGCGACCCCCTCCTGCCCGTTGTCGATACCGAGATAGTACCAGACAAAATATGTGGAACATCTTGTAGACTGCTTCGAGTTCGGATGTCCACGACGGGCAGTCGTCACGAATTGTGATGATGTGCGAGAAGAGGGTGGAGTAGGGGCAGAGGATGTAGTAGCGCAAGCCTCAAGGCAACAGAGGATGAATCTCGTTGGGATCAACGTTAGGAATCGGGACGAGCGAGGCGATGGACACGGTCGGTTAGGCGGGGGAGAAGGCGGAAGAGTCGGACAGGAAGTCTAGGGAACCGCACCTCGGCAGCAATAAGGATGTCGGCGGTCTAAAAAGACGTCCTGAGGCGGTCGCGGCGTCACTCGATGCGTGAAGCGAGTTGTGCGAATTATCGCTGATGAAGTGAGGGTGGTGGTCTCGGTCGAATTGGGAGCGTGGGCGGGAGGAGGAGGTGCTGCGCTCTCCTGCGCGTCGTAACAGTAGTCTCGTGCGATTGGAAGCAGCTCGAGCAGCGAGAATGAGGGGAAGAGGGATGTCCGCCAAAGGGCATGTGGTCAGCGGAAAGGGTGAGACGACCGTGCAGAGGCGTGCGCCAGCGGTCTTTGCGATTCAAAGCCTGCAGCAGTCAAAGCGAGCCAACAGGCGCGAGCGTGACGAGTCGTCGGAAGGAGAGAGGGCGTAGCAACCTGCGACGGTGGGAGGCTCTCCTAATTCGTCCAGAGCGACTGACGCGACAGCGGACGATGCAGTGCTACTTCGACAACTGGAGGAAGGCATGGCGGAGTACGGATTAGCTGACGAGGTGAGACCGAAACTTCGAGCGCCCGTTGCCGAGAAAAGACTTGGGCGTTGTGTGAGAGGGCGGAACAGCACTCTGAGCAAAAGCAAGATGCATTTGGACAGCTTGGTGGTGCCATTGGCGTAGGAAGCTGCCGAGAGTCGAGAAGAAAAAGAAGCTTGAACGGGCCTCTCCGCCCAACGGATCGAGGAGAAGCGTCTCGGCGTCTTCAGTGACGTGTGCGTCATGCCGTGACTCAGCGATGGCGTTCTCCATCGTCAAATCTCCTCTCTCGATGCGCCGCCCCGCATCATCCGAGACCTTCGTGGGGCGTCGGGCAGGGCGGACTCGCTGCAGTCGACGCCCGGGTTCGACCAGTAGACCATCTGATTCACCTGCAGCTTCGGGTCTCGCGGGAGACCGATGGGCAGCCGCCAGACTGGTTGCGGAGTCACGAGGCATGAGTCAGCGGATGCGCCGGTCAGCAGAAATCTGGGAAGCGCACATACGGGATTGACGCGCAGCCTTTGGCGGCTCGAGGGTATCATCGGCGAGCGTCTTTTGCATGATCTCGAAGTATCCGACGTCCGGGCGCAGAGTCCGCCGGCAGCTGATGTATCGAGTGCGAACGATGAGAAGGCCTGCCAACGAGCGACGTCAGCAAGGGAGGTGACAAGCCGAGCGAACGACGGACGCACCATAGACTCTGTCCCATCGCACCCGACAGCGCGCCGTGAGGAGCTCAATCGCCCACTCCCGGTCGGCCAGGGATGGGCCGTCGTTGGCTTCTCGCAACGATTGCGACTTTCTCAATACCTCGGCCCGCTCTAGGCTGCCTTCAGGGCGACCCTGTCGTACCCATCATTTATGTCGAGGTAGTACCAGACGTGATAGTTGGAAGTGTCATGGAACATCTCGAGTTCGGCGGTCCATGGTGGGCAGTCGTCGCGGGTCTCGACGACATACAAAAAGAGGTCGTCGTAAGGGTAGAGAGTGTGATAGCGTAGGTCCAGGGCAGTGAAGACGGCAGGACAGCTGGGTCGACGTGAGGGGCGGAAACGAGCGAGGCAAGGGACATGAGGAGAGGGCGGGCAGGTTTGCGGGAGGACGAGCACGTCGAGGGCTACGAGTAAGGATATCAGAGCAGTCTGGGGGGCTTCAAGCAGTGCAGGACGCTGAAGCAGGCCCTGTCAGATCTGCTCGAGCGAGGACGAGGAATCGAGCGTTAACGGCGCAACGATGGCCTGTCGTGCTCGCGAGTGGTGTCTGAGTCAAGTAGCTGAGGCACGATGGTCGCAGTACCAGGCCAGTCGAGCGCCCTGCGGAAGCGGAGTGAAGCGAAGGTGATGAAGCGGGCGACGAGGAGGAGAGCAAGGCGACCACTGCTCGCTGGTGAGTCTGTTGTCGGCTGCAGTACTTCCAGTACATTCTTAAACGGCGCCCACTGCTACTCTCGCAGTACTTTGAGCCGTTGCGGGCGAGCTGTGGTGCGGACCTCCTCCTCTCGCAAAGTCTGCACCGGCTTGCTCCTCACCCACCCAGGTCACCCGCTTCTATCCGTGCGCCGTGCATTTCGTCGAATGCACACAGAGCACACGAGCTGACCGGTCTTGGCCGCATCCTGCCACGACGCCTCGTTCCCGCCCGCCATGCCACCCTCGCGCTCGTCCCATCCCTCACACCACCTCGCTCTCCCCTTTCCCCTGCGTGTTCTGCCGCCTACTCGAACGAACAGACCATGTCGGCTTCGAAGCTCAGCGTCAGCAGCGTGCGCTCCTCGATCGCTCAGATCCTCACCGAGTCGTCGGGCGAGAAGAAGCGCAACTTCGTGCGTACCCTCCCTCCCTCTCCTGTCTTGCGAGTTGGCGTGCTGACCAGCGATGTTTGTAAACAGGTCGAGACTGTACGCTCGCTCTCCTTTCGTCCCCCTCACCCTCCCCCGTCGACCGAGCCCTGCCCCCGCCCCTTCACCTCGCCTAGCACACGACCGCTAACTCTCCCGCGCTTCCGCCCGCTACGACGCACAGATTGAGCTCCAGATCGGCCTCAAGAACTACGACCCGCAGCGCGACAAGCGTTTCTCGGGCACCATCAAGTTAGTTCGCATTCTTCGCCTCTGCGGACGCGTTCGATGCCAGAAAGGGGTTTGGGGAGGTGGTGCTGGTGCTGGCGCGGTGTTCCGAGGTTGCGTTACGCTGCGCACGAAAGGCGATCGGCGGCACGCGAGCGGAGGACGTGACTGGGCGAGGAGGACTTCGACCGGCTCCACGGCTTCGTATGTCCGCACGACCAGCTTGCTGACCACTGTCCTGCGCCTCTCGCAGGCTCCCCCATGTCCCGCGTCCCCGCATGTCGATCTGCATTCTCGCCGACGCTGCCGACATTGACCGTGCCAAGCTCATCGAGCTCGAGTACATGTCGGTCGACGACTTGAAGAAGCTCAACAAGAACAAGAAGCTCGTCAAGAAGGTGCGATAGAGTGCTTTCTATCGTTCGAAGCGCCGAAATTAACCCCGAACTCGCCTCGCAGCTCGCCAAGAAGTACGACGCCTTCCTCGCCTCGGAGGCCCTCATCAAGCAGATTCCCCGTCTCCTCGGTCCGGGTCTCTCCAAGGCTGGCAAGTTCCCGACCCCCGTCTCGCACGGTGAGGACCTCGGCAACAAGGTCACGGACGTCCGCTCGGTGCGTCTCCCCGCTTCCTCCCCTGCCCCTCGTCGTCGTTGGGCACTAGCTGACCTAGGCATTGCTTCAATAGACGCTCAAGTTCCAATTGAAGAAGGTTCGCCCCGCGGCTGCTGTCGTTTCGAGCAACCGGCTGACGAACTTGTCTTACTCCCGTAGGTTCTCTGCCTCGGTGTCGCTGTCGGCCACGTCGAGATGGACCAGGAGCAGATCCTCGCCAACACCATGCTTGCGGTCAACTTCCTCGTCTCGCTTCTCAAGAAGCACTGGCAGGTGCGTTCACAGCCAAAGTCGCTGTTCCTGAGGCGGAGGCTGACCTCGACTCGCCGCCCAGAACGTCAAGTCGCTCAACCTCAAGTCGTCGATGGGCAAGCCTCAGCGCTTGTTCTAAGCGGCTCGACCCGACGCCCTTCCACTCCCGACAATTTCTCTTTCTCGAGCGAATCCAAGAGGGTTATTTTGGTCAACAAAGGATTTTTGTGTTGATTCCTTCCCTACTCGCACGGTCCACTTCGGCGGGGGTTCAAACCATCAATCAAAACGCGCACGCTGCCGTCACCAACGCCTAGCCCTCAGCCAGCTAGGTGACTTGGGAGCTGGTTCCCCTTCCTCCTCGGACTTCGATAGCCAACATCATCCCTTCTTCCCCTTTGTTCCTCTCCGCCCCTCTCTCCTCGTTCGCAATTGAGCATTGTCAAGCGGGTGCATTACGTCGATCGAGCGAGAGATGCCTGCCCGACGTCCAGCGAGAGGACGCGGCGCAAGTGACGACAAGGCGGGGTCCGGCTTCTCGACTTCCTTCGACTCGCTGCTTCCCCCCAAACACGCACAACGACAGCACGATGAGGTGCGTAGCTTCAAGCGGCTGTTCTGCGTCGACTGGCGAGCGCGAACGACAGACTCAGCTGACCTTCGCAACGAGCGGATGTGGGGACTTGCGATGGTGCTCGCAGCGGACCTACCGAGGAATACATTGCGCAGAGTGCCATGCTTAGGTGCGTAGGACGTACTCTGAGTCGGTGGGAGAGGCGCGCTGACCTTGCCGACGAGGGAAACAGCTTCGCACCGGTGAACGCGATCCACCAAGTCCGCTCCCCTCCTCCTGCCCTCTCTCGGCCTCCCTGACGAGCTCATACGACGCACAGCACGTCCAAGCCTTCCACTCATACGCCGACTCGCGCGGCAACCTCGTCCCAGCACACCACTACTGCGCCTGCCCGAAGCACACGGGTGAAAAAGCGCTCATGAGGCAGTGTGTGATCTATGACTCGGACAAGGCAGATGCGAGGTTGATTGGAATCGAGTATATCGTTGCGGAGGAGGTGAGTCGGGCCGGGGGCTGTCGTGGCTTTCGTGCGAAGCGCGAGTGGCCGTGCTGAAGCTGAACCTGCGCCCAAACTCCTGGCAGATCTTCAGGACGCTCCCCGAGGAGGAGAAGAAGTACTGGCATTCGCGTGAGTCGATCTGCTTGGGCGTCGTCGCAAGCGGCTTCAGCTTTCGAGCACCGCCGCCGTTTTGTGTCGCCGTTGACCAAGACAGCTCGCCCAAGCCCCACTGGCTGACATTATCACATTTTCGTAGACAAGTACGAGGTCGAAAGCGGCCAGCTCGTGCTCAAGACGAAAAACTGGGTTCCGGGGATGGTCGAAGACGCAGCAGAACAAGCGGAGATGAAGCAGCTCCACACGACGTACGGCAAGACGATCCACACCTGGGCGTTCGACCAACACCCCGACCTCCCTCTCGGCCCGCCAAGGTTGATGATGTCCTTCACGGGCGACGACCAGGTCGACCCTCAAGTGCTAAAGACGAGGGATGAAGTCCTCGGCGTCTCGACGACCCACAAGCGCGAATTGAGGAGCAAGTACCTTGATACCAGTTATGAGCCAGTCGAAGGAGCGGACCAGTGGGAGCACACGAAGGACGAGGGACTGGCGTTTGAGGCAAAGGTCGTCAAGATGGGGCAGCCGAAGCAGGGGACGGGCAGGGTGGCGATGTGGAAGGGAAAGCAGAGCCTCGATCACGTGCTTAGCTCGTCAGTCAAGCCGCAATGAAGGACTGGAATCGCATCTTCTCCTCGTCCTTGTCGAAGAGTCCGCTTGCGAAGGTCAGTGCGAGTGCGTCGCCTCTTCTTTGACCCGCTTGTGCTGGACAGGGCGCAACGTTCTGCGTATCGACGTCCCGTAAGCGGTCATATGGACGCCTGCAAGCTTGTCTTGGTTCAGGCGATGAGGAGCCCTCGCGAGAAGGCATCGGGACGAGGGTTGCCTCTTCATCTCTTCCTCGCCCCACTGCTTCGTTCTTTCTCGTAGCTGGGAGCGCCGTCGCGAGTACTCTGGGCGACAACGCTGGTGAACTCGCACGCGCGTCGTGTTTGCCGTTCTCGCACCTCGCCCAACGACTTCTTTCATCTCTTTCGCGACCTCGCGTCTCGCACACCGCACGGGGGCTCTTCTTACGTCCCAGATAAGGCTTTGCACCCGCTATCGACCCCATCAGCCACCGTGCCAACCACCAAATGTCCTCGCCGTCGACTTCTCGACCCTCTCGGGGTTTCATCGGCTCGCAGGTGGGGCAAAGTTACAGCGCAGGCAGGACGGGCTCGAGGACGTATGCGACAGTCGCAGCGGGCTCATCCAGGGAGATTGCGGGCCAGGCGGAGCCGGAGACGGTTGGCAGGGGTGACGAAGGATCAGCCGGTCACGATGGCTGCGCGGGAGGAGGAGCGGAGGCGGGAGGGCTAAATTCTGGCCCGACGGGGTCAGCGCCGACGTCTCAAGTCAACCGCAGAGACGAACAAACTGAGGCAGTGACAGGCGAAGCGTTGGACCGGGCGCTCGCAGGTCTCGAGGCGGCGTCTCCCTCTACTCCCTCCTCGACCCGCACGACCGCGCCAGCAGCTCCCTCGTCTCGTCTAGATGCGTCTGTGGCGAATTCACTTCCTTCGACCCCACCTGCCTCAACAACCGCGCCCGTTCCGACGCCTTCGCGCGCAGAAAGCCGCCGCTCCCGCCTTTCCTCCTTAAAAGACCGCATGACGCCCTATCGCTCTTCCTCCAGCGGCGAGCCAGAGGGTAAAATTTCACAACGGCGCCCTGGTATGAAGCGCCGCTTCTCCCGCTCCCTCACCTCGCTCGTCTCCCTCGTCCCGCCCCGTCACGACGAGAGCGCAGACAATGCAGCCGACGAGGAGGCGACCAAGCTGTCCAAGTGGCACGCAAAGGGCAAAGCGAAGCTCTTCAAGGCTTTCAAGCCGCCGCAGAACTCGTCCGTCTCGTCGAGTCGTGCCGGCACGCCAGGCGCAGACGAGGACACCTTCTTCCGCGTCTCGTCTCGGTCGAGGTCCTACTCTGCGCCGCTCTTCCTCCCGCGATATGTCCCGGAGGAGATTGCCTCTCGCCGCGTATCGTCGACTGGCCCCCCCGTCATGCATCCTCGCATTGAGGACGACAGTACAAAGGACGACTCTTCCTACCCCTCCTCCTTCAACACCTGCCCCTCTTCGCCCGTGCTCGACTCAGGCTTTGCTTCCTCGGCGCCCGACCCGGCTATCGGGACCACCCTAGACCCCTCCTCGCTCGTTTTTAAGCTCGTCGCCGAACCAGAACCCGAGCCTGACCTCTTCGCTCGATTACCGCGCGAAGTCCAGCTCAGAATCTTCGGTGGACTGCTTGAGGTGTGCGAGGAGGAGTGGAGGAGGGAGGTGAAGGAGGGACGGTGGACGGGCGAGAAGGCGAGCGAGAGATGGGGAGATGGTCGAGAGCGAGGGTGTAGGGAGCTCGTCAAGATGGGTAGGGTGTGTGACTCTGACCCCTTTACGTCGAGAGCTTGAGTGACGTTTGTCTGCCTCGCAGGTCTGCCGACTCTGGCGTTCGCTCTCGCTCGATGGCCAACTCTGGTCGACAGCTCCCACAGCCTCGCTCCTTGGCGCGACGTCCTACACGCCCGCTTCCCTTCTCTCCCTTGCCGTGGGAGCCGGTGGGTTCGTCAAGACGTTCGATGCGAGAGGTCTCGGCAAGTCGCTGGACTGGGCCACGCTGGCTTGGATGATCGTCCCCCTTGACGGGGCGAGCGACACCGCCATGACGAATTTGACTAGCATCAACTTGACTGGTGAGCAGGAGATCCCTCCGACTGCGCCCCGTTGTGAAGACTCAAGCAGATTCACCTTCGCAGGCTGCACCTCCCTCACTTCCGCATCGCTTACCTCCCTTCTCTCGCACTCGCCTCACCTCCTCCGGCTCAGCGCACCTAGTCTCCAATGCGTCGACAACTCGCACATGGCCACGCTCGGTTCGTCGTGCCCTCATCTCGCACACCTCGACGTCTCTCGCTGCCCAAACCTGCGCGACCCGGCGCTTCAGAAACTTCCGCACCCACCTCAGCCGCCACAGAACACCCTCAGTCGACCCTACACAAGCGAAAACCTCCTCGGCGGACTCGTGACGCTTAAGGCTGCTGGCCTCTCCGGCGTGAATGGCAGCGACCTCGCGTCGTTCCTCAGCCGCCATCGCCGCGTCGTCACTCTCGATCTCTCGTGGTGCAACGGCATCACCGACGACGGTCTCAAGACTGTGGCTCAGCAGCCTTCGCAGTCAGACTCGGCTGCTCGACCTTCCCAAGCCGCCGCTCTTTCGTTGTCACGCGGTCCCAAGCGTGTCTTCCCGACTCTCCGCCACCTCAATCTCTCCGCCTGCCATTCCGTAAGCTCTACCGGGCTTTCGCGCCTCGCCGGAACCGTCCCCAACCTCGAGATCCTCGAGCTGTCCCGCCTCGGATCCCGCCTTCGCACCGACGGCCTCGCTCGCCTCGTCGCCAGCTGCCCGAAGCTGCGCAAACTTGACATCGAAGATGCGGAACAAGCAGGCGACGACGTCTTGCATGCTCTCGTTGGCGTCGGCGAGTCGACAGGCGGGCCAAACCTCGAACATCTCGTGATCTCCGCCTGCACCAGCCTGACAGATCCAGCCATCGCCGCCATCGTACGCGGATGTCCGAAGCTGCGCGTCTTGGAAGCCGACACGACCGCCATCTCGGACCGTACGGCGAAGGAGTTCGTCCAGCTCGCGCGCAAGCGGGCGTCGCAGGCGCAGCAAGACGCCATCTCTCGCATCGGCGACAACGACCCCCTCGTCGCGAGCAAGTACCCGGCCGTCTTGTCTCTTCTCGACAACCGCCAAACAGGACGGCGACTCAGCCGCGACCTTGGCTCGGCGAACCTTCGCGGCAGGATCGGTCAGCGAGGGTACTGGACGAACGTCGTAGGCAGCTACCTTGACGAAGACGACGCGAGTCAGGCACAGGAGCCGCCGGCAAGGAAGAAGCTGCAGGCTCCGCCGAGCGAGTGCGACAATTCGCGCGTCGTCGTCCGCTCCTTCTACTCGAACCTCGCTGTAGACGCCGCCCTCGCCGTCCGCGAGGCGACTGCGACAAAGAAGAGACAGGCGAAGGCGGGAGGGGAAGGCGTCGTGCCACGGCAAGGCGCACTGAGGACGAGGGCAATGAGCGACTCGGAAGTGCTTAGGCGCACCGATACGGGGGACGACGAGGACGGGCGAGTGGCCTGCGTCGTTTCCTGAACATTGTGTATAAAGTGGGTTGCCTAGATTATTCCCCACCTTGTAGCTCGATGTGCTTTCTCGCCGCGTGTAGCCTCGGCCATTGTTGGACGGAACTAAATGCAGTGCAGTATCTCGGTAGTACGAACAGGGTATGCGAAGCAGAGGATGGGGTTTGCACAGTACGCGAGGGTATAGCGGTCAAGAAGGTCTAGGAATCGTCTTCAGAGTCAGAAATGACAAGGATGTCGCCTTTCTTGGCGACGAGCGCGGGCTGGGGAACAGCGGGCGGAGGCTTCGCGACAGCGGTAGACGGCTCGGGCTGCGCGTCTGCGCCGGTGGCGGCCGAGGAAGGGGGAGGCTGGCGCTTGAAGGATCCTGACGCAGCGAACATTGAAGGCGGAGACGCCTTGGCGGGGGCGGGCGCCATTGACGTTACGCTGGACGAGGCCTTGGGAGCCGGACGGCCGAAAGACAGTGTCGACTGCTTGCACTTCGACGACGACGAGGTGGACGAATTGGAAGAGTCGGACTTGTCTCCCGACTTTGACGGCGCCATCGCGGGGGCGGCGAGATTCGGGGGCGACTTCGACTTGCCTGGAGCGGCGACGACTGATGCAGCGAGCGGCTGGGCGACCTTGAACGTCGCCGAAGTAACTGGTGGTCTGGCTGCAGCATCCGCTTGTTGTCGCTTCTCCAATTCGCGTGCGCGCTTCTCCCTCCGCAGCCGTTGCGCTTCCTCCCGCTCCTTGGCCTGCCTCTGCGCGTCTGCTTCGAACAGCTGCATTCCGCCGGCGACTTGTTGCACGTTGGCTGGTATCTTGTCGTCCTGTGCAGTCCCCTGTTCGCTCGGCGGAGCAGGCTGGGCTTGCGAGACTGAGGGGGTACTTTTCGCAGGCGGGCCGGAAGGCGAGGCCGTCGGTTGCGGTTGCTTGACAACGGAGAAGTTCGCTGTGAGAGGGTGTTGGCGGAGCTGCTGGCGAAGGGATTCGATACGGTGCGTGGCTTGGCGGAGAAGAGAGGCTGGGCGCGAAGCGACGTCAGTACCGTCTCGTTTGTAAAGTCCGCAGATCAGTGAACGCACTCTGATTTTTGCGCGAGTCGGAAGAGCGAGCACTTTGAAGCAGATCCAGCGAAGTCTGATCGTTCAGGTCGCCTGCCGCGCGCAAGAGGGCATCGATTGCTTCCGTCCGCTTCTTCGCCTTCTCTGCTCGCAAGGCAGCGAGTTCAGCGGTATTCGTCACGACGCCCTTTCGAGCCTTCGGCTTGCTTGCGTCCGAGCTGGTCGCGCCAGGTGTCTGTGCCGGGTCAAGACGAGCGAGCGGCGGCGGCTTGGCAACGCTTCCAATCTCCTGCAAGCCTTCGTCGATGTTCATCGCAAGTGGTGCCTCGTCGTCCGAATCGAGCTCGTCTGGACGCATGCGGTACTCGTCGCCGGACGAGTGGTCGTGCGCGGACGGACTGTTTGAATCCAGCTTTTTCGCATGCTTGTTAGGCGACTCGCCGCTGATCTTGTAGTTGATCTGACCGCGGCAGTGGTGTCAGCTACGGCAAACAGTATCGTAGTGTGAAGACCACGCACCTGAGTTCGTCTTCGCTTGCCCCGTCCGACGGTCGCAGTCTGTGCCGCCTTGCTCGCCTTCTCCGCTTCCTGCTGTTGCTCGACGACTTTGCTCCAGAAGTCGTGCAAGTCCTCGGTGCTGTCTGCGGCGGGTTCCGCAGCTTCGTGGGGCGTAGCGTCGAGCGCGCCGTTCTCGCGCACCCAGATCTGCGCGTGGGAAAAGGTAGCCGACGAATCGGATTCCTTCTTAATGGGCTCGGCCGTCTTGGCGAGCAAGGCGTCGATGTCTGAGTCGTTGTATCGGATCGCCGCTGCCTCGGCAGCGGCTTCGTCGAAGACAGCTTTCGCGCCGAACTGTCGAGGCGCAGCATGGTCAGCGACGTATGCGCCTTGCGTGAGCAGACGTGCCTACCTGAAGCATCGATTCCATGTCTTCGCTTTCGTTCTGAGCGTCGATGCGCTGGATGATAAGGTGCTCTGCAGGTAGGTTTATCGTCAATTGGGAGGGTGGTCGAGGAGGACAAAGTCGGCGAACCCAGGCCACGCTTCTTATCGCCCGCGTTGAGGATCTTCTCCTCGCACGTGCCCTTGACGAGCAGCTTGAAGACGCGGACCTGCGGAGAACGGAGATGAGTCGATAAGGAGGCGCCGAGAGGGCGAAGCGACTCACGGGTTTCGTCTGACCGATGCGATGAGCGCGAGAGATAGCCTGGATGTCCATCTGCGGGTTAAAGTCCTGGTCGTAGCTGCGCAACCTCGCTGGTTAGCATGCTTCAACGGGCACAACGAGTTCGCGTTGAGCTTACATGATGACAACGTCCGCCGAGGTGATGTTCAGACCGACACCGCCAGCCTGCAGGGCGCAAGTCAGCCGAAATCATCGAGTGCAGCTAGATAAGCTGACGCACCCTCGTACTGAGCAGATAGGCGAAGTACTCGGAACCAGGCGCATTGAACTTGTCGACGTCTGCAACGGAAGCGCATGAGCGGGCGTCGGAACCGCGCGAACCCCCACAGCTCACCTCGCTGGCGCTCAAGTTGTGGAGTGTCACCGTCGAGGCGGAGGTATTTGAGGTCGAGACCGGCCAAGAAGCGTTCGACGATGTTGAGCGTGAGCTTAAATTGCGAGAACTGCGGGAGCGTAGCGCGTCAGTCAAGATCTACGCAAGGACGAAACGACGCAACGCACGATGAGGACACGGTGACCTGCGGCCTTGAGCTTCGGAAGCATGCGCGCCAACAGGACGAATTTGGCGGAGGCTTCGGTCAGGTTAATCTGGCTTTGCTGCGGCGTCACGTCGCGCGGCTCAATGTCGTCGTCAACGAGATACGGGTGGCAAAGAGCTTTCCGCAGCTCCATGAGGATGTTGCTGTTTGTGCAATTGCGGAGCCCTGATCAGCTTGGCTCGCCTCTTCAACGAGGCGAATGAGCGCACCTGAAGTTGCTTTTCTTGGGCTTGGCGCGGCCACTTGTGCTCCTTCCCGACTTCTGAACGATCGAGCGGATGGCGCCAGCGTTGCGTTCGAGAATGCCGCGGTAGATCTGGCGCTGCAGGACGGTCATGCTGACCGGCACAACGACCTCGAGCTGCGTAACGGCGAAACGTCGTCAGCATGGTGTCCGCAACGAGAGTATGGCGCGATTTACCAACGGCGGCAGATTGAGGACGAGATCCTTGGTACGACGAAGGAAGTACGGCTTGAGCATTTCGCGGACCTCCTCGACCAGCTCAGGTGTCAATTCGGCGAAGCGGCGCGTCAAGGCCTCGACATCGGCGAATTCGGTCGGGTCTGCAGATGACGCTGTTAGCTCGCGCCGCTCGAAAGAAGCGATGAGATCCCGGCGCACTGATGAAAGCGAGAAGATTGAACACTGCGAGTCCAGCCCGTCAGCACCACTCAGACGCGAAGCACTCGGCACACGCACGCTCGCGAAGGTTGTTGTTGAGGGGCGTGCCGGAAAGGATGACACGTTGCGCGATTCTGAGCGAGGCGATGGCGTTGTAGAGTTGGCTGTCCTTGCCGCTCTTGAGACGCTGACCTTCGTCGACGATGAGACAGTCCCAGCGATCGACGCGACGGAAGACGCGAGCATTGCCTTGGAGAGCCTCGTAGGTAGCGAGGACGACGTGCGTCTTGAGGGAACCGCGAGAATCGAAGAGCTCGTAGTCCTCGATGATCTTGCGGGATTCGCCGTCGCCCTGCACGCAATGCAGTCAGCTCGACGGGGGCGGAAAGGAAGGTCAGTCCAGGAAACGCACGTTGTACGGGACGACCCGCATCGTCGGAGCCCACTTATCGAATTCGCGCATCCCTGCGTTCGGTTTGTCAGCGTGCTCCAAGCGACCTACAGACCGAACGGATACGCACAGTTGCCAATGAGCGAGTTGGGGACGACGACGAGGAAAGGTCGAGCGCCTTCATCGCGGCTGAGGTAGCTGAGGAAGCTGATGATCTGGCAGGTCTTGCCGAGGCCCATCTCGTCGGCGAGGATGCAGCCCTTGCGCTGCCACCATTGGCTGCAGGGCAATAGCTATGCGTAAGCTCCGGTATCACGCAGATCCAGGCGAACAGACGCACTAGCGGAGGAAGTTAACGCCAGCAATTTGGAAGTCCATCAGCTTTCCGCCGCTGATATAATCCGGTTGAGCTTTGAGCGGCTTGAAGCGCTTCGGATCGCGAGGGCGGTCGAGCTCTGCGAAGACAAGTGAGATATCTGCGGGAGACTTAGGCGGAGGAGGAGGAGACCGTACCGTCCATCTGCCTCTTGTTGAGCGTCGAAACGCTCATACTCGGCTCGGAAGCGGCGAGGAACGCTTGGTACGCCTTGATGAACGCATCGTAGCCCTCCTCGTCCCCCTTCGGCGGCGCTTCGATCGTGGCTGTAACCGAGGGATAAGTTCAGGGCCTCGAGGAGTCAGCGATCGAGACGCACATTGTGCGTACGGGAGTTCTCCCCACTTGATGTAGCACTGCGAGACGAGCTTGATGCTCTCGTCCGCGTCCTGCGGCAGCTTCTTGCGGTACTCGGCAAAGCCGACGTGCTCGCCGTCCTTCTTCGGGTGGTCGAACCAGACGTCGAGGATTCGGTCGACAGTTCGCCACGACTTCGGGATACGATCGAGCGCGTTCGGATCCGGCAAGGGGGCTTCCTCGTTCTCGTCCTTGACGTCGGTCGGATCGGCGTCCTCGTCGTCATCGTCGTTCGCAGGTTCGAATGTGACTGTCGAGCCGCGACTGAGGAAGTTGGCGAGCTTGCTCGGGTAGACAGCGGCGATGAAGGCGTGCGGAACCCAGGCGAGGTGGCGGTAGCTCATCTCCTGCCACTTGACGAGGTACTGCAGAGACACGATTGGCGTCAAAATACCTCACTTTCCCGAAGAGCGTATCAAGTCAACGCACCTCGGCATCGGCGCGCAGGTCCTTCGGGGATGGCAAGACCACGACTTTTTTCGTCTTCTCATCGACGCGCTTCTCGCCCTCGATCCGCTCAACGACCTCGTCGTCCGACTCGACATCGTCCAGGCCGACGTCGGCGACAGGCTGCGTCTCTCGCCAGGCGAGGATGACGTCGAGCGGGACGTTGAAGTTGTAGCAGTCGTGGCAGACTTGCCAGTCAAAGTACGACTGGCAGTGCTGCTCGAATGTCCAGTCGGGCTCGTCATTGTCGAGGCAGCCGTAGTGAGCGACGCGCTTGCACCTGCGAGAGGTTCGGCAGAGCGTGAGCTAGTTGCTTGACCGAAATTTAGGTAGCGAACGCACCTCGAGCAACGGAACATCTGACCGGGCACGATCTTTGTGTCTCCAGGCTTTTGCGACGCCTCGGTGGTTTGATCCGTCATCGTCGCGTCCGCATCGCCGCCTTTCTCCTTGTTGGCCTCGCCGAGCTTGACAGCCTGCTCCGCACCTTCAGACGGCTCATCACCCTTCTCACCCAGCTCATCCCGCTCGCCTGTTGAGCACGAAGAATAGTCAGCGAGAGTTGGAGAGCGCTGAATGACGAGCGGAACTCACGCCTGGTGACAACCTTCCCACCAACGCCGCAAACGAAGCACCTCCTTCCACCCATCTTCTTGCACGACGGGCACTTGCGCATTGTGAACACCCGCTCAGGGTCGAGCTCGTACTTTTCGCGCTTCGGGATGTCGAGGCGAGGCGAGCCGGACTTGGAGGTTGCGGCAGAGGCAGAGGTCGAAGTGGTCACGCGCGTAAGGCTCGATGCCGCTGTTGTGGTGTTACAGGCGGTAACGGAGAGAGTGGGGGGCTTTTCGGTGGTTTCGGCAGTCTCGTAGAGAGCGAGGTGTTCGTCCTTGAGCTGGTCGGTGATCTCGCGCTTCTGCGAAGCGGGAAGGCAGCCAAAGTGATAGGCAACGCAGCTGCGCAAACGCCGATTTAGTGAGCTGGTCCGAAGTCAGGAAAATAAGGACTGTTCACCAGACGCCACACTCCACCCAAGCACCCAACTTCTCGAGTCGCTCCTCCTCCGCGTCCGTGTCTTCCTCGAGGATGTCGCGCTTCCGTTTGCGACCGGGCTTCTTGCGGCGCTTGCGCTCGTTGAGGAGGCGAAAGAGCTCGGAAGCTGAGGGTTGATCGCACTTGGCGCACGTCTGTTAGGGCGGAAGAGGGAGGGTCAGTTGGCAGACGCAGAAAGTGATAAGCCAGGCCACGTGCCTCGCGATGCTGGTCCTGCGGCCTCCGTTCGACTTCCTGCACGTCGCCCTGCGCCGAGTCTGACGCCAGCTCGTCCTGCTCCTCACCCTCTTCCCCCGAGTCCGCGACAGCGGCGGTCGACTTGCGCAGTGGGACGTGCGGCTTCTTCGCCGGCGAGCGAGGCGGTCGGGGTCGAACGCGGCGCGGACGAGGCGTCATCGAGAGCTCGTCGCTCGACTCGCCGGACCTGGGCTCGTCCTCCTCCGGCGACGACCGCGTCTTCCTCGCCTTCGAGGTTCGCGTCTCGCGAGTCAAGTCGGAAGACGAGGCTGTGGCGGAGACAGACTCTGCCTCCGAATTGTCCGACGCGCCGCTACCGTCGCCAAAATCGTATCGCTTCGCCCTATTCCCCTCGCCGCGCCCGGAGCGACGCGTCGGCTTCACGGCCTTCGCCTTGCCCTGCCTCAGGCGACGCCTACGCGAGCCAATTGCCAACTCGTCGTCCGACATGTCGTCCTCGCTGTCCTCGTTTTCGGACGCCGAAGTCGACGAAGGCTCGTCCATCGTCTCGTCGGTCGAGTTGTCTGGCTCATCGCTGCTTCCATCTACGCCATCCTCCACATCCTGCATCTGCTCGTCATCATCGTCGACCGCGCGCGCCTTTCCCTTGCCCTTCGTCGATGCTTTGGCAGCCCTCGAAGCGCCCCTTCCGCTGCGCGACACTGTCGCAACGGCCGCATCGGAGTTGGAGGAAGATGAGCGAGACGTCGTGGTGCCAGTGGATTTTCGGGAGCTGTCAAAGGCCGATAAAAGGTCGGGCGCGAGGTCGCGAAGCTGAGAGGGGGTTCGCTGCGAGCACGAGGGGCATATACCATCAGCGACACCGCCTGTATGATCGGTCGATCACTCTCTGCTGGAACGTAGGATGCCCAGAACAATGCGCACAGCGAACCGCACGAGCATCCATTCGCCAGGATGAGCGCAGCGAGCGGCATCTTGCCCTCGTCGAGTCATCCAGAACAAGCGGAGCGCACCTGGACCTTCTTCCCATTACCCTGGAGCACGCACAGATACGTCTTGCCCACGCCCTCCGTCTGCTGAACGCTCAGTATCCGCGCAATCTTCGGCGCGTCCTGTTTCTCCTCCACACCCTTGCCTGCGCTCATTGCCCTGCCAGTCGAGCCATTCGTGCCTTTGCTAGCGGATCTTTCCGCGTTCGCGCTGCATGAGCGAGAGGGCCAGCCGTGAAGATCTGCTGATGAAGGTCGGCTGGACCGGTCGCGGTCTTTCGAGCGCTCCGGCGCGCTCGGCGAGACTGAGCGTGCCATGTACGGCGCAGTACTGCCAAGCAGTAGTTTGTAGAAGAAAGAGAGCGAGTTGGACGACGGTCAACCAAGTCGCGACGCGAGAGACGGAGGAATCGTTGACATCCTCGAATGAAGGGCAGACAACGTTCCGCGGCTTTCCCGGCCCGCTGAGCGTGGACTTGCGCCCGATGAAGGGCCGGCAGGTTCTGGCGACGGCGAGAGAAGCCTTCCCCGCGCTCTCAACCGCTCATTCTGCACTGAAACCGCTGGACGCTGCCCAACAGGATCGGCGGTGCTCATTGCAGGACGTACACCGCTCGAACAATCTTGCCAAGGCTGAGCAGATACCGACCGCGAGTGGTTGCGGGCGGAGAGGTCGTGTTGTAACCAGCCAAAGAACGGCAGTTTGAACAACGCAGCAGCAGAGCAGGCAAGCAAGCCGAGAAGCGGTGGCGTCAGCATAAGACAACGAGACTCCGCAGGGCGCCGTCGCTATGAGAGGATGGGCATTGATGGCAAGGAGGGCGGGCGAGGGCTGAAGGGAAGCGTAAAGCGGCGGACGTCTGGCGGCTCATGGTCGCTGTGCAATGGCGTTGTACGCTGCCAGAATCGAGCGGAAAGGCCCGCAGAGCACTGGGAGTTCGGTTCGAGCGCAAGAAACGGATGATGAGCCGGTTCGACAGATAGAAGCAAAAAAGGAGCTCACACATCTACGCCCATCCGCGCAAGTTGGAACAACACACTTGGTCGAGTTTACACTGCTAAGAAAGTAGGGGAGGAGAAAAAAGGAAAGGCAGTCCACGCACAACAAGCGCCTTCCCCGCCTCACCGACGGATGTAGGTCTTCCTGCTCCTCTGCGGTCCGTATCCCTTCTCGCCCGGAATGGCCCTGTGACCCGCCTCTTCGGCATTCGCGCGCTCGTACGGGACCGTGCCCGTCTTTTGCGGTTGCTTGGCCTCGAGTACCTGGGCCTTCTTCGAACCGATATTGACGGCTTTGACGCCTGCGTTCGCCTTCTTGATCGTGACGGGGCGCATACCGACGTACTTGCCTGTAGAATGTTGCAAAACCAGCAGAGTCAGCGGGAGAGTCCACAACTACGCAATCGTACGGCGCAAATCACCGTTCATCTCCTTCCATGCCTTCAAGAAGTCCTCCGGGTCGCTGTACGAGACAAAGCCGTACCCTCGACCCTTGTTGGTGTACTTGTCGCGGATGACCTTGGACTTGACGAAGGAGGGGAATCGAGGGCCGGAGAAGGCGGCTTGGAAGGCATCGTCCGAGATGGCTGGGTCGAGGTCGCCGATGAACAGTCGGAAGTGGGCTGCGAGGAACGAGGTGAGATAGGTCAGTGTGTCTGTCGGGGACGAATAGCACACAGGACAAACCGTGGCAAGCGCTAACTCACAAGGATCCCACTCGAGCAGACTCTGATCCTCCCAGACCTCTCCTCCGCCCTTGCGCAGCACAGTTGTTCTCGCCTTGCCCTTGTTGGCGGCGCTCGCAACCGGTCTGCCCGACTTTGCGGCCTCGGGAGTATAGATGGACGATTGCTGGGCGAGGTTCATGTCGTAACCGCCCGCAGGGATACTCGGCCCCGCTTCTGAGCCCGCGGCAGGGTACGCAGGGTACGCAGGACCTGCTGCTACGACTGGGGGGTATGCCGCGGCCGCCGCGGCCGTGTATGAGGTGCTGGCCTGGCTGTAGGGGTTGGAGGACGAGTACGCCGAGTAGCCACCGTTCGGCTTGGCGTAGGGGTTGTTCGACGCCATCTCAGCAGTCTAACGTGTCCTTTAGCGTCCCAGCGGGTGGTTGTGCCTGTAGTGAGTGCGAGACTCGCGAGGAGGCGAGGGTTGGACAAGACGACATCGCGGCACACGGTCAACGAGCAACTATGGCGACTCCGTTCAAGCAGTACATTCATTCTCGCAGCTCATTCAACCACACCAGCGAATGAACGAACTCGCTGCGGGCCCGCGTCCCGCTGCCCTCCTCCTTACCCGGCGATGGAGCGCTCACACGCGAACACTCGCGCGCAGGGACCTTCCGCCAGCAGGTGGATTCGCACCGATCAAGTACAAGCGCAACCTGCCCAGCAGAGGACCTGGAGGTGCCGTCGTCTTCGGCGCCGTCGCTCTCATCTGCGGCTTTGGCTTTTGGCGGGTCGGGCTGGGCAACCTCGAGCTGCGGTGCGTCAGGATATTTCTCATGGTGTTTTTGGAGTCTACGCGGGGTTTGTGTAGGCGTTCGAGCAGGATCGAAGCAACTGGACCGGACGTCCCTCCTGCTCGTCGCGAACGACCTTCTCGCGCCAATCCGCACGAGCAGTTAACGTGGTTGGGAGTGCCCTGACACTCTATTCTTTCGCTCGATAAATAGGGAATTGCAGCGCGAGAGGGCGTGGTCGCGCATCCACCTCACCCCTCTCCTCCTCGCCGAGGGCGACCGCGACACGTACCGGAGGGAGCAGGCTGCGTTGGCGCGCGAGAGGGAGATTATGAAGAATGTTCCGGACTGGGAGGTGTGTCAAGCCTGTTCTCGCTATCCCAGGACCTGCTGATTGACCCTGTTTCTCGAACGGTCAGGTCGGCGCGAAGAACTACCACAGCAAGCGATACACCCCTTCCACGATCGTCGTTCTTTAAGCCGTTGCCCTTTCGTCTGTGTATTGTCATTGTCTCGAGTTTTCCACACTCAACTGGCACGGCAGACGAGAGGCATCTAGTCGGTTGTATTGCGCACAGCAGCCCTCATGCCCGCTGATGTACTCTAACGACGTCGTCTAACAGCGGCTCCATCACGCAGCTCAACCCTAGCGTGTCGTCATGGCCCGCATCCTCAATCTCCTTCCACCGGTCCGCCTTCATCAGCCCCAGCGAGTCGACCAGCAAGTCGCGCAAGTACGCCCGCCCCTTGGCCGGCACCAACGCATCGTCCTCTCCGTACCACACGCTCATCTCGACATGCCTGCCGGTCTTCGCGAGCTGCGCCTTGAGCGCTGCAAAACCCCTCTCGTACAACTTCGCCTCGACTTCCTCCCTCGCTTCGCTCATTCCCTCTTCCGGCTCACCCCATCCCCAAATGGCGCCATCGCCCTGTCGCAAGCAAACCATCGCCTCGAGACCCATCGCGTCCAGTCCCTCCGCAACCACCATCCTCATGCCTTCGTTGAACATTCCAGGCGGGATGAACTCGCCACCGAACAGCTTCTTATGCGGCGGTCTCCGCGCGTTCAGTCGTCGGAACCGCGCGAGTTGCTTTGGCGGCGGTAGCAGCTCGGGCTCAATCTGCGACTCGTCAACTTCGTCCGTCCCGTTCATCACTGGTCCCGGTGCTGCGGGTTCGCTCGGCACCGACGTACCCATGCTCCCAAATGCGCTGCTCCAGTCTTTGACGACGACGCTGCTCCATCCGGCGCTTCGCATGACCGGCTCAGCGACCTTCTGCAGGCCGCCGAGGAGAGTTCCGAGGCGAGCCGTGAGAGGAGTGGGCACCCATCGTGCGAGGGAGAGAAGTCGTGAGCCGGAGAGCCAAGGTGGGACGTATGGCGAGGAGAGGGTCCAGGAAAGGACGGTCAGGTCGGAGGGGAGGTTAAGAAGGGTGAAGAGGGTGTAGATAAGGCCGTTTGAGTGCGAGAGTATCGAGAATCGCTTGATTCCGAGTTCGCTGAGGATGGCGAGGAGGGCTTCGTGCGATACTTGGACTCGGTTGGCGAGCGGAACGGACGTGCTTTTCCCGCCAGACGGTCGGTCGAGAGTAACGAGACGAACACCCTTCGTCGCGAACAGCCCGTCGAGCGGAATGGCGGCCAGCCGGTGTCCTCCCATTCCATTCAACCAGACTACCGTCGGCGCATCCGTGTTGGGAGCCCCTGCGACGGCGAAAGCGACGGTGTGGGGCCGATCGCTCGAGGAGGAGTACATGGGACGGTAGGTTGCTGTGCAATGGAAGCGCGGGTCGTTTAGATAGACCTTCGGTTCCCGATATGCCATCGGCAAGGCGTCTTCCGCCGCTGCAGGCAGCCTGTCGGACATGTAGGGCGATTGTTGATAAGCGGAGCGAGAGGAGGGGGGAACAAGTTGGGTTGGCTTGGGGGACCGAGTGTTGGTCGACTTGGCAGTTCACAGGGTCCGGGGCTTGCCCAGGTGGCCAGCGTAGGCAGGCGAGTGAAGGAGACAGGATCTGAAATGGGAGAGGAGCGCAACAAGCGGCGACAACAGTCAACATGAGCTGCTTCTGCTAAGGCGTTCTTGCAATGCAGCAATACAACAACCAGAACCGCCGCCTACCTCCAGCACTCGGGCCGTCGGCGGAGCAACGACTGCACCTCGCTCTTCGTGAGCGCCTCGCCGACGCCCAGGTCATCCATCATCTCCGCGAACTTGCCGCCCTCCTCCTCCGTGACGGAGTCGTCGAACGCAATCTGCATAACGCGCGAGAAGGTCCCGCCGCCGCCAGGGACGTAGCCGCCTTGTTGCGACGCTTGGGACGGGAGGGCAAGGACCGTCGCTCCGCCTCGCGCGACCTCCCATCCGCGCATGATGCCACGCTGAGGCAGACCTGCCTCCTTCGCAGCGACGAGGAACCCGTTCTCAAAATCGTACTGAAGCTGCTGGGCGCTCGGTTCGGTCCAGCCGTGCGAGACGAGGAGGCGGTCGTAGAGGGACTGCGAGATGAGGCCGGCGATGCGGCGGTAGAGAATCGTGCAAGTCGCGGGCGGGAAGGACTGGACAATCGTCGACAAGAAAGAAGAGAGAAGTGCAAGCGGAGCGATGAGTTCGGGCGAGAGCGAGCGGTCCGTGGCGTCATCTTCGGCAATCTCCTCCCAGCGCCTACAGGCCATGTCGTCAGCACCACACCTAGCAGAGAGGAAGACATGCACGCACTTGTTGTAGTACGGCTTGAGCTCGTTCGAGACCTCGCGAGCGCAATGCCTGACGATGAGGTCTTCGCTTCGATCCGCCAAGTTCTCAAAGACTTTGTGCTCTCGGTCGAAGACGGTTCCTTCGCTGTTGTCAAGGACGTCGTCGGCTGCGTCTTTCAGGGTGCGGTCGAGCTTGCCTGGAGTCGAAGCAGAAGAGGAGAGGTAGTCGTTGAGCGTGAGGAAGAACTGCAGGGACGGCCAGCGAATCAGAGTCAGTAAAAGTATGCAGAGAATGCACGAAACGCGACGCACCGCATCCTCGCCCCATTCTGCGCACCTCTCGCTCATCCACCTCGCGCTCACACCCGCACGAACGAGCCTGACGACACCGCCGATGCCCGCAGTGGCTGCGGTCGTCTGACCGAGCGCGCCCGGGAGGATGCCGAATGAGAGTGATTCGAAGGCGTCAAGCGACGACGTGATGCGTGCGGCGTAAGACTGGAGGAGAGGGAGGTGAAGGGTGAGGAGGAACGGGAGAGTGTGTCGGAGCGGGATGGGGCGGTATCGATCTGCCAGTTGCAACATGAGTAAGCGCGCGCCGGGCAGGATAGGGAGACGGACGCACCCGCAAGTTGCTCAGCGAGCTCCTTGACCCTAAGCGCCGAGTTGGTCGGCCTCGTACCGCTGCCGCCAGCGTCCGCATCGTAGTCGTCCTCTGACACGATGTGCCACGCATCGGGGGCGCCGATCGCTTCGAAGTAGCGTTGGTCGAAGACTGCGTGTCCAGCCACGTGTCGTTAGCCGCGCAAACTTGGGCGTCAACGGAAGGACCCGCGACCCACATTCTCGCTCGCCGTCCAGCCACCGCTCAAACCATTCCTGCCGGCCAAGAATTGTCTCGCTCAAGCCTTCCCACTCGCCTTCCTCCTCTTCCGGTTCTTCGCCCTCAGGCAGGACCGTCGGCCAAGTCCTCGGGCGGTACCCGCGGGATCGCAATTGCTGATCGAACTCGACAACTTGATAGACCGTGTGGGCGAGGATGGGCGGCATCGTGAGAAGCTGGGGTAGGTGATGCCGGAGGCGAGAGGCGAGCGGCGGGAGAAGCAACGAGGTAAACTCGTTCTGCGGGCGATGGCCTGTCAGCGAGCAAGGTCGACATGTCCAGTAGCGAGTGTACACACGACTGCGTCGATGTGGTCGAAGCCGTTCGAGTCGAGGAGGAACTGGATGTCCTCGCTCAGGAATTGCTCGTGGGCGGTCAACAGGTTCAAAACGTGCGACAACGGGTACTCGGGCTGCACGGCATTGCAGGGTGAGCAAGAGTGCGTTCGTAACGGAACGAATAAGATGCGAGTGCTCACCTTGTCGATCCGGTTCGTTCCGCGATCTCCCTCGAAGTGCCACTTGAATCGCAGGAGGAGCGGGTGGACGAGCGGGCCGAGGGCGAGCAACGGCTTGGGTTTTGACGAGCTTGGTACGGCGCTCTTGGACGGTCCAGGAATCGGATTGTTCGCTTGCCTGTAATGACGGGGTCAGCACCGTCTCGACACAAAGACGGGTCGCAACACACAAGTGTTCCAGCGTGAGCAGGTCGACGAATGCCGTCTGGAACTCGGCAACGGCAGGGTCCTCGTACGGGTCGAGCGGTTCGGCGAACGGCTGAGGCCAGCCAAGCGATTCGAGCTTGTTGAGTAGGCGGCTGTCCTGGCGCGTGTTAGCGAAGGCCATTCAGCGAAATTGTACAATGTGCGCACCTCGATAGCACGCGTACGAGCGAGTTCCAAACCGAGTTGGCCATGCCAACGAGGTGCGACGTCAGGGCGACCATGCCCCCCGCTCCATTCGGTGCTGCAGTTTTGGTCGATTCCGACGCCTGGTGCACCCTCTTGATGTACTCGACGAGGCTGACGTAAGCGCGGAAGGCTTGAGGGAGAGAGCCGGTGTCGAGCGAACGCAAGACGATCATCCTGCAACGAGAATCAGCGGCGTGCGACTTGAAGGCGATACGAGCGTGGGCGCACCCGAGATCCTCGGCCTTTACGATCGCGCCGAACCATTTTTTCGCTGCTTCAAGCTCCTTGCGCCTCTGCGACAGCACGAGGAGCCGTTCGCGAAGCGTTAATCCGTTCGTGCCCTCGTCCTTTGTCTCGAGACCTGAGACGAGCTTGTCGCGCGCAGTTCGCAGTCTCTGATCCGTCTCTGCGTGCCCAGCCTTGAGACGTTCTGTCCGCTCCCTGACCTGCTGCACCCTTTCCCTCGCCTCACACACGAGTTGGTCGCCTTTCTGCCGCGACACTGCGAGTTCGCGCTCGAGCCGCGTCGCCTGTACCCGCTGCTGCTCCAGTGACCGTGTCAGGTGCTCGCCCAGCTGCGATGGGACGAGCGGCGTCGGCAGAGACGATGAGAGTTGCGAGCGAGCGTCGTTGCGGGCCGTCTCGAGCGATGGCGCCGCTTGGAGCGCTGTTAGCCGTATTGCGACTGAAGCGGACATTGTAGCGAGCACTTCTAGCCAGTCAGGCGGGCACAAGCAGCTGCCGTGGTGGATGGCTTCTCCTCGACCTGCGGGAGGTGGGGGTTGGTGATGAACAACTCGCTGCTCTCTTGCTAGACTGTATTGCTGATGGGTAGGAAGAAGGATTCAGATGTGCAACACTTCTGCAACTATCCAGGTTGCACCAAGAGCTTCTCCCGCGCTGGTGTGTCTCCTCGCCAACTTCGCCTTCTCGCACTTCTCACAGTCCTTCTTTGCTCCTTTGCAGATCACTTGAAGCGACATACTGCCAACCATGACCCGGATAAGCGGACGAGCCGCCCAGAGTGCGAGAGGTCTTTCACGAGAAGCGACGTCCTCTTCGCGCATCTGAAGTTGCGGAAGGCGGCGCCACGAAAGAACGCTCACCGAGCCCTCCAGAACCGAATGGCGGCGCTGGAATGCCCAATCTCCCTGAGACGCGCGGAGGCGGCGGCCTCGACGACTTGTCCGGATGGCTTCTGGCCGACTCGGAACCTGGCTGGCTCGATCCGCTGCCCGACCTCGCATTCAACCTCGAAGGCGACATTGCAGCGCTCCCCTTCGACTGGGAGATCCTCTCGCTCTATGCCGGCGGACCGTCCGCCTCGAACAGTCACAATTTTCTCCCCATCAATCCGTCGACCGACGTGACGGAACCGCTACGCCTGTCGCTCTGCGTTTACCTGCTTGTGCGCACCCTGCCTCGCCTCAAGTGACATGCCGCTGACATGCGAGTATCAGCAGAGCGCCCAATCCCCTGCGAGCCATCCTCTCGCAACTTGCTCAACCTTCTCGTCCGCCCTCTCTCGCTACTGGCAAACTTTCCATCCTCAGCTTCCCATTGTTCACATCTCTACTTTCGACCCAACTTGCTCGCTCGGCTTGCTGTCCGCCATGATCGTCGTCGGGCGCTGTCTCCAGCCAGACGCAAGCGTCCCGACCTTTGGCCAGCAGCTCTTCCGGCACGTCCGACCAATGTTGGTGCTGGCGAGTTGAATACGATCATTCGAGGAGCGAAGCGGTAGCGGACCCGCGCGCGTGCAGCGCGAGGTGTCCGTCCCGCCTATCCCGCTCGGAGCATTCCAAGCTCACACGATTCTCGGCCAAGCGGGCCAAATGCTGCTCGATCCGAAGCGACACGGCACGTCGTATCCTGACAGCGCGTACGAGGTCACGGTGAGTCGCTCGTCTCCTCGAGACCAGACTGAGACCTTGGGCAGTTCTCGCGCGAGCTTGCCCACTGATTGGTCGCCTCTCGCAGATCGGTCGCTTGATGGATGTCTTTTTCAGGCGCTTCTACACCACCCTGTCGGCTCAGGTTACCGAAGCGCAGACGGAGAATGAGCGTTGGTTGGCGTATATTGCGTCGTAGCGACGAGTTGCTCTCGCCGTGATCATGCGAGACGTGCGCCGTATTGCCCTGCTCTCCTTCGAGTACGGTACACAATGCCTACTGACGACGTCGTGCAGATCGAGCTGTCGACCATCTTCCCAGCGCCTCCCGACTCGCGCCCTCTCGATCCTCCTTGTCCGGCTCGCCCTCCCCGGGCCAAGCGACGACGACCGATGGACCGCGGCTTCATCCTCAGCTTGGCGATTCCTGTCAAGCGACACCCGACATCAGCCTCACCGTCGACTTGCCCTTCCTTCCTGTCAGCCCCGGAGCGCAGCACCAGCTTGACGTCGCTGGATCTCTTGTTCGTCGCCCGAACTCGACCTGCTCGCCGACCTGTGCGTTCGCCCGATCATTACATTCCGATTGTCAACAGCTGACAGTCTCTCTCGACTCGACAGTACGCCCGCCCATCTTACATTCGCGGGCGTCGACGACCGCATCGCTGCCACGAACGGTCCGACCGGAGGAGTGGGTCTCGAACGGATGAGGGACTTTCAGGCTGGCGAGTTGGCGGGGGAGCTACCTCACCACAGATCGTCTCCAGTTCCGACCTAGGCTCGTCGGCAATCATAGCTCCCGCAATCTGCAAAAAGGAGTCACAAGTTCTCTCCAGTTCTGGTGATTCGCTGAAACTCCAGGAGACCCGTCGATGAGTGGATGGCGTTTCGAGGATCTCCGCGCGGGCCTCAGCGAGTGAGGACTCGGTTGGGGGCGGTTCAGTGAAGTTTGTTAAGGCCCACTGCTGATGAGCGTTTGCGAGGCGGCAGACTCGGGAGCAGCGCCGTGAACCAAGGGGGAGCGTCGGCAGGAGCACAACTGTGAGTGACGGCTCGAGGGGAGAACAGCGCGCAGAGACACCAGGAGACCACATGGAGGCAGAGCGTGGCCGGGGGGCGGGCGAAGGCAGGCAGATGAGGAGTCGCCGCCGCGTCAAGTTGGTGGACGACCGGGTGAAGTTCCCTCGACCGACTGCTCAGGCTCTCCATCGCTCTTGTTGCTGCTGCTGCTTGTACTGCTTCTGGACGAGGCGATGCAGTCACAGAAGCGCGTCGTTGTCCTCGGATCAGGCGGTGCGTCTTGTCGCTCTCCTCCCCACCACCACACCCGACAACGCGGCGAACAGTCTTTTGAGGCTGGCCGAGCGGGGGATCTGGGGCTGAATCGAATTCTCTCGACCGGTTCTCCAGTCATTGGCTTGAGCAGCGCACTCGTTCTCGCTCGGAAGGGCTACAGCGTGCACATCGTCGCCCGCGACTTGCCGGAGGACGTCTCGAGCCAGACGTTCGCCTCACCGTGGGCTGTGAGTCGTCTCGCTGTAGCTGGGCTGGGCCGGGATGTCGGCCGCAAACGCTGAAAAACAGAACACTCGTCACATCCGCAGGGCGCGAATTGGACGCCGTTCATGACGCTCACGGACGGTCCTCGACAAGCGAGATGGGAAGAATCCACTTTGTGCGGCGCTCTCTTCTTCTACGTCGCCTTTCTTTCTTGGCGTTAAGAGCTGACAAAAGCGGTGTGATCTCTACAGCAAGAAGTGGGTCGAGCTTGTCCCGACGGGCCAGGTCATGTGGCTCAAGGGGACGAGGCGCTTCGCGCAGAACGAGGACGGCTTGCTCGGTCACTGGTACAGAGACATCACGCCCAACGTGCGCCTCCTTTCACTCCCTCGCATTGTCCCTGCTCCGCTGACGAGCACCTCAACCACCGCCACGTAGTACCGTCCGCTCCGATCCTCAGAATGTCCGCCCGGCACCGTCGGCGTCACCTACGACACTCTCTCCGTTCACGCGCCCAAGTACTGCCAGTACCTCGCGAGGGAGCTGCAGAAGCTCGGCGCGACGTTCGAGAGACGGACGGTGACGTCGGTTCATCAGGCGTTCGAGGAGGTGGATTTGGTCGTCAACGCTACCGGACTTGGTACGTCCCCGAGCTGTCCCCCTCTCCGCCTGTGATCTCGGTTTTGAACACTGTACTCGCAGGCGCCAAGTCGATAGCCGGCATCGATGACGAAGCGGCCGAGCCGATCCGCGGCCAAACGGTCCTCGTCAAGTCCGCTTGCAAGCGCTGCACGATGGACTCGTCCGACCCGTCCTCGCCCGCCTACATCATTCCCCGACCAGGAGACGAAGTGATCTGCGGCGGGACGTACGGGGTCGGCGACTGGGACTTGTCCGTCAACCCGGACACGGCGCGGCGGATCCTCGAGCACTGCATCCGGCTCGACCGGTCGATCTCGAGCGACGGCACCGTCGACGGCATCGACGTCCTCCGCCACAACGTCGGCCTGCGACCTGCACGACGAGGCGGACCGCGCGTCGACGCAGAACGGATCGTCCTCCCGCTCGACCGGTCCCGGTCGGCTCTCTCGCTCGGGAAAGGGAGCGCACGCGCGGCGGAGGACAGAGAGGCGAGGCGAGAGGTGACGCTCGTGCATGCACACGGGTTCTCGAGCGCCGGGTACCAGCAGAGTTGGGGCGCGGCGGAGGATGTCGGGCACCTTGTCGACGAGGCGTTCGAGCGGTGGCCGGGTGCGGCGCGCGAGTCGAAGCTGTAGGGTGGGAATTCCGCGGCCGTATGGAACAGTGTGTGTTTGTGTTGGTGTTGGTGTTTGTGTTGGTGTTGGTGTGTGCGCGGGAGAGCGACTGCCGTGCGCGCGTCGGACCGGTGCCCCGACTCGTGCGCCCGTTCGTTCGCTCGCCGCGTCCCGTTGCCGAACGGACTTCGCGTGCCTTCGCCTCTCCCGCCGCGCTCCTCTCTTCTCGCGCTGCACCACACACACCAGTACACCAACACACACACCACAGCAATGGTCAAGGTGCGCGCACCCACGCTCCCCGCACTCGCGCCTCACTGACCCCCGTCCCGCCCCTCCCGCTCCCGATGCTCCATGCCCACAGGCAGCACCGCGGTCAGACGAGCAGCAGCACTACCACGCCACCGTCATGGGCGGACTCAAGGGCGGCGCGATCGGGTTGGCCGCAGGCGGGGTGGCCGCCGTGGCGCTCCAGCGGGCGAACGCACAGGCATTCACCAGGCTGACCCTGCCTCTCAAGGCCTTTGCTCTCACGTGCGTCCCCGGTCCCTTGCCCCGTGCCCCTTGCCCTCCCAACTCAGCGCGCTGACCTCGCCTTTCCCCGCGCGATCGCTCCAGCTCCGTCGGAACCGCCGCGTTCATCATCAGCGCCGACAAGGCCTCTCGCGAATTCGAGCTCGCCAAGTACGCCGTCGGGTCCGGCACCGCCCTCGAGCGGTCAGCGCACGAGCAACAACGACTCGAGCAAGAGGCCGGAATCGCCGGTGCGAAACCGAAGCGCACTGCGCCCGTGAGCACCAAGGAGGCCGTCGTCGAGTGGGCCAAGGAGAACAGGTGGACTGCCGTCGGCCTGTCGTGGGCCGCGAGTATGGTCGGGTCCGGAGTGTACATCGCCGCGACGCCTCTCACCTTCGCGCAGAAGCTCGTCCAGGTGCGTCCACTCACACCTCTCAACTTTGCGTCTCTGAATTTCCGCACTGACGATGTTTCCCCCCCCCGCGACACAGGCCCGCATGGTCGCCCAAGGCGTCACAGTCGTCGCCCTCCTCGGCTCGGCCGCACTGACGCAAATCCCCAATGCCCAAGGCAAGTCCGACGAGGACCTCAAGCGTGAAGAACGCGAGTCGACCATGTACGCGTGGAAGAAGGATTCGCCCCATTACAAGCACGAGTCGAAGCAGGAGTAGACGCCGGAGGCAAGGATCGATTCTCGACGACATGATGCAGTACCTACTCTCTCTCTCTCTCTCTCTCTCTCTCTCTCTCTCTCTTGATATGAAGCAGTGCCTACTCTCCCTCCCCTCGCTGTATTGTTATCCCTGATACACTCTCAGCCTCTCGCTCGCTCGCTTGCTTACGCCTGCTCGAGAAACTCGCGCGTGCGTATTAACGGCAAAGTCAACCTACCCGCCCCCCGTCTTTTCGTTTCTTTTCCCTCCTCTTACAGCTTCGCCTTCGCAAAGCCCTTGGCTCCAGCAGTCTTCGGCGATTCTTCTCTGACCGTATTGATCAGCGTACCTGCGCGGAGCACGCATGCACCTCACAAAAAAAAAGTCTACTTCTCCACCTTCGTCTTCCTCGTGATCACGATCGTCGTCGTAGTCAAGCGGACGACCTACAACGACAACAAATGTTTCCTTGGGCGACCCACACGAACGAGATCGGCTCGAGCTCGTCGTTCCGTCGTCGTCGTCATGACGGGTTGGTCAACCCTTCCTGTGCGTAATCGGCTCTTCCTTCGAAATTCGGGTCCGACGCCCGACGAGCTCCTCGCGAAATTTCCCAACGACGAGGAGGAATCAAGGTCAAGGTTGCGAGGTTTGCGGGTTTGTCGAGGGAAGGCAAGAGGAAAGGGCTGCTGTCGAGTGCTGTTTGGGCATTTCTCTGTACACGCTGTGTCGTCTATTGTCATATCACGATCATATCACAAGCAGTCCCCACGATGCGTCGAGGCTTCCTCCCGCTGCCGCCAACAACCCTCCTCCTGCGTCTCCTCGCTTCGCTTCTTCCTTCTGGCTCCCTGCGACGTATGGCCCTCCCGAACCTACGCAACATCGTACGCTGCATCAGTTCCCGCCCCTCGCGCTCCCGCTAATGCCTTGGTTCCGCAACCATCGCCTCATCACGTCCCACCACTTCACCAGTTCGCCTCGTTCCGCTCGCCGCTCGAAGAACGCCAGATGTCTCGCTCAGCATTCTACAAGTTCCTCGGCTTCATACTCGTATCGACTAGCATGAGCCTTGTGGCGCTCAGTCACCACAAGCGGTTGATCGCGAGTTGAGGGATGGGAATGGGCGGGCCCGGGAGGCTGGCGCGCGGCCTGGAAGCCTGGGAGGAACACACCGAGCTTCTGGGAAGGCTTTCAGTCTCGCGAAGGGTTCAGGCGGTGCAGAGGCGCTCGTTGGATCTGCTTCGACACGAGCTGGTGCGTCTCTACACTTCCGGCGCGGGATTGACAGAAGCGGTCTCTCTCTCGCTAATCCCAAGCCGTCCTGATGATGAACAGACACGACGTACCGGTCACCGCGCCGCGATCCGATCGGATCAGGCGTCCTCGTCGCACACGCCTGCCATTCTGTTCGTCCGCAGTCAAGGATCCACCAGGTCAGGGTTCGTCTCCGCTCGCGGCTCTTGAACCCTCGACGGAGGTTCCTACGGATGAGATCAGCAGAAAGGAACGGATAGCGGACCACGGCGCCCTTCAATCCTCCCCTCCCTCTTCGAAGTCCGCTCTTTAGCCCTTCCCTCCGCCGTGAGGGTCGCGTGTTTCGGCGGCCGGAGAGGGCGTGCCTGTGCATGTGCGGGAGGAGGCAGGCGCTGAGATGGCGAAGGAAAAGGCCAGATCTGAAGGACACGAAGAGGCGGCGACAAGCAGCGAGTCGTTGAAAAAGGACTTCACTGACTGTTCGCGCCACACTACAGAACTATAGAGTAGCTCACTCGCAGGCGTCGACGCAACTCGAGGACGAAGCGTGGCAGAGTAGAAACCGTTGCAACGGAAGACGACAACGTCTGAATCGCGCACGACACATGAGGGGTGAAGGACAATTGCGGGCTGTACATGTTTGCGAAACGATAAGGGTTTTATTACTGTGTGGGAGCGGCTGTCGGAGGAGGCTTGAAGCCCATGACGCCGACAAGCGAGGTGGACATCCTAGGAAGCGAGAAGCGGGTCAGCACGCGATTCGAGACTGTATGGAAAACAGTTCACGCACTCCTTGAGTTGGCGCTGCTTGTCCTCCTCGATTTGCTTCTGGATAATCTCGGCGTTATCCGTCCAGTACTTCTGCTCATCCTGGTAGAGCTTCTGGGCCGTCTTGCGCATCTTCTCGATGTCGGTCTCGGGCGGCGCGTCGCTCATCGTGGTCTGCGGTAGCTCAGGTCAGCAATTGGTAATATGGTGTGGGAGTGAGGGAACTCACCGAAGTCAGACCGCCGAACATGCGGCTGATCCAGCCTCTGACAGTCGTGTCCTTCTTCTGTTGCTCCCACTTCTCGAGCAGCTCCTTCTTGATCTTCGCCTCGGCCTCCATGTACGCAGTCGGGATGTGCTTGCCCTCGTAGTGCTTGATGATAGGCCTCACGTCCTTGACCTGCTTGATCGCGATCGCCTCGAGGAACGGAATCATCGCGACGAGCTCGTTCGCTGTCGTGTCGCCCTTGGTGCCCATCCAAGGCTTCATCGGAATACCATTCGTCGGCTGGAGCTGGAAGCGCGCAGGGTCGGTGTCGAGAATGATGGTGCGCTCGAGGGGCCGGTTGAGGTAAGAGAGGTCCTTGATGTTCATGCCGTTCTTGTACCGGGTCGCCTCCTTGAACAGCTTCCAGGGGATGTAGGCGCCGTAAGGGTCGAGTTGCTCGATGACGGGGAGGGCCAGCTGCGGGAACGGCATTCAGTCGCTAGCGCGGTGGAGGGAAGGCAGCGGAACTCACGTAGGAAGGCAGGGTGGTAAAGAGGACGATCTCGTAGAATTGCGACATGTAGGCGAGGAAGTAGTCGGCTCCAGGTCGCTTTGCCGTTCGCCAGCCGTGCTCGAGCTGTACAGAGGTAAAGTCAGCGAACAGGTCGAACTGAGTCAAACGATCGCACTCACATCCCAGTTGTCGTGGGTCAGCATGTCTTCGAGGTCGATGACAAGGGTGTAAGGGCGGTAGTGAGGTTCAGGAAGGGGAGGGGGAAGGAGAGGGTCCCATGCGGGTTTGTTGAGGTACTGCAGGGAGACAGGGTCAGCCCGCGCGTCAATCAAGGAGCTGGCTCCGCACGCACGTCAAGGTGGTCCGCCGCACGGATCTTCAGTCGTCCCCACCAGCCCAGCCATCCTCCTTCCTGCGCCTCCTCAATCGCCTGGTTGTCGTCGCTCCTTGCGAACATCTTTTTCTGCTCCTCTTCATCCGCCCAGTCCTTCCCAAGGTCGAACACCGCCCATGCCAACCCAGCAACAGTCATAACACCCGCAGCCCTCGCAAGATTCGCTCGCTTCTTCTCGATCGACGACTTTCCGGCTCCACGCGCCTTTGCGCCCGTCTTCTCGCCCGGAAACTGTGTCCCCCGCATCTCCTCCTCTGACCGTGGTGCGACGTCGGGGTGCAGGTCGAGGAACGCCTCGGCGATGGAGTTCTGGCGGGTCGAAAGCGCGTCGACGGGAGGAACCTGCGATGCGGGAGAGGCGGCAGACGAAGGCGTCGGGTCAGGCGAGGAGGCGCCCGGTGCAGAGGGCGTCTCGGCGGGCTTGTCTGCGCTCAAGGGCGGCAATGACTCGCCCGACGGCGTCTTGCCGGTCTGAGTCTCGCGAGGAGGTTCGGCGGCAGGCTGGGAGGGGTCAGGCGATGCAGAATTGGGGGTCTGCGATGGGGCTGACGGCGGCGGGGTCGGTCCTGATGTTGTACGGAGGTAGCGCAATGCCGGCACGGGTCGCTGCGCCCTCAGCGGCGCCGCAACCGCCCGGAGAGCGGATCGAGAGATGAACATTCTGGAGGGAGCACGCGAGGTGGCGAGGCGAGAGTTGCGGTGCGCCGGGGGTAACGGCAGTCGTAGAAGACGATGTACGCAGTCTCAGCAGTCCCTCGCAGGCACGAAAGCGAGAAAGCGGGTTGTTCGCTAAGATGGACGATGGACGAGCGCCGACGTCGTCCTCGCCCACAACCACTTGTACGCCGTGACAAGCCAGTACTGCCAACAATGCTCGGATTCGTGGGACTCTCGGACGACAACAAGGTGCGCACACGCCCGCACGCCGCCGCCGCGCCGCTTCCTCAGCTCACCCTCGTCTCGGACTCGCAGGAGCGCATCTCCAAGGCTATCGAGGTCGCAAAGGTTTGTCAGAAACGACTTCAGATGTTGTGTGAAGACTTCTTGGCCGTTCGGAAGACCTGGCACGGCGTGAGCGAGGCTACGGAGCCAGCAGCTGACCTTGCCTCTCCTCGTCCACCACTCGCTCACTCCCGCGCAGACCATCGTTCACTACGGCTGGATCCCTACCATCCTCTTCGTCGCATACCGCGCATCAAACCCTCGGCCGCCCCTGATGAGGTGTGCTTGCTTCGTACGACTGTCTCCTCCTCGAACTCGGTTGACAACCGTCTCATTCGCTTGCACAGGCTCATCTCGCCTCTGGCTTGATTCGGGCACCTCGTATTGCAGCACTTCTCCCTCGCAATGTACAGCATACCCCCCTCACGCCTCGCGCGTCTAGTTCGTCCGAGCCTTGAAGATGCCAGAGAAAGTCCATTATGCAGGTTGCCGGCCGCTCATACGACCCAAATGCTCTTCAAACCTCAAGCATCCCGTGCTATCGTCGACGCGCCCTTTCGACCAGGTGATATCCATGCCCCTCTTCCCCGCTCTCCTCCCTCCTCCTCGCTTGCCTCTTCCGCCACTCCTTCTCCTCTCTCCTCCGCCTCATTGCCGCGGCCAACTCATGGAACGTCTTGTCCTCGCGCTTTTGAAGCGTCGGAGACGGCCTTCTTGGATTCGCTTGAGGGCTTTGGCGACTGCCCAAAGGGTTGGGAGGGCCAGGAAGAAGGTCAAGGCGCCGGGGAAGTAGACTGCGAGCGGTGAGAAGCACAGTCAACATGCAGTCCTCTGCCACGATGAATGACCCAGGAAGGCGGTGAAGCGCACGGTGCATTTTATGCGAAGTGGGCGACTGTCAATCTCGCTTCTCAGGAGGGTCAGCGGGAAGGCGCGACGCACTCCGGGGAAGACATCATTCGCTACCATCTGGATCTCAGTCGATCGTCAAGACCAGCAAGACCGCGACAATCGGCCACTGCAAGTCACCTTGTCCAGCCAGGTCAGCCTCCGGTCCTCGAGAACTTGAACAGATGGCACGCACGATGATAGAAAGGTGTTTGCTCGCCTCCTGCCTCTTCTTCAACCTCGTCGCCGCGTCCTTGGCCGTCCCGCGCAGCCCTTTACTCCAAGGCGAAAGGGCAGTCATCCCTTCTGTCGCAGGAGAAGGCGAGTAGGGGCGCCGCGTCAGAGTTCGTTTGTCAGAGGATGAGGAGGCGGAGTCTGAGTGGGGGGCGGCGAGCGTGGAGCTCGAAGGCGGGTTGCGGCGGGAGCGATAGGAGGGAAGAGAGGATCTTGACGTTGTGCGGACGAGGGAGGACGATGGGTCGGCGGGTACCGGCGGATAGGATGAACGGCCCTTCGAGACAGAGCGCACTGTCATGAGGTTCATACCGTCCCAGGAATCGTCGAGGCTGACAGTCGGCGAGAAAGAAGAGAGGAATTCGATGGAGAGCAGACGCACATCACATTCGTCCCGCTTGTAGTCGTTCGGGCCATCCTTCATGTGCTGCTTCCGCTTGTCCCTCCCCTCGTCGCTCGACTCCTCGTCGGAAACGCTGTCCGCCACCACTGCCCGTTCGTGCGGCTTCATCGGGAACTCCTTGATCTTCTTCATATGTGGGTCGAGCAGGTGTCCACCTCGCCTGACCAGCACGCCGGGTGCGATCAGCGTCCAGTAAGACCCCATGCAAAGGACGAGGAACAAAAAGAGCGAGTACGATGCGAGGAGGAGGTTCTCCTTGGCGTTGTAACCCTCGCTTAGTCGGACGGGGTAGAACCAGACGACGATGGCGGTGGAGGAGAAGCAGTTGGCTTGACGGAAGCGGAGGAAGGTCCAGCACGGGAGTCGGCCAACGTAGTAGGCGAAGAGGCAGAGTCCCCAAAGAATCGCGGTGAGCAGGCCTTTGAGGATTACGCCACCTTGCAGGAAGCGCACAACGGCTGGGCCGAGGACCTCGTCTGAGAAAGGGGAGGGTTGGCTCGGAAGCGCGGGCGATGGAGCGAGGAACGCACAGGCCGTCAAGGAGTTCATGCCGGCAAGTGGGGCGATGTACGGCAGGTGCGAGAGGAGGATCGCGGCTACGGTGTGGTGAAGGGTGATGGTGCCTTGTGACGGTTGAAAGGTTGATGAAGGGGACGAGGACCAGAACGGCGAAATGCGCGCGAGCGAACGCACGAGGAACAGCCGGACGTAGCAGGCCATCAGGAAGGAGAAGGAGACGGACAAGCCGAGCCACTGTTCGTCGCAGAACGCGTCAGTCTTGGCCAATCTTCCCAGCTGGAAGAAGCGAACGCACCATCGACTCTGCCCCTCCCTCATCCGGCGCAAACAGCACGAGTGCAAAGTACGCGAGCGCCTGCAAGTACGAGCCTAGTCGTACACCAATACTGACGACGTTTGCGGCTGGGCACAGCTTGAGGCAAGACTCGACGGCGTCGGGCTTTGAGCAGTACACTGCCTGAGACAGCGGGATCACGTAGCCTCCGGCGCCGCCCACCTTGGTTGCACAGGTTCCGAAAGCAGGTCGCCGTTTGAATCGAGTACACGAATGAGCAGCAAGAAAAGGAGACGAGGAGGAAAGGAAGGCGCCAAGAGCGTTCGGACAGTCCGTGGGATGAGGTGCGGGCGACAGGAGACGAGGCGAGTTTCCCGCCCAGCTCGCGCAACGTATGCGAACAGACTGCACACTCTCAAGACCTGTATCTCGTGCTACGAGCCGTGTAGCGAGCTGGCGTTGCCTGTTGTTGAGCGCGCGGAGGAGAGGTCCATCAGCGCGTTAGATGGGCGTGAGTGGCTTGGCAGAGGGGTACAGCAGAATCTGGTAGCCTTCTGAGAGTGTACGAGCCGCAACAACCCAGCCTGGTGAGCTGAAGGAGGGCAACCCTCTTCACGGTGACCCTCCCGTCTTGTCCACTCTCCACATCCGCTCACCTCGCTCAAAAGCCTTCAGAGGCACAGTCAGATACTTGCTGTAAGCTCTCACACTACAGCATACCCTGTCCTGTCCGACCAGCGACCAGCACCAGCCCGCCAATCCTCCTCGAGCCGACTCGCCGACCTCGAAGCCAGAACGCGCCCGTCAGCGCGCGTGAAGGGCTACTCGGCGTGCAAGGGGGCATTGTGATGCGGGAGAAGGATGAAGACAGGTTGTCAAGGCGGTTAGACAGGCTGGAGGAACTGCATGTCGTTCGCCTGATGAAAGCGGGTTGTCGCCAACGTCGGGAGCAAGGGCTTTGCAGGGGGCAATGGCGAGCGCGCGGTTTAGCGGAACGGAGATCACACCAGAGACACGCACTCGCGCTTCGCGAGGGACGACTTGACCATTGCGACCTCCCCTCTCCGTCCCCTCCTGCGGACAAGCACTTCAAGCGATGGCCTGCGGGACTATGACTGACTCTTGCGTATTACTTCACAGCTCCCGTCTCCTCCTTCTAGCCATTTCTCAGCATGGTGCGCTTCCCGCCTCCTGCTCCTCCTCTTGCTCTCGCTGACCGCTTTCATCCCGCAGCCCGTCCCCTTCGAGGCTCTCATCCCCTTCGGTGCGTCAGGAGCGTGACTGGGCGCCGGTGACGAAGCGCAGGCGCTGACACCGCCGCCTTCTCCTGCCTGCCCCTGGAACATAGGTCTCTTGACCGTCATGTTTGCCGTCACCGGTACCGGTTTCTCGGCTGTCAGGCGTCTCCAGAACGACGGCAAGGTCAGTCACAGCGCTTTTCTCGCCCCTGAACTCGTTTTTCGTCGCGACGTATTCATGAGCCAATCGAGCTGACGTTCTCGCCTCTGCGCAGCCCACACGGCACACCCTCGACCGCTGGGAGGAGCTGATGATGGAGCGGGACCAGCGATTGACAGGCTCGCTGCGAGGGCAGTCGGTCCGTCCTTTGTCGAGCTGACTCTCAACGTACGGCTCGCTGACCTTCGTACCCTTTCGATACCACTTCCCGCCTCGTTTTCTGCCTCGCCCGCCCTCTTCCGTCCTTTCCGTCCGCCCTCATCAACGCCTACCCTGCTCGCTCCTTCGTCCCGCTTCAGACGGAACCGATCGCACCTAAAGGCTTCTCGAACAACTCGGCATGGCAGACGGAGAAGGCAGAGGTTGCATGGAGTGCCTTCCAGTCGCACAAGTAGGCGGAGAGGGCGGGTTGTAGGTTGATAGAAGCGGTGGTTGGCCGGTCATGTCCCTTCCATTCTTTCGTTTGCGAACGTAGTGCGCTTTCCTCTGCTCGTCTTTCCCGTGGTTCGAGCAGTCCCAGAGCCGCCCCCGTGAACAAGTGAACAACATGCGAAAGCTGCGCTATTGTTACACACACGCCGCTTAGGCCCTCGGCTGCGCACTGCTCGCAAACACCATATCCAACGCGCCCTGTACCATCGTCAACTCGCGTTGGAAATCGAGCTCGTCATCGAGCTTTCGTCGCAGGCGGGTGAAGAGGGTGTCGATGAGGGGTGAGAGGCCGAGGGTGGGAGTGTAGATGTCTGTGCAGGCGGGAGAGGTTAGTCCAGCTCGAAGCAAAGGGGAAAGGAACGAACGCACCAATGAGGACGCTCGCGACGTCGGCCGCGAGGACGCAATACCGCGGATCGGTGATGTGCTTGGCGAGGAACGACAGCACTGGCTCGAGCGAGACGTCCGTCCGGTTCGCTAACGCGATCGCAAGCCCGTCCCTCCGGATAAGCTCCTCCATCAACGCAAACGCCGTAGCGGGCGTGACGTCTCTCCGCATGACCGAGTCGAGCGCGTCGCCGTGCCGGAAGTTTTTGAGCATCCGGTCCCACTCGCTCAGCTTTTTCCGCCGCTCCTTGGTCACCTTGGTCTCGCCCTCAAACGTCGCTTTGAGTCCTTCGCCTGCCTGCTTGCCGCTGTAGACTACGCCGCTGTGACCCATTCCTGCGAGGACCGCGTCGTAGGAAGGCGTGACGGATTCGACCGGAACGCCTGCCTTGCGACCCACGCCTGCGCGGGTCCGGATCGACAGCGAGCCGTCCGACAAACCAGCGACGAGGTGCGAGTTGTTGGGCTGGACCAACCGATCAGTAGTCAGCTCGACTCGCTCGCCAGCGCAGCAAGCATCAAAAGCTATACTCACCGAAACCGCCAAACTCATAACCTGCCCACCATACCGCATCGTATGCCGCACGCGCCAGTTCTCCTGCGGATCATACACCTTAACTAACCCGTCCAGTCCACCGCTCAACACACGCTTCTCGCCGTTCTCCGCCTCGGCCCAGCACAGCGCCATGATAGACTTCTGGTGGTTACTGAGCGCCTTCAAGCAGTATGCCGTGCCGGTGTCGACTTCTTCCCCTTCCTCGCCCGTCACGGCGTCATGGCCGCCTTCCATCTCAACGCCCGCACCGCTCGACCGCGAAGTCGAAGCGCCGAGCATGTCCCACACGCGCAAGATCGGTCCGCCAGCCGAGACAGCCATCGTTCCCTGTTCGCCAACGAGGACCTGGTCCACCGGCTTCCCATGCCGTCCGATCCAGACGCAGCCGCTCCCTTCGCTATCGGGCACACGAGCATCCCATAGTCGGACTGTTGAGTCGTAGCCGCCGGAGAAGATGAGTGAGGGAGAGGAAGGGACGAAGGAGGCTGTCCGGACATAGTCGGAATGTGAGGAGAAGGTGCGCAGCGGGGCGGAGGTAGACAGGTCGAAGAGGCGGACGGTGGTGTCGGAAGAGGTTGTGAGGATCTGGGTACCAGGTCCTGGCGAGAACTTGGTTGTGTGGACGGCCCTGAATAATAATCTGTCAACTCGAGGACAATAGGACAACGGAATGAAAGGGTACGGACTGCTTGTGTGCCCGGATCGTCCGCAAGATGGCTCGGCTGTTGATGTCAAACACCTGAACTAGCCCGCCTTCGTCTCCCGCAACACACAGCTTTCCATCCGTCCGAATCTCTCCGCTCGTAGCTGTCTCCTTGAACCGCGTGATAGTCTTGACGACCCTGTTCGTCTTGGGGGAGTAGATCTGCAGCCGTGTGCCGGAGGTGACGACATAGCGATGCGGGTGGGAGGGCGAGAAGTGGACGTGGGTGACAGGCGCGTAGGACTTGAGAAACACGGGTGACTGCCGGAGTCGTGGCGTGTTCATCAGTTCGAGCGGAAGGTGAGGCGGAGCAATGGGACAGCGTTAGCTCGTGTGGATTTGCCAGGCTCATTGTAGGTTGTTGTGAGACGCACCTTGAAGCTGCGCCAGTAGACAGACTCCGTCTGCTGCTGGTTCTCGACGACCGTCTTCGCTGCCTTGGGGACGACCAGGCGAGAGAAGTCGGCCATGTTGCGATCGCTACAGCGCGTTTGAGGGGATGTGGCTGCTCCTGTGTCGCTCTGAAGAGTCTGGCCAGCAGTCTAGCACAGCGATACAGTCACTTGAGCGATGGCAAGCGTGGATGAGGCGGTCAACGAGCGCACCGTGCTTCGCTCCGCCAAGTTCCAAACTGACATCTCGCTTTCGAAAGGGTTTGTAGTGCTCTGTTGCCTGTATTTCACGCCAAGTAAATCCGACGTAAAGGAGGCAGTCAACGGAGCGCGACAAGCCGCCGTCCGCGTTGGCCAAGTTGCCAACGCCGCACAACTCGCAGACGTCGCTTGGGCGTACTCCATACGACTTCCTCATTCCAGCTCCGTTGTAGAGTTGTCCTAGCCTTGCGGGGAGTAGATTCGATGCAGCGGCTTGAGACGCCTTACAACGCCTGGAGATCGTCTGCTGGCGAGTTTGTTGGCGTCGAACCACCTTGAGCGGCAGGCGAACGCACTCCGTCACCACCGCAACAATGCACTGAATGCGCTGAACAACGAGGGAAAGCGGAAGCAGCTCGTTTCCACTCTGCACGAGACCGGGAAAGCGGACGCTGCGAGCCAAGGCCAGCAATCAAGCGGACGTCAGGTCGGGCGCCCATCAGA
This sequence comes from Rhodotorula sp. S30-09, assembly GCA_023628235.1. Lineage (NCBI taxonomy): Eukaryota > Fungi > Basidiomycota > Microbotryomycetes > Sporidiobolales > Sporidiobolaceae > Rhodotorula > Rhodotorula sp. S30-09. Next base: position 121,461 of record JAMALD010000012.1, read on the forward strand.
CCGTTGTTCGCCTGCGAGGGTGCGTCGTATGCGACGTAGAGCCGTCGCTGGGTCGCTGGGGTGCGGGGAACGAGGTGGAGGGTCGACGGAGGCGGAAAGCGGCCGTGAGCGAGCTCGAGCAGACGTCGGCCGCGGACAATGCTCCTCAGCGGACCACAGCAATGCTCCTCGGCGGATCACAGCCGGCAGCGGGCGAACGCAAGAGTCCAGTACTCGTCCTCGATCCCACAACCGATGAAGCTTGGAGGACTGGATGCAAGCCATCGCGGGGGCCGAGGAGCGTCGCAGCACTACCAGGAGTGTAACTAGCTACCAGTGCAGCCTTAACCGTGCGTCAGCGAGGTGAGCGGCGTGAGTGCGGCGGGTTGACCTGCCTCTTCCGGGGACTCGTCCATCTCTTCCTCAAACCCACCACTCCGCATTGAATCCGGAGGCTCACGTTCCCTCCAGCGGTTCCAGGCCCGGTTCGAGCACGTCCGCTAAGCTCCTCTCGTCGTCCGACGCATCCGGGCGGCACCCTCGCTTGGCTGTCAATGGGCAGGCGGCAGGAGCTGCGGTCGGTATCTTCCTGGGGTTGCCAGATGACGACACAAACCTTGCAGCTCGAACAGGTGTACTCGCGATAGCGGGACGCTGTCGAACGGGCGCGCTGCCTCTGCGACAGTCCTTCGAAGCTGCCCGGACGGTCTGCGCGAGCGCACGTCGCTTCGGTGGACTGTTCTTTCCATCTCTCGATCGTCGGATCAACCGCTCAGATGGCACAGAGAACCTTGTGGCGGGACGATGTGATCGTTCTGCAGAAGAGCCGCTTGGCTTGATCAGGCAGCTCGTCACCTTCCGCTTGCCTTCGTCCGGCGACGCTCCGTGCTTCGAGGATTCGCGTTATCGCCTGAGAATTGAGAGGGCGACTGCGGCCCCCCCCTACGCCTAACTGCGCGCAAATTCACTCCCGAGATTGCTTTGTTCGCCCTCTCGCCGCTCTCTCTCTTACTCTCTCTCCTCTCTCTCCAGACAGCTCTCTCCTCTTCGTGTTCTTCCTTCCTCGACCAGTCGACGATCCCGCCAGTTTCCGCAACTCCTCGCTCTCCATCCTATCTCTTTTACCGCCTCGCTACCATGCCCTCCATCAAGTCCTGCCTCGCTTCCCTCGCCCTCGTGGCTTTCGCCATCAGCCCCATCGCTGCCACTCCCCTCAAGGGTGAGCCCCCAGCCTGCCTTGGCAAGCCGTCGTCGTTGCTGACCTTCCTCCCCTCAACCAGCCAACAACGCCGCTCTCGTCCGCCGTGCGCCCGAGCCTGCCTTCTTCTCGAACGAGGCTGCCATCAAGAGGCGCGACGTCTCCCGCAAGGAGATTGCTGCCCGCCTCAAACGCGCCAAAATCGCTGCCGCCCGCAAGGCCAAGCGCGAGAACCGCGAGCGCGACACCGACGAGCTCGTCAAGCGACACGTCGCTGCTCTCCACGAGCGCGAGGGCGTCACGGAAGAGGTCCTCGAGCGCCGCGCAATCGTCGAACGTGCCCTTCGCCGCACTCGCTGCGGTGTCAACGGTGCATTCTCCCGAGCTCTCTCGACGTCGTCTACCGTCGCTGAATGCTGTTTCGCTTGTTCCACAGACCGCATCTGCACCCAATCCGTTACTTCGCCCACCGACTTGCCCGCCAACGGTCGTGCGGTCTGCGGACCCAACCACCTCTGCCAGGGTGCGTTTCCTTCCAGGTTATCCACCTCTTCCCTCCGGGCTGACGCTGTCTCCGCACCTTCTACAGTCGGCTGCCAGCCCGGCTACGTCTTGACCGGCGGCGCCTGCATTGCCAACGAGCCGACCTGCGGCCCAAACAGCTGCGGAACGACTCCTAACGGTATCTTCCGCTGCTCAGGCGCCAACACTTGCACCCTCGTTTGCGACACCTCGAACGGCTACACTGCTCGCGGTAACGAGTGCATTAGCACCGAGACCGACGCCGCCAACTGCGGTACCGTCGGAAACGCCTGCCCGGCGTCGTACAACGGTGTCGGCGAGCCCGTCTGCCGTGGTGGCTCTTGCCGCATTGGTGAGTCGTCGCTCCTCCATTTCAGGCGGGAGAACGGATGGGAGACGCCGCTACTCGTCGGAGCAATGTGCTGAGTTTCCTCCTTCACACAGCTTGCCCTCCTGGTACCGTCGAGCGCCTCACCCAGGACCGGTCTGCATTCTAGTGCGTACACGCTTCGCTCGCCGTTCTTTGCAAAAACCTGAGCATGCACCTGACCTTTTCCACCTGCGTCGCCCCATGCACCTCCTTCCTCTCTTCATCGTCGTCTCTCTCTACTTACAGCTGCTACGGCACTCCTCTCGACGTTTAAGCAAACACGGTTGCGTTCCAGTGTATCAACCGACTCGACACGATGGACGGTTCCCTTCCTTGCCTTACCTAGACTTTCGTTTCTCCCCTTCCCAGGTTCCCCTCGACGACTCGGCGCCAGCCTTTCATTTGTATTTTTCTAGCTCTCCGCCTAGCCTTCTGTGTAGCTACCACGTCTCCGACCTTGTACATAGTCAACGGTCTTCTCTTGCAACGCATAGGGCACGCTCCCTCGTGCTAACCATCCTCGTCCGCCTAACGCTGTCGCACTCGTTATGCGTACAGCCTCCAGGAGCAGAGCCAGATGTGCTCCAGGAGAAGAGCCAGAGGCAGCGTAGGGAGCAGGAGAAGGCAAGCCGCGGGAAGGAAGTCTTCGCTCGCCTGCGCGGTCTCGGTCGTGCTTCCTTCGAGGCAACAGCGCAAAGATTGTCACGCTCGTGCATTGCTGGGTGCAGGACGGCGCGGGTGCGAGGATGCAAGAGGGAGGAAAGGGGTATCAAACGTGAAGAGGGGGTCGAGAGTCGCGAGTGTCTGTTACGATGAGCGGGAGGCGTAGGCACAGGAGAGCACGTCAAGGAGAGTCTGAGCGAGGGTCGTGAAGTGAGCGATCAGAGGTTGATGCCATCGAGGGCGAGATCCATCGTGCTCTTGAGGGCAAGCGGCACCTGCACAAGGGTCGAAGCGTCAGCGAGGCGCTCGCAGAGCGATGAAATGTCGTTGCAACGCACGAAGATGAGGGCGGCGAAGACAACGGCCGCGAGGAGGAAGAGGATGCCGTATCTGCGGGAAGGCGAAAGGTCAGCCAGGAATGTTCCGTCGATGAGACTCGACCTGGAACGCACCTCGCGATGATCGACTTGCGCTGGCGAGCCTGCTTAATCGAGTAGAGCGGCGCGCGAATCTGCCTCGAAGGCCTGAGCCAGAGCAGCGCGATCGAATGCAGCTGGGCAAAGCCAGGAATGAGGCAGGGGATGGCAAGGGCGAAGAGGAGGAGGTGGCCCGTGAGGAAGTCGCCGGCGAACAAGCTCATCTCGGTGACCTGTGGGGGAACGAGTCAGCACGAGGCGATTCGTGAGGAGAATCGCGGGTACGCACCTTGACGACGATCTCGCGGACAGGCTGCGTCCAGGCCGACGCGCCGAATCCGCTGCCCCACCACTTGCCGGTCCACCAGCTTCTGTTGATCTGGTCTGACTTGTACTCGCGCGAGATGCCGACCGCGATCAAAATCTTGAAGATGCAACGCTGAATGCTGCGGGCGAGAAGGGTCCGTTAGCTCCGTGTGAGTCCCAAGGAGAGAGGAGCGAACGCACGCAATAGTCGCGATGAGACCAAGCACGGCGTGCGAAGTGTTCCACCGCTCGAGGACCCAAAGGAACTCGAAGAAGCCGATCATGCCGACAACTGAGCCGATGTGGGCGATGCCTGCTACGACCGACCCGAACTTGCCGCCGCCAAAGAGGGGGCCGGCAAAGAGCGACACGAAAAAGAGGACAAACAGGAGGACGAGGTTGAAGACGATCGGTCCGAGGGCGATGACGGCAATGCGGAGAAGGGCGTCAACTTCCGGGTTGGCGAACGACTTGACAAAGAGGTAGGCGACCGTGAGAATAACGGCGAGGGCGACCGGCGCGAGGATCTCGTTCGTGACGATAGTCTTCCACCTCGCGCGAGGCGTGTCCGGCGTGAGCTTCTCCGACGGATGTCCCATGCGCTTCTTCTTGAAGCCGGTGACCTTCGTGCGCGACAGGCGGCAGTAACCGATCCACGAGTTGGCGTGCGCGCGCGAATTGCCGCGCGACATCCAGCGCAGAAACTCGCGGTAGTCGATGATAAAGTCGCCGAGCGAGAACTGATGCGGGTTGAAGAGGAACGGCGCAATGCAGAGCGCAATAATCGAGATCCAGAAGTAGATGACTTCGCGGGAGAGACTGGTCAGCGGGCGAACTCAATGGAAGGAGGGAGGGGGACCCACTGTGGCTGATCCAGAGGGACAGGGTGATGTAGAGGAGCAAGAGGAGCGTCCGCATGCCGAGGTAGATGGCGGGTCCGGCAAAGCGCGAGTACAGGATGCAGAACGAGATGCGGGTTGTGGCGAAACCGCGTCCGGTCGCGATGTATCGAGCTCCGCCGTACGACAGGTTGCTGATGACCGAGTGAGACGAGATTTGGGTGCTGAAGACCTCGAAGAATGGCGAGAGCGACAAGAAGTGCTTGCCGAGGCGGATGATGGCGCGATACAGCCCTCGTTCCGTGAGCTCCTGCAGGAAGAGCGGCAAGAAGGCTGCGCAAACGAGGCGGGTCAGTCGGAGGGCCGCAGAAAGGGCAAATGTGCGCACGCACCGATGAAAAAGACGATGAAGATCGAGATGACGCAGCGCTTGATCCAGTCGTACACAGGGACGAGGTTGTAGCAGCCGCCCTGACCGCCGACAAACTGGCCGCCGCTGGTGTACTGGCAGATTGGGAGCGACGAGTTGAGCGTGCCGAGGAAGGTGAGGGTGTACATGAACAGCTGGACCGAGAGGATGACGAGGATGTTGTTGATGTGGAAGCCGGGGTGGCCGTAGTAGAACGTGAGGAAGCGGTCCATCGGGAGCTGCGTGCCCAGATAATAGTATTCCCTTGAGAGCATCTGCTCGCCCATGCCCGACGAGACCTTGGTCTGGAAGTTGAGGATCGTGCCGAAACCAAGGTCGCGACCCTTGCCGCACTGATAGTACTCCGTGTGCTTGATCTTGCCTCCACGCTCGTTCGCCAGCATGCCCGCGTAGATGTCCTCCGAGAGGTGGAGACCTTTCTGCGCTTTCGAGAGACCGCCGCGCGTCGTCATGAAGATGGCGTTAAGGAAATCGGGGTGGCCGTAGTGGAGTTTGCCGCCGAGGTACGCCATCGAGCGCGCCGCGAGGGTGCCGAATGTCTGCTCTTTACCGGCCGCAACGTCGCCGAGGATGCCGATGTTTTCGGAGAAAATGTACTCGCGAGCGCCGACGATGGCGACCGGATCCTTGCCGAAATCTTTCGCGCCTTCGGGCGTGTACGGGTTCTTCGGCGAGACGTGGTAGTCCTCGAATTCGCCGAGCACGTTGCGAATCTTGAGGCACTCCTCGAGGTAGTTGTCCTGGTTGGCGTCGATGAGCTGGACGTACTCGCCGCGGTGGAAGATGACGGCGTGGTTCTGGTTGTCCGACTTGCCATCGCCGAGAATCGGGTTGCCCGGGAGCTCGATGCGGAACTTGGGACGGCGGCGGCCATCGGGCATGATCTCCGAGTGGCCGTCGATGAGCGCCGAGAAGATGCGCGGCTCGCCGCCCTCCTTGCGCGGGCGTTCCTCGTCGAGGTAGGCGATCTGGAGGTCGGGGTATGCGCGCAGGAGGAACTCGGTGTTCTCAATTTCCTCCTTGCTGAACTTGGAGTAGCGCTGCATCGAGACGACGAAGCGGAACTTGCGGCGCGCCATGCGCTCGAGCTCGCGCTCGAGACGGTCCGTGTTGCCGCCGAAGAGCTGGACAACTTCGGGGTTCTCGACGCGGTAGAGGAGCTTGATCGCCTTCGAGTAGTTCATGAAGCCCGAGACGGTGCGGTAAAGCGTTTGCGCGCGGAGCGAGGCCCAGATCCGCGTGCGAAGCGTATACTCGGGGGCGGCCGATTTGAAGCCAATCGTGTAAAAGGGGATGTCGTCCCTCCTCTTGTCCGTTTTCTCGTCGATCGGGTCGGACTCTTCAGCAAGAATCTTGGTGTCGCGGACGAAGTTGTCCCATTCGATCGGGTGAAGCTGCTTCAGATACTCGAGGAGCGTGACGCGCGTCTTCTGGTCATCCTCACGGATGATCTCGCGGAGGGAGAGGAGGATCTTCTCAGCGTAGTGCGGCGTGAGGACGGTGAAGGTGGGCATGGCGTCCACGCCGAGAGGCTCGGGAACGGCGGTCGTAAGAGACTGGGCGAAGAAGGAGATCCGACGGGACGCTTCCGAACCGGGTGGGAAGAACTCGGTCTTGAGGCCCTGCGGTCAGACGGAAGTCAGTATGGAAAGGGTGAAGAGACGCCGATCAGACCCCCCTGCTGGTCCTGCGAAATGAAGAACATGGGTGCGCGAAGAGTCCGCTTGCCGTCCTGCTCCGATGGGACCTGGTGGTACAGCAATCGCTGGACGTGATCGATTGAGAGGAGGTGCTCGCGGTACATCGAGATGATGATGGCGTTCCAGATCTGCGAAACGAGGACCTTGGGCTTGTACTTGATTTCCATGTCGCTCGTCGCGAGGATCTTGGCGTAGATTCGCTTCGGCAGCCGCTCGAAGATGTCTGCGCGGGGTGAGGGTGAGAACTGAGTAGTGGCAAGGGAAATAAGCCGACGAACCCTTCCAAGGCGTCCAGATAGACAGGCCGATGGAGAACGAGCGGACGATCGAGTAAACTGCGCCCAAAGACAAGTCAGCTGCCTGGAGAATGAGAGAAAGGAGAGACGTAGCGACGCACCGGTGTTCCAGATCACGTACCACAGGAACGTGTCAAGGAAGAAGAGGCACAAGTCCATGCAGAACATGATGGCGAGGGTGAACGCCGGCTGGTACCGACAGAGCGCCGAGCCGAACAACTTGTCTGAGCACGCCGTGACGCGCATGCCGACCATGACGCGGACGGGGTTCTCGAACGAGAGGGTGAGGAAGAAATACGACTCGGTCAACTTGCAGCCGAAGATGAGGACCCAGAGCGAGATCGACGCGATGCGTCGTCGAAGCGAGAGTTTCGGGTACGACGCCGTGAACGTCTGCGAGGCGAGGTACTTGCGCGACTTGCCTGCGACGCGGTCGCCAAAGAGGCGGCCGGACGGGACGACCGAGAAGAGGACGACGAAGAAGACGGCAAAGGCGAACTGGACGATACCGACAATCTTGGCCGCCGTCGAGGTCTGGTCGAAGCCGGCGATGTAGATGGTCGGGGCGAGCGTGATGGCGAGGCAGATGAGGAGGGCAGCCATGCGGCGGATCAGGTGCGAGGTGTTGTTCCACGTCGTCGGGACGTACGAGTACTCGCACGCGGTCGCTGCAATCTGGATGATGGACGCGACGGCGCCTCCGAGCGCGACGGCCGACCACTGCATCGCAGGGTTCGGCTTCGCTTGACCGGCCGGGGTGTATATGTTGGGCGAGTTGTAGGCCGTGTACATCCAGTAGATCGAGATGTGGAGGACCCAGATGCGATTGAAGTTGACGAGGAGGTGGAGGAAAGACCGGCGCTCGTAGTACGTCTTGAAGAATGCGCGGTGCCACTCGATCTTGTCGAACTTCATGAAGCGCTGGCTGGCGGGAACGTCGACGAGGCGCGTCTTGTCGGCGAGGACGATGCGAGAGATGCCTTCAGGATACCAGAAAAGCTGGTTGATGTCGTCGTAGCCGATGATGTCCTCGTGGTCCTTCTCGCGGCGGACATAGATCCCGTCGACGACCTCGTAGCCCTGGTCGCGGATGAACCGGTACAGCGGGCGAACGACAGCGCGGAGGTACAAGCCCTCGGGAACGGGTTCGGTGCGCGCCTGGCACTCGGGCGAGCGGTAGTAGTCGTCGGCGCACTTGAAGATGAAGCACAGGCACTCGGGCACGAACCGCACCTGCGCCGCCTCGCCCCAACAGAGGAGGTAGAGCGCGAGCTGGCGGACGCGGTCGTACGCCGACATTTGGTACATGGCCTGCTGCCACCGCTGCTTGGCCGAGTCCAAGGTCTTGACGGAGGCGGGCGTCGCGACCGACCTGACGCCAGCCTTGCGCGAGGCCTTGCGCGAGGCCTTGCGCGCGAGTCGTGCAACACCGTTGTTGGCGAGGCCAATCGCGTCGTCGAGGTCGAGCTGGGCGGCAAAGTACCACTTTCGGTAGTTGGCGTGCTCGCCGCCGATGTAGTCGGCGTGGAGGGTCAAGAGGGCCTGGTTGGGCGACATGCGAGACGCGCGAGAATCGAGCTGAATCATTAGGTGGTCGTACATGTTGCGCATCGAGTCGCGCTGGAAGCCAAACTTGTTGGCGAGGTCGATGAAGACGTCCTCGATCTCCTCCTTCGTGAGGGGGATCTGCGACTCGTTCGACCAGGCTGGATACGGTTCCCGTAGTCGTGCGAACGTAGCGCCGTTACCGACATTGTGTGCCGAGGACGACTCGTAGTCGCTGAACCCTGCTGGCGAGTCGGATCGACCCTGGAAAGGACCCGCTGGTTGCTGGTAGCCGCCGTAGTGGCCTTCCTGAGAGTCATCTCCTGCGAGTACGAACCGTCATCAACGCCGCCCGAGCTTCGATGAGCGAGTGACGGCGAGCCAAGCGATATGGCGGAGGGGGTCCATAGGGATACGAGGGAGAGCAGGCGACACGCACCTCGCCGGGCGTCCTCCTCGCTCGTGTACTGCTCGCGGTACTCGTCCGAATCGCCCGACTCGTACGCCCCTGCGCCCTGCGAGCAGCTGGGAGCGCCATCGTGTGTGTGCGCGAGGTGGGCGTGACTGTGGTTGCTGCCGAACAGGTTGGCCGGGTCTCGCCCAAAGCTGTCACCATGCTGCTGGTACGCCATCCTGGTCCGCTCGGGGGTCTGCTCGTCCCCCAGTGCGCGCAGAGGGCGATCTGTCGGGGGTGATGAACTCGAGGGTCCTCGAGGCGGCGCGAGAGCTGCTGTCGACCGTCGGAAGCGCGCTGTTTCTGCGTGGATCGGACTCCAAACACGTGTAGCGGTGTTCTGGCGCAGCTGTGCTCTCTCAGCGAGTGAGAGAGCGTGGTTGTGAGAGAGGCAGCCTCGGTCGCCCCCTGCTGCGAACGGAGCTTCCGCGACCAGCGTCTTTCTGCTCTCCGCTTGCTCTCTGCGTGAGCAGTCGCCACGGGGACTGCGTTTCACAGCCTCAGTAACGCGGTCTATGGCTTTGCCGCCGCTCACGAAGTCGCGAGGACGTTGGGCGAGTAAGCTATCGCTCAACTCGCTTGGGAGGGTGCAAACGGCCCCAAGCGTGGCCTACTTGTGTATTGAATGACACGCTGGCGGCCGAATCAGACGGAGCGGGCTGAAGATGTCGGAGACGACGCCCTCACAACGCCCTCGCACGACGCGATGAAACGACGGCAAACCCGACGTTGCAGAATCGAGATAAGAGCGCACAGCTAGTGAGAGGACAAATCGTAAAGACAGAGTCGCGAGAAAGACGAATCGAAAGCCGCATGACCTTGCCGACATCACTCCTCCCCGCTCTCCTCCTCACTCTCCTCCTCACTCTCCTCCTCTTCCTCCTCGTCGTCCTCCCCCTCAAAGTCCTCCTCCTCTCCCTCGACCTTCGTAACCCACTCCTTAACAAGCCGAACATCGTCGCTCTCTTCGACCTGCACATTCTCGAGCGCCTCGAGGCGCAAGCCGAAAGTCTTGGTAAGAGAGGCTTCGAAGCGGTTCAGGGCGTTACGAGGGACGGCGTCGGCGAGCGGGCGATTCTGCGACACTCGAAACGTCAGCGAGAGGCTGCGAGAAAGTGCGAGACAGAACTCACAGTCTTGAGCTCCTCGATCATGACCATCAAAGCCTTGATCTTCAAGTCGTCCGTCTCGTCCGGGATGTACAACTTTGGCAGAAGCTGGCACCACAATTTGCGGGCATCTTCTACAGAAGGCAAGAGTCAGCAACAATTTGGAGAGGACAGGAGCGTTATGACACACTCTCTTCAGACTTGTAGAGCGCCTTGAGCATCTTGAGCGCCAAGTCGACCTGTATCATCTCGTCAGGCTCAACCAAATCAGACTCGCTGCGCAACCGCAGCGTGTCAGCTTTCGTCCGACTGGAAGCCGAGATGAGCGCTACACACATGACTTTCTGCGGATCCGTCCAGTCGACAAGCTGCGACCCGATCTGGAGCGGCGTGATCATCGTTGACTTGTCCTTGAGCTCGTCGTACACGCATCGCAGGACGTCCAGCGTCTTGATCATGACCTGCGCGTGCATCTCCCCTTCATCAGCTTGTGGTCGAGAGAGTCGAGCGGCCCCAAAGCGGGAGGGATTCGACGCACCGTGGAGATTCGTCGCTGATTCTGCGGGTTGGAGTAGCAGTAGACCGGGAAGAAGTACGACAAGCACTGTCGCAGCTCGGGGTTGTCGGCCGTTTCGCCGGCGAAGTATAGCAGGACGAGGCGGGCGAGGATCTGTGAAAGTCAACACCGTCGGATACAACATGGAAGAAGCGAGCGAGTGGGGCGCACCTCTTCGTCTGTGACCATGCCGGAGAGCATGAGCTTGGCGATGCCTACGACGGCAGTTGCGGCCGCTTTCGGATCCTCCTGGTCAAGCGAGCTGCCGAGGAAGCCGAGGATGATGTCGGTCTGCATGTCACAACAGTATTTATCAGGCACATCCGTCAGGAGAGGACTGCGTGGACACACGCCAAAACCGCGCTCTTCGCCAAAGTTGATACCGTGCAAGACGAGCAAGTCGAAGAGGGTCTGCAGAACTTTGATTTGCAGTTCGCCTTCGGTCGCCTCGCTCTGCCGGGCGAGAAGCTGGAACGAGTCAAGCGCCATGGACTGTGGGTGGAGTGGTCAATGTGGGACTCCCCTGATATGATTCGGCGACTCACCTTGTCGAGCAAGCAGCACAAGCCGAGACAGATGAGGCCCTGTGCCCGGACCTCGTAGTCCTTCGTCTTGACAGAGGGAACGATAAGCTCGGCGACAAGACCATGGAGCATCGAGTTCTCCTGGAGAGCCTGCAGGCAGCAAACCACGTCAGCTGACTTGCCGAGGGTCGGAAGGCGCGGCAACGCACGCTCATGACCCGCTCGAGCAGCGCCTTGACAACAAACAAGCACCGCAAGTCGAGCTCCTTCCTCTGCTCAGCCTGCTGCGGCTCTTGCACAGCACGCTTCCCCTTCTTCGCCTGCTTGTGCCGCCTCCTCGCCGCCCGCTCCTCCACGTCGCCCATGGATTCGAGCTCATCGCTGCCATCACTCGAATCGTTGCTTTGCTCTTCGAGCTCGGAGTCGTCCGTCACGAGGTGCGAGTCGTTGCGGAGTGACTGGACGGTCTCGACTACAATGCGCATGAAGTCGCGCTCGGAGGTGCCCTTGAGCAGGACGTCGAGGCACTTCGGGATGAGCGAAGGCGGGAGGAGCGAATGTTGGAGCATTTCACCTGCGGGCGCGAGCGAGGTTAGGTATCCGTCGAGCGCAGAAAGCGGAAGTTAGAGCGTACGCATGAGCTCGAACATCTTCCTCCGCCCAATTTCGTCGCCGTAGTCGAGGTTGACAGCGATCCCGACCAATTCGCCCACGATGAACTCCTCCCTCGCCTCCTTTGCCTCATCCCGCTCGTCTGCTTCAAGCGCGATCACAAGCTGCGTCCATGCTGCCTGGAGGTGGAAAGCAAGAGCCGTCACGACGGGTTCGAGGTCGCCAAGGAGGGGGGAGTCGACAATGCGGAGGTAGTTGAGGTAGACGTGGACAAGAAAGGCGGTCGAGGGGGTCAGAGTCTGGTAGAAGTCGTCTGAAGACAGAACGTGTGAGCATGTGGGGGCGCAGGAAACGAGGTATACCGGAACGCACCGCTGAACTCGACGTCCTGGATCAAGTCCGGCCTGACCTCGATTAAAGCCTCGAGCGCCTTCTCCGCCACCTTTCGTCCCTCCTCGTCGAAGAGGTCGAAGAAGCTCACAAACGCCTCGATTGTCGCCTCGCCACCCTCGTCCTTGTCGACCTGCTCGAGCCACTTAGCGACAAGCTTCTTCGCTGCCTTGCGGACAGTTTCCTCGCGGTCTCGCAGCCCGCGACCCATGATTTCGCGTCGCTGAGTCTTCGTCAAAGAGCGAGGGGAGATCTCGAGGAGGACGTGTGAGAAGGCGAGCCGGCGGTTCGTCGTGTCGATGTCGAGGGTGCGGCGCAGGAGATGCGGGAGAGTCGTGGCGGAGGGAATGAGGTTGAAAAGGGCGGCGCGGCGGACCTCGCTGTTGAGAGGCACGATTGTCAATTTGCTGGGTGAGTGAAGGAGGCGTACAAACGCAACTCACGCAGCGGGATCGTGGTTCAAGACGCCGATCAGGACCTCCGTCACACTATTCTTCTCCTTGCCCTCATCCTCGTCGTCCGAGGCGTCATCGGAGTCGCCTGCACCCTCGTCGGCGTCTTGCAGCTTCGAGAGCGCAACGACAGCGTGTTGCCGGACGGAAGCCTCCTTGTCGCGGATGCGCTCGAGAAGTGCGGCCTTGAGGGTGTGGTACGATTCGTCACTTTGCGGAGGACGAGAGTCAGCAGAAAGCCGGCGCCGAGAAGAGGGAATCGCTTCATTCACTCGATCTCGCCAAGGCTGTTGATCATCAGCGCGACAAGCTGGACGCATCGGTACCGCGCGATCTTGTTCTTGGCCTGGAAGCCGCGAAGGAGGAAAGCCAGGAGCTGAGCGACGAGGCGAGAGGCAGGGCCGTCCTCGTCTTCGTCGTCATCGTCTCCGTTCGCCTCGCGCTGCTTGAAGTCTGTGAGCGTCCGTTGTTACAGGCATAAGCGAGCCCGTCGAGTACTGGAACCAATGCGAGGAAGCAGTCGCTACGGCGGCACGACAACGCACCGTACTCGACGGCAAAGCCGACAAAGCCGGCGATGAACTTGATGACCCTGTCTCCCTGGTCTGCGCCCTTCTTGACGCCCAGCGGGTGCGTCACCATCTCGCGGAACTTCTCGCCGAAAGCCTTCTCACCGCTCAACCGCGTAAACCTGCCATCCGCGCTGAGCGTAGTGACTTTCGCGCAGCGGAGGAAGACCGAGTGGAGGGTGTTGATATGTTTGCGGTGCGAGGCGGTCGTGTGCTGGGCGGCAGTGAAGAGCCCAGGGAGGTGCTCGTCGAGGAGAGGAGCGAGGGACTCGAGCGAGTCGGGTTCGGCGGGTTGCGCGCGCTTAAGGCGGGCTGGCATAGTGTGTAAGCACCGCTACTGAGCTGTTTGGCGCCCTCAGAGATACTAGAGACGAGGACGAGTCGCGTCGATGGAATGATTGAACAGAAGTCGGCTGGCGGTGTGGGGACAACGGGGCGGCGCTGGCTGAGCGTTCCGGGTGTTTTTAGAAGAGTTAGAACAATCAGCAAGCTGGCGAAGCACCGAGCGCGCGATGAGTGCGGTGCGAGAGCGAAGTCCGATCCGCTCCTCCTCGCGCCATTTCGCCGCACGTGCCGCTTGAACTCTTCCGTTTCGAAAACCGAGCATTGCGCAGATCAGGCTTTATTCTACCACGCCCAGCTGCCGCATCTCCTGCCTGAACATCTCCATCCGCTCGGCCGCATACGAGAGGTAGTCGAAAACCTCGCCAACGTCCGCCAAGTCGTCCATGTCGATCAGCTCCTCGACGTCTTGTTCCTCGAGCCCCATCGCCTTGACGCTTGCGACCAGCTCGGCTTCGGTGCCGGGCGAGACGGGCGACGGCGACGGCGACGGCGAAGGACTCGTCGCACCTCGTTGAGCCTTGTCCTTCCATGCCTGGATCCGCGCGAGCAGGTCCTCCTTCGCCTGCACAATTCCCCAGACCGCCCACATCGCATGACTGCTCGGCTCCCAGATCCGTACTTCCTCAAGCAAGCGCTCAACTCGCGGGTCCTCTAGTGCATTCGGCGGCTGCTGAGGGTCGTCCGGCCCGTCGTAATCCTGGTCGGCGCCGACATACGCACGTAGGAAGCGTGTTCGCTCGGCGCGCGTCGGGTACGGCTGGTGGGCGGAGAGAGAGTGTGAGAGCGATGGGTGGTGGTAGTCGGCGCGCCATTCGCAGAAGTGGTTGGCTGCAGCGGGAAGACCCATCAGTTCTCCTCGTGAGGGACAGCTCGACGCGCACTCACCGATGTCGAAGCCTCTCGGGTTCGCGCCCGCATACTCAAAGTCGACTACGATGAGTCTCCTGTGCGCTCCGCCCTCCCTGATCGCCGCCCGCTCCAGCTCCTCCTGGTCCTCCTTCTTCCCGCTCGTCGGCGTCATGAGCAGCAAGTTTCCGTACTGCGTATCGTTGTGCGAGAAGACGCGCTTCGACTTGCCCCCCACACGCTCGATCTTGTGAACCCACTGGCGGTACAGGCGGATTTGTTGCTCAAACAACGGGAGATTGAGGGTTGATCGGATGGCAAACGTCCGAGACGGGCAGGAGAGGGGCGGGACGTGGTCGTCGGACGAAGGGCCGGCGGGTGTTGATGCAGCAGACGCGGTCGTGAGTAGCTTGTCGAAGCCCGGGATCTGCGCCAGCTCGTCCAATTCCTTCATGACGAGCTTTGCCTCCCTCGTCCACCGGGTAATGTTTTCCCAGACGCACAACTTGTCGTGCGCACGGGACCTGCAGCCCCTCGAACCGATACCATACCGCCTTGAGCGCTTCTTCTCGCTCGCTGCCGATTCGGACGGCGTTCGCTGCGGGAGGAGGGGTGACGAGACGAGCGACGACGCCGTGCTGTTGCACCGCGATGTGCCGGACCCAGAGTGGATCGTCGAGTTCGATGCGAGGGACGAGGTCGAGTAGGAAGAGTAGTTGGAAGACGAGGACGAGCAAGTGCCGAACGAGAAGTCGGACGAGGCGGACGAGGTCGAGTAGATGCTGGCGCCGCTGACAGGACTCTTGGTTGAAGAGTTGCTGCTGTGAACGAGAGGATCCGGACCAGGTCGCTGTGGCTCGGCGCTCGTGCTCCGCAACTTCATCCTCCTGCGGTGCCGCCTTTCCTGCTCCTTCTCCTCCTCCGCCTCAGTCAGCGGCAGAACCATGTGCTCCAGGTCGACCGAGTGCAACTCCCTCATCCGTCTGCCAATCCACCGACTGACGCGCGGGTCCCGCATCTCCTCCTTGACGAGCGCGCGAGAGTGGAAGTACTCCTCAACGCGGCCGTTTCCGAACGTGCCGAGGACGTGTGCGCCAATGCCGTACTGCGACGAGAGGGTGTGGAGTATGTAGAGCTCGTTCTTGCGCGAAATGAGCGAGCCGGATGAGGGGCCGTAGATGCGCAGAAGGACGGTTGGGGCAGACAACACGGTTTGATCGATGCGAGTCGTAGGGCGGGAGTGGAAAGACTGTGGGGCCGAGTCCGAGGGTGAGTCGGTGGGCGAGTCGGAGAAGGGCATGTCGGGCATTGAGCCGGGAAGAGCAGTGTGGGTGGTGACGGGCGTCTCTGGGGCCGAAGCCTGAGGGGAGGTGTCGAACGCGTGCTGGCCGGGTCGAGGCGTCGAAGCAGCGTTGCGACCACGCTCGAGCTCGGAGAAGACCGTCGCAGGGAAGGAGCGTGGCGCATCTCGCTGGACAGGCGTCCCGAACCCGTTCTCTTGCGATTCGTACGGCTCGGGCGACTGGGTCGGCACGGTCACCTCGATCTCGGCCTCGGTCTCTGGGATCGATACGAAGAAGACGGCGTTGGTGAGCGCGCCGGAAATCTTATGGATCTGGACGAGCGAGGAAGGGGTGCCGTTGGGAAGGTCTGCCCAGCCGGGTACGCCCAGCTCATCGCGCAAGAGCGTGAGCAGCTGGTCTTGGAACTCTGTCGATTGGTAGCACCTGTGCAGAGTATCATTAGCCCTGCCCACAGCAACGCGAGACAGATCGTTGTTGTCGCATGAAACGGAGTGGTGCTGGCAAGACTCACTTGGCGTCGAGGCGGATGTTGGAGCACGGCACACCTGCAACATGCCCGTCCTCAAGCGTCCAGTCCTCGATGTTGTCGTCCTCGTCGAACGCGCCGTCGTCCTCGCTCACGTCCTCGTCCTCGTCGGTGAACTGGCCCGTCGCCTCGTCCCACTGGCCAGGCGCGACAAACTCGAGGTCGTCTGGGATGTCCGGATTGTGCCTGCTGTGCTCGAGCGAGAACGCGTCTGTTGACGAGCGGCGTTGGCGAGACGACCCTGGGTCGCGGGCAGGAAGGAGGAGCGGTGAAGTCGACGGGGGAATCTGGACGAGGATGGGCTCGCCAGAGGAAGACACTGGGGCCATATTGAGGTCCTGAACAGCTCTTATGAGCTTGTGGCAGCGAGCAGTCGCCGGTTGAGCGTGAGGAGGACTGGGTTGGGCAACTCCACCTCGCTCGTCTCGCGTTCGGGCTGGCCTGTGTGCTGCTTTGCGCTAGTAGGAGCTCCAAACCCCTTTGCAAGAGCGCGTCGCTGCCTAGCGACCGTGATCGTTGCGGACAGGTAGGTCATCCGGCCCCATTCGAACCTCGCCAGCTCGTCTCGCAAGCGCTGGAACGGAGAAGTACGGGCGTGCAGTGGTGCAGACAGGTGCGCATACTGTTATATGAGCCGCGCTGGTGTTCGTGCCGCCTTGCTCAATCGCCCTCGTCCTGTCGAGATATGCGTCCACGAGACGAGGAAACTTAGGATCTGGTTGGGACTGGACGATGTGGAGGCAACAATCGTGCACTCTCGGAGACATATTGATCCTCTCGAAGCATCGACAGAACCGCGATGCCGACCTCTTCCTCCTCGACCTTCATCTTCGCCCGCAATTCTCCTCCCGTCAAATCCCCTTCCACTCCGCAAGCTCCAGATTCCGCTCAAACGACTCCACGTCGCCGAACGCCTCTAGCACCAAGGTCGAGCTCGAAGCGTTCGCCCGCAGCAACTCGCGCCTGGAGCCGTAAACTCAGCTTTTCGAGTCCAGACGGCACGCCTGCACCTTCAGGCACCTCGACGCCCATCTCGACGGAGACAGCACGCGAACTCACGGGCCCAGGCGGCTTCTGCTTCTCACCGACGAAGACGCCTGCGACTCTGGCTCCGGCGGAACTGCGACGGGATGTCGAGAATGACGTCTTCGCTCTCGACGACATGCGGATAGATCTCGACGAGAATGTTGGGATGCCAATCGCTCGGCCGAGGCAGATGAGCGAGACGAGGTGGCCGGCTGTCACAACGCGCAAGCCGCGGACGAGGCGCGTGAAGACCGGAATCAATGTACATCGACGATTCTGTTAGTAGCCTGCGTTCTTCGCTGACTCGAAGTGCTTAACAGGACCTGCCAGACGAGTTGCTATTGCGCGTTTTCGGTTTCCTGAATGACCAGCAAGGGTTTCGGCCGCTTCCGACCCAGTACTCGACAGCGCCCGGATGGTACACTCCGCCTCTTCGCGTAGCGCTGGTCTGCAAGCGCTGGCTTCCGGTGTGCTCCGCTCCGTTCCTTGCGCAGACTTATGACTTAACCGCTTGCCGACAGCTCGTCCGGCACCTTGCTTACCGCTTCCTCAAGATTTCGCACCTGTCGCGCATCACCTCTCTATACCAGTCGTTCGCCGCCAACGCCGACCTATCAGCCAGTGTCCGACATCTGGCAATTGACCTGCCGTTCTTTGCCGCCGAGAAGCTCGACCTCGTCCCGTCTACCGAACAACCGCCCACATGGCGCGAAGCCGATAGCGACCCTGAACCCCGTGCGCAATCCTTGACGCCGTCCTCGTCGCCAGCCAAGCGAGTCAAGTCGCGCCCGACATACGCGGACCAGCTTCGAGCCGTTTTCCAGAGCTGCGCCCACCTCCTCTCCCTCGATATTTCGGGCGTTCTGCCCGCCACCCTTTTCACATCGTCCTCGAATTCGCTTTCCGCCCTTCATCACCTCCACCAGCTGCGTCTGTCAACCGTCACAGCCCTCTTCCTCCACGGAAGCGTGGATACCGTCCTCTCGTCGACCTCCCTCCGCGACGCCCTCCTCGCACTGACCGGCCTACGACGCCTTACGCTCAAGGGCTACGTCTCCTCCGCCTCCACCTCTCTCGACTTTGCGCCGACAACAACCCCGTCGGGCCAGCTCGCCCGCCCGCTCCCCTCGCGCGTCCGCGCCCGCGCCCTCGTCCCCCTGGAAAGGTTCACACTCATCGAATGCAGCATGTCGCCGTCCGACTTGCGCGCACTCCTCGAGCACGTCCAGCCAGGCAAGTTGCGTCATCTTGCAGTTGACGACGTCTTCACGGCTGCACAGGCGAGGAAGTATCGCGAGGAAGGACTGTGGGCTGCTCCGACGGTCGAGTCGTTGCAAGACGTCGCGAGTCTGCTCAAGACGAGCCTCACGACTCTCAGGGTGACGCTGTTTAACTACCCACTCGTCACCGCTCGACACCCAACCGTCACAACGAGTCGGCCTCTGTCGCCTGTACGGCAGCGGAACGCTCCTCCAGATGCGCAACCCCCACACGTCCTCAACGGCTTCATTGCCCAGATGGAGAACCTAGCCGTTCTCGACGTCGGCGGAACAGTCGTCACGATCGTCCTTTTCGAGCCCATTGCTTCGTCCTCGTCGACATCAACTCCGCAAGGGCGCTGCGAGACCCGCTTCCTCCTCCCCTCATCGGTCCGGCACCTCCTCATCCGTTCCTGTCCCGACATCAAGCCCTCGACACTCGTCACGCTAATCACCTCGTCCCCCTCCGCCTCGCGACTCTCGAAACTCTCTACCTTCGGCAGCACAGAACACGGCTGGGCCTCTCCCTCCGCCTGCTGGGAACTCCAACAAGCGTGCTGGAAGGCCGGCGTCAGGTGGATCAGCGGCGCGCAGTCGGGCATCCTCCTCCCTGTTGGGACGGACGCAAATGCGAGTGCGACGAATTATGTTGGAATGAATGTCAGGCGCGAGGGAGAGCGCAGTGGTGGGATGTGGTGAGGCGCGTTGAGTATGCGAGTAGTCTACCCTCTTGTCGTCGTGCCTTGCAAGTTTGCACGCTCCCCCTGTCGAGTACATCCGATGAAAGAACATGCAGAGTTGCACAGACGAGACCGGGTATCTTGGCGACATACAAGGACGGAAAACAAATGGCGGGGGTATGGCAACAACGAAAGGACGAACAACGAGGAGTGGCAGATGCGATGAGCGAAGGCGAATATCGAGGCGACTGATGGATGCGATGAGTGTCTGTGTCAAGCTGCGCCGCGGACGGTGTTGTGCGTTTTGTTTGTGAGGGATTGCTGGACGCGGAGGCTGAGGCGGCGTTCGGCTTTGACGCATGGTGAGGGAGATGGTGATGGCGAAACGGGAGAGGGTGGGCAGGCTGATAGCTTGGTTGCCGGAGAGGCGGTTGCTGGCGAAGGTTTCGGTTGCGGGGAGAGAGGCGATGCGGGAGGAGAGGGTAACGAAGAAGCGAAAGGCGACAGTGGCTTCTTGCGAACCTCAAGATGTGGAGAAGTCGTCACATCGAGTTTTGGCGGGCGTGCCGAAGCGTACTCGGGCGCGGGAGTCGGCGATTCTTGCGGAGACTCCCCGCCGCTCAGGACCGAGGCGGGAGGTGAGAGAGGTGCGTCGGTGATTAATGCGTCGGGAGGGATGAGAGGGATCATTGCTGCGACTGCGGCGATGCCTGCGAGTGTCGAGGCGAGACTTGTCGGCGGCGCGATTGTTGAGTCTGCCTCTGCGTCTGCCTCGTCAAACTCTTCCTCTGTCGTCTCTGCCTCAGCAGCACCGACACCGCGCCCCAGCTTTGACGGCGCAGGCGAAGCAAGCTTGCCATTCTTCATCTTGACCCATTTCGGAACGACAGGTCGATTTGACGGCGAATCTGGCGAGAGCGAGGAGGTACGCGGCGAGGTACCGAGGGTTGGGCTCAGTGCTCGTCGGCGAGAGGGAGAGGATTTGGCTGCGGCGCCAACGACGAAGGCGGGCGAGCCGGAGCGTGTGGAGGAGGTCGGAGAGAGGGTTCGTTGCCGGCGCGTCGGGGGTGAAGGGGAGAGTGAGGAGGAGCGAGTAGTGGAGGAGGCGAGAGACGAGACTCTCGTCGTCCGTCTAGGTTTCGAGGGCGCAGAGTCGGCACCGTCCTCGTCTTCCGTGACGGTTTCCGACTCGTCCTCCTTCGTCGGGGGAATCACGCTCCCGGGCCCCGCCATCTTCTTCCGCACAACAGGCGCAACATCCATCGTCCGCTTGATCACCGCCGTCTCGCCCTGACTCTTCGAGTAAACGTCCCTCGTGCGCCGGTATCCGCCTATCCCGCCGAGACCTCCGAGTCCCTGCATCTGTGGAGACGCCCAGAGCTCCCGTAGTGCACGAATATCGTCGAGGTTGGGTTCGACGACGCGCACGCTCTTCGCCGAGCGAGGTGCAGGCGACAACCGTCCAGCCTTCCCGACTGCCGCGACCTCGACCGCCTTTTCCACGCTCGTCTCCGCGACAACAACCCGCTTGAGGCATCCTCGCAGATTGTCGGGCGTCGCCTTCGACGAGAACGTCCACTGGACAAACTCGCCTTCGCTTCCCTCAATTCCCCCGCCCGCCAACTCGTCCTCGTCGCCGTACTTCACAGGCGCAAAGAACCGTTTCCGCCATTTGCGCGCGACAACGCCTGTCCCGCCGTTCTCGTGCCGGTTCAGAAGGGTGTTGAGTTCGGTGAGAGTTAGAGAGCGCTTGACAGGCGGGAAGAAGACGAGGCGGGTGAGGAGGACTAGGGGGAGAGCTGCGGGCGGTCGACCGCGGTCAGCGAACGGAACCACCTCGGGTGTGGTTCGCTGAACAGTCCTTCCAGTCCGCTCCCGCCGCGCTGGCATTCCACACTGCGCCGTCGTCCGTGTTCGTCCTCCGCGACCGGTCCAACGTGAAAGGGCAATACGCAGACCACGCTCCTCGCCAGGTTCCGCCGCCCTCCCTATGACCGTCATCTAGTCTGCGTGTTCCACCGCAGGGCGCACTCACCAATCAAGAGGGCAACGCAAAGTCGAGAGATGTCGCCGGCCAAGTTCACCGATGAGGTGACGCTGAACGGGACGAGCGGCGGCACCAGCGCGCCCGCTGGCCACGTCGACATGGTTTTGAGCCTCGCAGCAAGCAGTCTGGCAGCAAGACAGCGCGCTTCTGCGATGTTGAGCGAACGGTGAGTGTGCGAGATGCGGTCCGAGAGATGCTGCTCCCGGCATCCGCCTCAGGTGACTTGCTGGAGTAATGAAACGTCCCGAGGGATTGTAATAGAGACACTGTGACTGTCCGCGGATTTTTGAGCAGTGGGAGTGTCGTTCTCCTCATCGTGCATCTCCTGAACTTCGACAGTTCCCGCTTCCGCTCAGAGACCCGCTTCCAAACAGCTCCGGCTCCTGTTCACGCTTGACGCGCTCCTCGTGCACCCGTGAGTTTTGGCTGCTTCGTCAGAGATCGCCTGGATGGACCGCCAGCTGGTCTCGTCGTCATGAGGGAGATGGACGCGTGAGAGTCGTAGAGGGCGTAACGAGCGACGAAGGAGATCAAGGAGATTGCTTGCAACGGCTCACTGACCCTGTACAGCGCCTGCAGCTCCCCTTGTCACAGCCCGACTTCCCTCTCCGCCGCACTCTCTCGACACCCGCTCGCAACCCGGATGGCAGGCTGGTTCGGGCTAGGCCGAGTAGCCTACTTCGCCCTCTTCATGGTCAACGCTGTCGCGGTCCTAAACAAAGAGCGCTTTCTCGCCCCATTGGGGTTGACCACCTCCCACTTCCACCAGCAGCAGCAGGCGGCGTTTGCGCAGAACAGCGCGTATGGCGCTGGATTTGACAGTTATGGGATGCCGCAGGGGAATATGGGTGGTGGAGGGGGAGAACCGGGCATCAAGATGAGGGCGGTACAGCTCGTCGACGCTGTCCGGACGTTGATGCGGAGTGCGTGTCGTTCTTGCCTCGTCGGGCCGGGTCCTCGCAGGCCGCGTTACTGATGTCGAACTGCTTGTGTTCGGTGCGCACAGTCCCACTCATCCCGATTAACATCCTCATCGTCTTTTACCTCATCCTCTTCGGTTGATCCGCCTACCCTCCCGCCTCTCCGCCCGCGCCAGCGTGCCCTACCTGCATCGACTCGACCAATACCCTTCTCACCTCTCGATACCCTGTGACATTCTTTCTCTGGCGATTAGGGACTCTCTACCCGAATTGGCCGCTTCTCCTCCTTCAGGCTCTCGCATCCTTGAGCTATGGCTCACCTGCAACGACGAGCCGGTATCTCCATCTTTTGCGCTTGGGAGAGGACAGCAAGGAGAGTGCGTCTGGGCGAAGGTTGGCTGAGCACTGACGACGGAAGCATCCGTGTCTCAAGGCTTGCTCCTATCCTCAAGATCGCCCAGAGAAACGTCCATGCAAAGAATATGCAGCAACGACGCCACACAAGCCGCATACTAAGCCCAACTGCCTCCGTGCTCATCGACTCGCTCTCCTCAAGAACTCCAACCATCGCCTCCTGCTTTATCCCCTGCCCGCCCATCGTCAGAATCGGCTCGAGTGGCGCCCAATCACTTTCCGCGAGCATCCTGAACGAGAACGGGGATAAGCGCTGGTGAAAGGTGAAGAACTCGCCTTCGCTACGTAGGGAAGCTAGCGTCTCGTCCAGGATGCAGGAAGAAGCCCGTCCAGTCGATGAGTCAGTCGCACAAGTTGGGAGCGCATCGGCGAACGGCGTTAACCTGTACTGCGACCCCGGCAGCTTGACGAGGTTCTGCTCGACCTGACGCATGCCTTCGTGACAGGCACCTGCGGCGTAGACGGAGAGAGTGACTCCTCCCTCAGGCGGGAGTACGTACTCTCCCCTGAAGTGAGCGAGCCTGATCTGGGCCAGGTAAAAGTCGTCGAAAGTCCCGTCGCGAACCGATCGTTCAGGCTGCGTGTTCTTCTCTGGCGCTTTTTTCGCCGCAGCCTTCGTAAGCGCCAGTAACGCCGTGTACCGCTTACAAGCCGCATCGTCCCCGGCAAGCTCGATGGCGTTCGTGGCATTGCTGCGACCGGTCGAAGACCTGCTGGCGAGAGTCGACCTCGGCCATGCGTGCCAGCGCTTGACTCCAGGTCGGTCGCTTGAGAACAGCCACCTCAGCGTCCTTGAGTGCCTCGTCATACTTGTCAACCCTGAGATGCGCGGCCGAGTGGTACGAGTCGAGCGAGACGAGCGCAACGTCGTCCGTTTCGTGCTTGATCGCTTTCGGTCACCAGCTATCGCGTCGCTCCACTTCGACGCGCCGAAAGCAGCGTTTCCTTCGACTTCCAGAGCGTCGGCCATAGTCTGTCGAAGGGAACAGGAGAGTCAGCATGCGAAACGGCGAGCGCTGGTTTGACTTGAGAGACATCGCGGAGAGCACTTGGACGCAGCAGTCGTCCATCAGCGCAAGAAGCGCCATTAATCCCGCTGCACTAATCGACCCACGCCCAGTCCAGTCCACACCGCCAGGGGAGGAGAGCTGGAGACATTAGCAGCGACGGTGCGGACTATCAGGCCGTCAAGCGAGTGTGCGAAGAGCGTTTCTCACCTGTACACGAGCGACACGACCGAGGGTAGCGGGCAGAGCGCAGGGAGGGAGGGTAACCCAGGTTTCCTCAAGACGACACGCTAGTCACCGCTCGAATCCGCCGGACATGGCCACTGAAGCACCCGTTCCGTCTACTAGCACTGGCAAGGTTGTCCCTCAGACTGTCCTTTACTGCGCAGGTACGTCTCATGAGTCGTTGCGTCTTCATCAGCTGGAGGGTCGAGGAAGAGGTTATTCGACATGGACACGCTAGCGGGAGGCGTGGTGCGACTACCGGACGACCGTCAGTGCCAGAGAGCGCGAGCCTGTGTGTACTGACCCATCTCTGCCTTGACAGTGTGCCACTTTCCACCCGAGTACTGCGAGTTCCAGCCGAAGAAGGCCAAGTGCGTCCCGTTCGCACATCCTTGGCCTTTCAGATACTGACAAATTGCTCACAGATGCAAAGCCTGGCTCGAGGAGAACCACCCCGATCTGCACTCCAAGTATTACTCGGAGAGTGCGTCTCGTTTCCCCTCCGCCCGCCGCGTTCACGACTGACCCATGCTCTTCGCAGGCGCTCTCGAGGACAAGCTCGCCAATTTGACGTTCGAGCAGCGGGAGGCGCTGGAGAAGGACCTGGCGAAGAAGGAGAAGAAGGAGGAGCAGAAGGCTGAGAAAGAGGCGGCCAAGATTGCGGTGCGTCCCGACCCGTTCGCCTCTGCCCCCGACAAACCTGATGAGATTCGCGCATGCAGGCCTCAAAGATTGTCGTCAAGCGGATAGAGCGCAACAAGAAGAAGTTCGTCACGACCGTCAACGGCCTACATCATTTCGGCGTCGACCTGAAGAAGGCCGCCAAGCTGCTCGCGAACAAGTTTGGTGCCGGTGCGACGGTCAGCAAGACGCCGCAGGGTGACGAGGAGATTCTCGTCCAGGGAGACGTCAGTACCGAGGTGCGCTTCTCGCGACTGACTCGCGTCTTGCAGCTCACACTCCCGCGAGCTATGCCTACAGGTCGAGGAGATGATGCTTGACCGGACAGACAAGAAATGCGTCGACGTCTTCGGCGGCAAGATCGAGCAGAACCAGATCTCATTCGTCGAAGTCAAACTCAAGAAGAAGGTTATCGCCCCTCCCGAGGTCGCGCCTCAAGGAGCACCGCAGTAGAGCCATCGGACGAGTAGGAATGCAACAACATGCTGGAACGAAGAACGGGGACAGAAACGCTACACTTCAGAAACTCTCGACCTCCACCTCGAAGCCGCACTCCTCGCACCGCTGGACCTTGTCTCCGCTGCTGTTCTCCACATCGACAAACGCATGCTGGTGCTCCGCCTCCTGCCTGCGATGCCACACGTTCGTCTTGGTCTTCTTGCGCAGCTCCTGCAGCTTCTTCGCAAACTTCTTGCTCTTCTTCTCCTTCTTCTCCGCCTCGCGTCGCGTAAACTCGGCGTCGAGCGCCTCGGGCGACCCCCACTTCTTGTCCGAGAAGGCGAACTCTTCGACTTGACAGCGCAGGAAGAGCATCATGTTCGAGTAGGTCGGGCGGTGGGGATTTGGTCGGAGAAGATGCGGCATGAGTTCGGTGTCTTTGAGCTCGGCTGCACGGCAAGAGGCGTGAGCACGAGCGGGAAAACGCAGTGAGAGAGATGGGCGCACGCTCGGTGAGGAGGTAGTCCGCCTTGCATTCGGTCTTCGTGAGGAGCGAGTACATCTCTGGCCGCTCTTTCTTGCAAGGCGTGCAGCACATGACGCCGAAAACGGTTCGTAGCTGATCGTCGAGATCAGTCGTTCCGCAATGCACGCATTTCGGGTTTTCGCGCGGGTCGAGGGCCATGGCTGTGGCTTGAAGCGTCAGCAACGTTCTGAGCCGTACAGCAGTGCGACATGCGCACCTGATCCACGCAGCTGTCCCTGCTTCCGCGCATTCTCCAACCGCTGAATCTTCATTTCCTCCTGCAATTGCCGCTCCCTCAGCCTCTTGGGGTCATCCTCCTCGCCCTCGAGCAAGAACCCTCCACGGCTGTTCTTCAGCGTCGAGAGGTCGTACTCGACGTACTGCCCGATCATGGGCTTGAGAGGCGAGTTGTCCTTTCCGTTGCCATCTGCACCCTCAAAGTGCCTCACCGGCGAACCGCGCAACGGGCCGGCCACGGCGCTCTGCAGTGCGTTCGAAGCGGACAGCGCAGAAATGGAGGGTCGAGATGGGATATATCGAGTGTTCGGTGCGGTGGGAGAGGTCGAGTCGGCGGGAATGACCTGGAGCGGGCGTTTGCCGAGCGCGTTCGGGCGGTCGCTCCCGATCTGAGCAGCATGTTGCCTGATCTGTCGCTCGCGGTCCTGCAGCTTGGCCTTGGCTGTGGACGGAGGATGACGACGTCAGCCTAGTGGTGGTCGGGCAAGGTGGAGAGGTGGTGGCGCACCCTTGAGACGGTTCTCTTCGAGCCTGCGGACTTGCTCAGGGGTCAAGTCGAGTTGGCGAGACAGTCTAGCGGCTGGCGGAGGCGTAGCAGGGCGGGCAGACATTGCAGCAGTGAGCAGTCGAAGCGAAACCCGCAGAAGTCAGCGTGCGCACAAGTTGACATCGCAAAACGGTCGCAAAGGGGTTATTTAATCGCTCAAGGCACTCTTTGCAGCTGCACAGGGGAATTGCGCAGTGAGCGGAGCCCAAGTCCGACCGCTGGCGTCTCTCGTTGCGCCTGAGACGCGTTGAAGCGGATGGGAAAGTTGTTACAACAGGCCCAGAGTTTCAGAATGCCCTCCTCCAGGGTGGCATCCGACTTCTGACGCTGTCCGCATCGGTTAAGCCGCCGCAATCGCCTCTCGCGCCCCTTGGTCCGCCAAATTCCCCGCCGGAGTCACTGTAGGCTCGCCAAATGCCGCAGCCAGCGCCTTGTTCTGTATGTCGGATAGTGCGCCTGTATCATACGCAGATCTAGCAGTGTTCAAGCGGCTCAGAGCGAGGAAGGACACACCTGCAAGGATGAACGTCGCGTCTCCCTTCTGTCCCTCGCCCGGTACCGTCTCGTAGCCCACCTGTAATTGACACCGCGGGCAGAATAGCCGACCTGAGGTCGCTTGAGTCAGCAAAAGAGGCGAATGTGCGTATTACACGCGAAACAGCTCGGCGCACGCTGGAACTCGAACCCGCCATCCCGATTCACCAATACTCCGTTTCCATTCTTCCCCGCCGCGCCGTACTGGTTCACCACGAGTGTATCCCCCGGTTGCTTCGGCACCTCCGGCGGCCTGTAGTCTTTCGAGGTCTCGGTGATGTTTAGCTTGTAGACGCGCTTCGAGGGACCGGTGTTGACGAGGCAGTGGGAGGAATCGGTCGGTCGGCGAGGCAAAGACGCTAAGGGTGCATCCACGACTAAGATGAACTCGCCCTGCGGAAGCGAAGCGGAGGTCAGTCTTGAACTGATGAGGATGTGAGACGGCGACAAGCTGGCGACACGGCGTCGAGGGCGCGCGAGCGAACTCACGCAGAGGCAGTAGTTGACGTGCAGGTCTATGGTACGCGGGTCAGCCTGCGGCTCGACGCTTGTACAAGCAGGGGGACGACTCACTCTCGGTGAACGCCTCAGTGCTGGACTGCACGATGGACGAGCGACCGCGGGGAGCCCTGCAAGAGCAGATCATATCAGTGGGACTCCTGACATGTGCGGAGACAGCCACGGACATGTCTGAGTGGAAGTGAGCGGAAGTCGGTGAAGGTGCGGAAGTGTAGCGACTTCGCGAGACAGCAAAACCGGCGAGGCTTTCGAGGGTCGCGTGCGTAGACGTCTGTCAGCACATGGAGGCGCAGAGGAACAGTCGAAGACGCCGGAATAGATTGTGGAAACGAGGCATCGTTGCAAAGCGTTCAGCGTTCAGTCGATCCTCGCCTCAGCTATTCTTCACCGTGCGCCCAAAGGTGCCACCAGGGCTTCCTATTCAACACCTGTTCGTAGTTCCATTGATCGCGGTGCTTCTGCGCCGGGGTGCGGCCTTGCATCGTGCCGGAAGGCCGGCTGCTACGCGCCATCTGGCGAGTTCCGGAGCGTTCAGGCGGCGGTTTTCGTCGGAGGCGCATACACTGTCTCAAATTGCGGAAAGGCGAGAAAGAGACCTCTGAAGCGCTCGTCGGCGTCAGGCGGGAGCTGGAAGACATGAGGGTCAACCTTGACAATCTCGTTGTGTTGTCCGTTTCCGTCTCGCCTCGTCCAGGATCAGCAGGCCATCGGCTCACCGAGACCCTTGTCGTCGCTGTAGAGAATGGTGACTGCGCTCGAGGCGGAGAGCGGTCCGTACGGCGCGTCGCTCGGGTCTTCGTGCGCAAAGCGGTACTTGCCGACGAGACAGAGGCCGAACTCTGCGAGAAGATTTTCGAATTTCTGCTACCCAGAGCAACTGGTCAGCTGTCTAGTAAATGTGGCTTGGGATCACAACGCACCAGCACGCAACTGTGCGTCAACTGACCATCGCAGACGAGAACCGCGTAGCACTCCTGGCAAGTACTGAGGTGGCGCATCGTGACAGTCTGCGATGGGTTCAGAAAGTCGCGAGAAGCCGCGTAGTGGCAAGCTCCGACGAGCTCCCGGCAGCTCTGCTCGAAGATCGCGTCGCGCGTGTGCAGGCGGACCAGCTCCCAAGCCTCGTTCGTCGAGTCGGCGATGCTCGCAGCGCCCGCCGAATTGCTGACGCGCATATATCCCTTGCGCTTCCTCGCCAGGAGGAGGTCGATGACTTCGACGGTGCGTTTTGAGGGTTGGCCAAGGGCGCGCGGCCACTTGCAGCGAGTGGGTCTTGATGCACCCTCCGTAGAAGAGGGTCGCATTGGCGTAGCACATACCATTTGACAGCGTGATCAAGTCGGCGCGATGAGGTCTGGCGGGAGGTGAATGGGCAAAGAGAAGCGTCGCAGGCCGTGCGAGCGGCTTTACGCCAACCAGGACAGTGCAAACGAGCGATACGGGATCAGTGTGAACGTCTGAACGAGTGGAGCGCGGAGCGAGTGAGCTGGAGGAGGGAGAGAAGGGGATGACGAGGACCGCTTTCATCTACTGCGACCAGCGCGCGTTGATGCAGTTCAGAGAGCATCAGAGCACAGTGAAGCCCTCCCAAGCACGCGAGAGACGTGGATACAAGCAGAAGTCGAATTTCGGAAACCCTCGAATATACCGCCTCCTCCACCAACCTCTCCTCTCTCCACGGCCTTCGACCGCGCGTATAACTAGATGCGAGCACAATGGCGCTTTCACCGGTAAGCTGGGGGGGGGGGGCGTCAATACAAAGGGAGGAGGACAGCGAAGGGGACGAGGAACGCACGGTGCTCCGACTGGATCGCAGCAGCGAGCTCAGCCTCCATACGGTCTCCGTTCGCTGCGCCGACAGACAATGTTAGCCACGCCGAGGAACGGAAGGGAGCATGAACGCTGGACGCACCGAGCAGCTTCTCCTTGTTGTAGAGGAGCTCCTCGCGAGTCTCGGTCGTGTACTCCGTGTTGTGCGCTGCGGATTCGACGAGTCAGTATCTGCTTGCTCCGAATGAAAGAGAAGAGAGGGAGACTCACACTCGACGATGGCGTCAACAGGGCACGCCTCTTGGCAGAACTGTTCGTCGGGTTCGATCGACTATTGTCAGCACGCGGCTTCTTTACGATAGGCAAATGGAGGCTCAAGCTCGGACGTACGCCGCAGTAGATGCACTTGGTCATGTCGATATCGTACCGGGTCGTCCGCCTCGCGCCGTCCTCGCGAGCCTCCGACTCGATCGTGATAGCCTGGGCTGGGCAGATCGCCTCGCAGAGCTTGCAGGCTGTGTGCAAGGCGGCTTTAGCGGTGAAAGGAGGTAAGAGATCGGAAGCGGAACGAACCGATGCATCGCTCCTCGCCCGAGGCGTAGCGGCGGAGGGCGTGCTCACCACGGAAGCGTGACGAAACCGGACCCTTCTCTGCGGGCGCGACATGCCGTCAGCTGCTGTATTATTTCAGCGAAGGTGAATGGAACGAACCGAAGGGGTACATGATCGTGTAGGGAGGGCTGGAGGAGAGGAGGACGAGGTCAGCTTCGACTGCCCTAGCGCGCATGGCTTCAAGTACGCAACTCACCGGAAGAACTGTCGTTCGCAACCGAGCACAAAAACGCAGGACAACAGGTCAGCAAGCGCGACAAGCGAAGAGGCTCCACCTCCGGACACAGCGCACCTGCTCCAACACGACGGCCATACCTGCGGAACCCAGAGAGGGGTCAGCACAAGTCCTGTACACTGGACTGAAACGGTTGCACGCACCACGAGCGATCTCGGAGAAGAAGAAGAGACTGGCGGCCTTGTCGAGAGCCGAGGGACCGTTGGAGTAGTCGGGCGTCTGAACGGCGGTCTGGTAGCGAGCCTTCTCGACGGGCATGGAGTGCGGCGGCGCCCTGCCCGCATGCTCAGGCCCTGTCGTGGGTGTCGCGAGGCGAGCGGCGGAGGTGGTAGCGAAGGAGCGGGCGGTGATGACGGCGGCGCGGGGCGCGGCTGCTCCTGCGAGCGTGCGTGCGATCTGAGCTTGCATGGCTGTTCACTCTGTCAACCAGGCGAACACCAGAGCGCGGTGAGCGAGGAGGTGGCGACAAAGCGAACCAGTGAGGAGGAGGGGAACTCTGCCCGCCACAACTGTCACAGACTGGCTAGATAAAATTGTCGTACTATGCAATAATAAACTGGAAGAGTTGTCCAGCTGTTCACGTGTCCACAGGCGAGGTTGTCGACTTCATCTTTCCGCCTCACCCCCTCCTCCTCGTCCATCTCGTCACTCATGGCTTCCACAGGCTCAAAAGTTCCGACAGACCAAGGTGCGTGCAACTCTGAGCCATCGCAGCAACGCAGGCAACCTCCCATCCTCTCTCGCACCCCCTCATCCTCGCTTTCCCTCCGCAGAGATCGCAGTGCAGTTACGGCAACGGCAGGGCGAGTTGCAGGCGTTGGTGCAGGTGCGTACATCGAGTGACTCCATACCAACCGAGAGATGCCCACTTATCGCCCTTGTGAACTGTTTGCAGAAGATCACGGAGCTCGAACGAGAGGCAGAGGAGCACTCGTCTGTCCCCCTCCTCCAACTCACGCTCTCCCCGACTTTCTGACCATCCCACACACTTTCCACCATAGCCTCGTCATCGAGACACTGCAAGAAGCGCACCAATCCACCCCCGACCGAAAGTGTTTCCGCCTCGTCGGCGGTGTACTGGTCGAACGGACCGTCAAGGATGTGTTGCCGCAACTTGAGGGACAGTTTGAGCAACTCAAGGGGGTGTTGGAGACGCTGACGGGGCAGTATAAGACGAAGGTGCGTGCGGGTGTTTCGAGGCTCGGGAGAGGATGGGGAACTGACGTCGCTTGCGTGTGCTCGTCGTGTAGGAATCGGCGTTTGCGCAATGGCAGCGGGATAACAACAGTGCGTCTTGTCACCTGACTCATTGTTCATCCCGGGCTGACTCCCACTTCGCTTCCAGTTGTGATCCGCCAGCGATGAACCCCCTCTTTCTCCTCGATACCCTCCCGCCGCATCTGTACCATGTACGACCTCTGCAACACGATAATACTCGCGCATTCTCTCGTTCTCTTCGGGAGCGGGCTGAGGGGGACGACGGAAGTCGAGTTGACACATCATGTACAACGAACGCAAGAAGCGTGGAAGTTTAAGCAAGCGGAACGGAAGGGATGGCTACAGGAAGAGGAGAGGGTGACTACAGGACACTCATTGGGAGTCCTGCGCCGCTCAGAGCAGATTGAAGCGGTTGAGGGTGCCGCCGACGATGAGCGTGCCCATGCCCGTGACCCACTGTGCGGGACGCGCAAGATCGTCAGCTACCGCGCAACTCATCGTCGAGCGAAGGCAGCGTAGTAAGGGAAGCGCACGCACCTTGATGAAGTTGGAGATTTCGACATCGAACGGCAAGAGGCGGAGGCTGTCGCGCAGAATCGCTTGTCAGTTCGTCTTTCTCGAGACAGGGAGGTGCAGTACTAACCCAGTCGAGCCGTAGTCGTTTGGCAGCGAGTCTTCCTGCTTCTCGATGTACCCTGTGCGAACGCGTGCATCAGCAGAGCTCCGCATACGAAGGCGCTTCTGCTAAGTGCGATCGGAGGGCAGACGCACACTTGTCATCGTGACCTTTGACGAGGTCGACGCGGGTGAGGAAGCGGACGTGGAACGTCTGCGAGCGCAGCGGAGACGAAACGTCAGACGGCGGCCACTCAAGTGCGCTTGCGAGCGGCTTGGCGCAGCTGAGAATCGAGCGACATGCTCACCGGGTTCAACCTATCGGGCAACGGAACGAACTTGAACTTCAAGTGCTCCGTCAAGTCGAGAAAACCCTTCTGGCGCTCGACGCCCTTGCTGACGGTCTTGCGGTCGAAGCCGACTGCGTGGAAGGTGAACTTCTGGCCGTAGCTGAGGACTACGTTGTGATAGAGGTCAGCTGGAGAGAAAGGAGAGGGGAGAAAGGACGAGAGAAGGAAGGGAGGAATGAAGAGGGGACGAACCGCGGAGCATCTTGTATGCCGCCTTGACGCCTTCTTTGCCGGATCCCTTCGGGGTGTTGAGCAGCGGGTCTGCGCAGCGCTCGCATGTCAGCAAACCCCTCCCAGCCCTCCTGGAGAAGTGGAGAAGGCAGAAGGCAAACAACCCATCCGGCAACGCACAAATAAACCTCGCGTCGTCCGTAAAGTACTTGTCCACTGCCGCAACCATGTCCCTCGCATCTTCCGGCTCGCACAGTTCGCTCACGACGCGGCGGATGTCGTTGACGGGGTTGTCCATACTTTCAGCTGATGAGCAGGAGAGGGGAGGTGGACGACGGTGAGGTGAGCTGGGGACCCCGGAGCATCGGTCAGCTGTGCGAGTGCTCTGTAGGAGTGACTGAGCCTGCTCACCGGCTACGGCTGTGAGAGTGCGAGATTCGAAGGCAAGACGAGCCGTTGACGGGGGGATGCAGTGAGGCGGTGTGGGGTCGCCGAGTGAGACGAGAGAGAGCGCGGGAGGAGCGAGCAAGCTGCAAGTCGAGTAATATAAGTCGCTCGGGAGCTATCTAGGCGGTCCGGACAGCAGACTGAGCGAGACGAGCGAATCGCGGGATGTGCGTGAAGAAGAGAGGAGAGGTTGACCGCAAGTGTTTCGCTGAAGCCCAGTAGCTCTCCCTCTGCGTCTCTACGTCTCTGCAGCAGTGTAGACGAAACAGCGACCTACGCGGAAGCAGCGGAGCACCAGCTGGCTTCGTCGCCAAGTTGAAATAAGGTGCTCAGACGACGGAAGGCGCCAATCGCCATGCCTCGACTGTAGCGGCTGAGAACTCGCTGGGCGATAACATAGGAGAGATGGGGGCGGGAATTCGGTGATGGCACCGACAACAAGTGAGGGATAAGGTTCCGGCCGGGCGTCGTTCTCGTAGTCGCGGAATGTCGCACGAAGCGCAGGTTCTGTTCAGGGGGTCGTGTCGTGCCCTTCAGGTTGACTGCGGTCTTGACACTGAAGGCGCCTGTCACGCTTTGATGCCCGACTCCTCCCCCGCAGCCTCCTCAGCCTCTTTCTCCTCTTTGAGCTGGCGCAGCCTTGCAAGGTGCGCCGCACCTTCGTCAATGTGATCCCGCGGCCGCGACGGACTTGTCGACCCGCCGGCTCGATGTCGTAATGCGTCCTCATCGACCGAGTCCCGATTAGGCGTGTGCACGCCCGCTGCGTCGTCCCTGATCCGGTCGTTGAGCGCCTGCACCACCTCGTCGTCGGGCTGGGGCGGTCCGTCGTACCCTGGCGGTGCATTCAAGTCGACGTCGGTAGGCGGGATCTGGCCGTTGCGATACAGCGACGTGAACGGGTCCGCCGAGTCGGTAAACTCGGGTCCGACGATTCGTCCTGCGTCGAGCTCGCCCGGTATCCATCCCATCGCTCCTGATCCGTCTCCGTCCGGGAAGTCCTTCACAAGTCCGTCCGTCGCTTTCGTCCACGCCCACTTCGCATCTGGGTGTCCTCCCGTCGCTCCGATCGCACCAAGCGGACCAAACGCCTGCGCGCCCATCTGCAACCACTTGCGATTGACAGCCATCAACTGCGTCTTGATCGCCTCGAACGCGACGAGGATGGGCGAGTTGGGCGAGAGGGCATGGCCGCCTTTCTGGTGCAGCTTGCGGATGATGGAGAGGAGCTTGCCGAGGATCTCGGAGGGGAGGTTGCCTCGCCGCGCTTTCGACCAGGTGTAGGCGTGGAGGATCGAGAAGGCGATTTGCTGAGGAGGAGGTTCGGGTTTCGTGAAGAGGCGGACGACTGCGGGCGTGCGAGGAGAGCGAGGTCAGTTTGGGCGTCTCCGGCCGCCTCCGCTTCCTGCTCTTCGCGCTGCTCGTACATCCCTCAGCGCTGCCTTCGCTCAGTCGCACCTCGCCTGGCTATTCCTGCGCGCCTGGCAGATCCCAAAGATAGCCGAACCCACGGTGGAGAGAGGAGAAACGCACCGTCGCTTTGTGTAAGCATCCTGGCTGCCCGTCTCCCGAGTCAAGCGTGCCTCAACAATCCTCTGACGCCCTCGTTGGCGCGTGCGATGCGGTGCGAGAAGAACGAGCGAGATGGAAGGTGGGGCGACGGGAACGAGATGAGATGGGTTGGTTCGAACGGGAGAAGCGGACAGCGTGCAATGGACGGTCCAATGGAGCGCAGCAGGTTTCTCTAGCAGTCCAGAAGCAGGTTCTGGCGATGTCGAGGTGAGTGTACGCAGCCAACCCGTCGACCGCGAAAGTCTCCTCCTCACTGCTCACCCGCACACGCTGCAGTGAGCCAGTCAGACTCGCACACCATGCGCTTGACTCCATTGCTCGCTGCAGTAGCTGCCTTTGCCGCGCTCGCCGCACCGTACGCCCGCTTCACCTCCCCATCTCGTCGACGCGTCTCGCTGACCTTGCGCTTGACTGTGCAACCGTGGGACGCAGTGCGCTCGCCTGGACTGCAGAGGATCACGAGATCTTTGATTTGGTGTCTGCGCTCGAGGCTGCAGAGGGCAAGGGAACCAACTTCTGTGCGTGTCGCCCTCCTCGCCCTCAGGTCGCGTGCGGCGGAGCTGACTCTGCATGCTGAATTCGCCCGCGCAGACTCGTACCTCAACGTCACCAAGGCGGTCGACGAAAAGGCGCTCAACAAGGCCATCCGCAAGCGCTCGCTCGAGTTGCAGTGCGTTCCCTTTCTTCGCCTGTCGTCTCTTTCGCTGAAATCGCATCTCCCGTTCTGTGGCTGATTTAACTCGCCTCTGCCATGACTCCTCCCCACCGCCCCCGCAGCCCCGACAAGAATCCCGACAACAAGAAGGTCGCAGACCGTTTCGCCCGCCTGGGCGTGATAGCCGAGATCCTGCGCGACGCCGAGAAGCGCAAGCGCTACGACCACTTCTACGAGAACGGCGTTCCGCGCTGGCGCGGCACGGGCTATTACTACTCGCGGTACCGCCCCGGACTCGGCGCCGTCGTTGCCGGCCTCACCGTCTTCTCCATCTTCATCCACTATGCCTTCCTGTACCTCTCCTTCCGCCTGAGCAAGATGCGCATCGCAGCTTTCAGGACGCAGGCGCTCGAGGCGGCATGGGGTCCGACGAAGAAACCTCAGCAGGGCAAGAAGAAGCTTAAGGTCAAGACGAGCGACCAGGGCGACCCGCTTGGCATGCCTGGCGTCAATAACGGCAGGCCGACGCCGCCCGGCAGCACCATCGAGATGGTCGTCGAGGGCGAGAACGTCTTCATCGTCGAGAACAGGAAGGGTGCGTCCGCTTTGCCTGTCCCGGTACTTCGGGGCCTGGCGTTGGGCCTTCAGCCGGCTTCCTCCCGTTCGTCTAGCCTGATCGCGAGCTGACACACGATACTTTGCAGAGAACCTCCTGACGGAAGACCTCGCCGTCAAGCCCGCCGTCCGCGATACCTGGCTCCTCCGCCTCGTCCTCCGGCGCCTCGGCTACTCCCCCTCCTCCGACTCGTCCGCGGCAAAGAAGTCCACCGACCCGAAGAAGACCTTCCGCAAGCCTACTGCTTCGGCTGACGAGGCGGGCGCGACGAGCGGCGAGGATGCGACTAGCGGAGGAGAGGAGGGCGGGAAGAAACAGGGTAGGGGTATCGAGGGGATGGGAAAGGTCGGTGGCAGGAGAAGAAAGACTGTGCCCCGCCCTTCGGCGGCCAAGAAGGAGGCATAGAGCGGGACGAGGCGAGGAGAACGTAGATTGAGGTGTGGCCTCGGGAAAAAGCATGCGCGGTAGCGCCTCTTCGTTCAACACCCGCGCCCCGCCCTTCTACCCTCATCGAGGTATGCCCCTCGGCGTATCGCCAGCGGGCTCCGTCTCGCCGCTCGTCCTCCTGCATCTCAATCTGAGACAGCTTGTTTGCGCCTCCCCTCAAGAGCCATCCGTATTCAGCCATTACAACTCGCTTACAAAGCTGGCCTTAGTTCGCGCACGCCTGTGGGGCGCCGACTTGCTTCTCCTCGTCCTAGCGTCACTTGCTTGCCCTCGTCTTCCTCTCGCTCGTTTGGCTTCCTGGCTTGTGCTGCGCGACTCGAGGACTGATGGCTCCTGTTCTGCGGATCGGCATCGTTGGGTGCGGGGAGGTCGCGCAGGTGCGTCTTGTCTCTTCTTTGCATAGGTCCGAGGGAGTGTAGACTTTTCACGCGCTTGAAAGTGGATTTGGCGGGCAGAGATAAGTCGAGGAGCTTGCCACGCTGACGCGTCTACATCCCGCAGACCGTCCACCTCCCGACTCTCGCCCTCCTCTCGCACCTCTACAGAGTCACGGCTCTCTGCGACGTCTCCCCCGGCCTCTTGCAGCACTGTGCGACCAAATTCGGCATCGAGAGGACGTATAACCGCGTGTGAGTTCGGACTTCTGAATGAGCAGGGAATGCGCCGCTGACGGTTTCTGTTTCTGCTCGAACAGTCCACAACTCGTCCAGGATACGGAGGTGGACGTCGTTTTCGTCCTCTCCGCAGACGAGTATCATGTGCGTTGACTTTTTCAAGTCGTGGGAACGTCGAAGAGTTGAACTTGCCGCGATGGACAGGCTTCGTACGCTCTTACTGCAGCAGATGCTGGCAAGCACGTCTTCATCGGTGCGTTCGCCTCTCCTTTCTCTAGCTCGACTGTCACTCATGGCGGTTCGTTGATGCAGAGAAGCCCATGGCTCTGACTCGGGAAGACGCGCAGGCTATCATTGACGCGCAAGAACGGAACAAGGTGCGCTGTCGTCCTCCCGCGCCGCTCTAGCGCTCAAATCGTTTAATGAGCTGCACGAGCTGACGAACATCGCGAGCACAGGTTGTCATATTCATCGGCTACATGCGACGCTACGCCTCCGCATTCGAGCGGATGAAGGAGGAGCTCAAAAGCGTCAGCAAGATCCGCTACGTGACCGTGCGGGACATCATTGGGCATGTGGGCTCCTTCTTACGACACTCATGCCGTCGAGCAGCCCGCTGATGTTCGTTGTACCGCAGAACCACTTCTTCGTCAACCAGTCTGGCGTACGTCCGGCTTTCCTTGCTTCCATTCCGGCTGCTTATCCGCGCTCTCCTCGGGCATATCGGTGTACGCTAGCTGTGAGTGAATCCAGCTGAAAACGCACGCTTCCCGCAGTCTTTCCCCTCCGCCTTCTCCGACGTTCCCGCCGACGCCTCCTCCGACCGCCTCTCCCGCGCTTGCAAGATCGCTAACTCCGCCCTTCCTCCGTCTCAAGCCCAATCCAACCGCGACATCGCAACCTACCGCCTCCTGGGCTCACTCGGTTCACACGACCTCTCAGCGATGCGAGAACTCTTTGGCGTGCCGAAGCGGTGTATCGTGGCGACTCGGTCGCAAGGCGATGATACGCCGTTCATCTCGGCACTGTTTGACTATGGTGATTTCACGGCGAAGTACGAGACGGGGATTGATGAGGTTGCGGACTTTGACGCGCATATTGAGGTGTTTGGGGACAACAAGCGGCTGAAGCTCTCGTACGACACTGTGAGTCTTTCCTTCGACTGTTTTGAACGGCGTTGCAGCCTACTGACTGAACGCATCTCGCAGCCCTACGTCAAAGGCCTGCCCATCACGCTTGAGATCAAAGAATCCGATTCCTCCGGCCACTACTCCTCCCGCACGATCCGCCCAACCTACAAGGACGCCTACACGCTCGAGCTCGAGCAGCTGTACGAGGCGGTCGTACATGGTGAGCCGGTCAAGACGGATCCGAAGGATGCGGAGAAGGACTTGGGGGTGTTCGAGATGGTCATGAAGGCGCTGGTGAACTAGGCGTGTACCGGTCGGTAGGGAGCGAGTAGGAGACCGCGCTCGAGCAGCAGGTATCGCCCAGGAGACGACGTTGGCATGTCCAGGTGAGCCAAGTCCGACTTGCGGTAAACGGGGCCGCGGTTGCAGCAAGCGGGTCGGCGGAAGCTTGCGGGACCAGCTGTAGACCTTTGTAGCACGTCAAATCAGCACATCGACCATCAATCAGCGAGATTCGAGCGGAGTGGACGAAGCCAACCGGAAATGTACGCCTCCGCAGGTGTCTCGTTCGTCCTCGTCACTCGTCACCGTTGCGCAGCCATGTTCGCGTCCAGTTTCCGCACAGCAACCCGCTCAAAGGCGCTCAAGGTCAGCCGCGCTTGTCCCGCCCGGCTGCGTCCACCTGCTCGTCCTCGACCGGCCCTCTCCGACCCGCTCACAGCTACTGACCCTGGTGCTCTCCCTGCCTGTGCGCTGTGACTGCCATGACACGCAGCCTTCGGTCGCCAACCAGCGCCGCAACCTCAGCATTCACGAGTACCTCTCGATGAACCTCCTGAACCAGGTGCGTCCTCTCATCTCCCCGAACGTGACACCCCTTGTGGAAGGCCCCTCCTCGCTCTGTGTACGCTGACCCGCTGCGTCAATGCTCTCAGTATGACGTCCCGACCCCTAAATCAAAGGCGGCATTCTCGGCGAGCGAGGCAAAGGAGGTCGCGCAGAACTTCGGTGAGGGCACAATGCCTCTGACAAGGCTCCTTTGTTCGTGCTGATTGTTGCGTACAAATGCAGGCGCCGACAAGCTCGTTATCAAGGCGCAGGTCCTCGCTGGCGGTCGCGGAAAGGGCCACTTCGACGGCCCGAACGGTCTCAAGGGTGGTGTCCAGATGGTCGACTCGTGCGTGCTCGCTTGCTTCCTTGGCGTCATTCGCTAGTCCTAACGCTCGTTCTCGTCGCAGTCCGGAGCAGGCGGAGAAGTACGCGTCCCAGATGATCGGCCACAAGCTCATCACCAAGCAGACGGGCGCCGCGGGCCGCATCTGCAACGCTGTGTGTCGCTTTTGAATTTTAACGCTCTGGCAGTTGATGCTGACGGCTCCCCTTGCTCGCAGATCATGCTTGCCGAGCGACGAAACCCCACGCACGAGTACTACGTCGCCATCCTCAACGACCGCGGCCTCGGCGGTCCCGCTCTTGTTGCGTCGCGTCAGGGCGGTATGAAGTGAGTCCGGCAGCGCGATATCTACTGTACCCGTTCGCTCACCCCGATGTCCCCCGCAGCATCGAGGACGTCGCGCGCGACGACCCGTCGGCCATTGTGACCACCCCCATTCCCTTCGAGGAGGGCTTCTCGAAGGAGCTCGCCATGGACATTGCCAAAAAGCTCGGGTTCAAGCCCGAGTCGCAGGAGAAGGCGGCCAACATCTTCATCAACCTGTACAAGCTCTTCAAGGAGAAGGACGCGACGCAGGTCGAGATTAACCCGCTTGCGGAGGTCGAGGGCGGCGATGTGCTTTGCATGGATGCGAAGTTGGGCTTTGACGAGAACGCCGAGTTCAGGCAGCAGGTGCGCACTCCTCGGATCATTCACGCTGGACGGTTCATTTCGTCAAGGAAAGCGTGCTGTGGGCCGTTGTCGAGGTGGCTTACCTATTCTCGCTCACGCAGGACGTCTTCAAACTCCGCGACCTAACGCAGGAGGCGTCGTCCGAAGTCGAGGCGGCGAAGTACGGCCTCAACTTCATCAAGCTCGACGGCTCAGTCGGCTGCCTCGTCAACGGCGCCGGTCTCGCCATGGCCACCATGGATGTCCTCAACCTCCAGGGCGGATCGCCCGCCAACTTCCTCGACGTCGGTGGAGGAGCGACGGCTGAGGCGGTTACGAAGGCGTTTGAGCTCTTGCTCGAGGACGGCGCCGTCAAGTCAATCTTCGTCAACATCTTTGGTGGCATGTGAGTCAGCGATACCGTCCACGTCTCCGCAAGCTCGCTGATCCGTGCACTCGCTTCAGCATGCGCTGCGACGTCATCGCCGAAGGCATCATCATGGCGGCGAAGAAACTGGAGATGACCATCCCCCTCATCGTTCGCCTGCAAGGTACCAAGGAGCAAGAGGCCAAGGAGCTCATCCGCAACTCGAAGATGAAGATCTTTGCCTACGACAACCTTGACGAGGGTGCGCCTTCCCCGTTCCTCCCGCCCTCTCCCTTTCGGTGCTGACCCGTCGCCTCTCTCACAGCTGCCGCCGCCGCCGTCAAGGCCGCCCAATAAGTACATCGATTGCTCGATTTCCCCTTCTTCTGTTCTCGCTACATCTCCCTTTCCCTTCCACTTTTCCATATCGTCGGGCCAGCTGTGATACAATCTTCAGGGACGCTGGCGTGCAACACTCGATTCGGTATATGATTTCGCGCAGGATGCATTGGCGTGCGGGTTCGAGAGAGAGAAGTACAACCAATCTCGCTAAGCGAGCTTGCTTCGTGTGCTGCTCGGGGACCTCCCGTACCGAACAGTCTCCGCTGCCTCGAGCGATACACACGTTCAGTCGTTACAGCTTGGCCGTGAGAGGCGTCTCGAACCCTTCCTCGCGCCTGTACACGCCGCCGCTTCCTCCCTCGCCGTCCGTCGACGCGTCGCCGAGGAGGATGACCGTGCAGGTGATCTGCGCAGGCATCAGAAGCGTTAACGCTTCGCGACAACTTGAAGGAGGCAAAACTGCGACTCACGTCGTCGCGGTACCTCCGACTCAGCGGCGCCGGCACGCTCAACAGAACCGAGACCTGCTCCCTCTTCGCCCCTCCCAGTGAGTTCCGAATCAAATGCGTCGCCAGGTTCCCATCCTCGAACGTGAAAACCTCACCCTCTCCGCGCGTCGGCTGCTGCCGCGGCATGTGCGAGTTGTGCGGGCCTGAGATGGCGGTTGGATCGACCGAGTTCGAGAGGACAGCTGGGCGGGTGTGGTCGCCGCGGAGGCCGCAGAGGTGTGCGCCGACAAGCGAGACGATTTCTTGGTTGTCGAGTCGGTCACTGCGGTCAACGAACGTGTGAGCGGGAACGACTTGCGAGGCAGAGGGGCAGAACATACTAGAGCCCGTCAGTCGCGAGGACGACGAAGCGGGTAGCGGGAGGTTCTTCCGGGCTGGAGACGGGGAGGAACGAGCCAATCGACTTTCGGGTTCGTTTGGGGCGCTCGGCGGAAAGGTCGACGGTAACGACTTCGGGAGTAGCGGTTACCTGCGCGCCGCGAGAGAGGTGAGCGACGACATAGCGAGCAGATGAGGCGTCGACGCACGTAAGGCGGCGTGTGGTAGTTTCGAGGCGGGCCGCGGACAGAACCAGGGTGGAAGGCGTTCGCAAGCTTCTGCTGCGTCCCGGGCGGCCACTTGTACCGCGCATCGCCGAACGCCCTCGTCGGTTCGAGACCGCCGAGTACCCGTCCACGGCTGATGACGGTGTCGACTTCGTTCGCGGGGTGTTCGCTCTGGACGCTGCCAGTCGGGATTTGTCAGTCTCGCTCACACAGTTGCACGAAGAACGGCTCCACGTCGAGATCAAAACGCCGCAGAAGATGGCCAGGGAACGCACCGAGCGACTTCTGACGGGTTCCGCCCAGTCTGATCCTCGCTCAACGGCTCGACCCGCCATTGACCTCCGCCCTGCCCATCCGGCACCCAAACACCCATGACCGCCCTCGAATCACCCGTACACGCGACATGCAACTTGTTCCTCCCCGCATCAAGGAATGCCAACAACGCGCAACTGCCGCTCAACGCCGGCAAGAGCGTGTTGAGCGCCTCGGACTGTTCGATCCCGATCCCGCCCTGCTTCATGTCTGGCAACTTGCCCTCCTTCTGCAGCTTTTCAAGTAGCCGGATAGGCGCAGAAACGATCTCGTGGTCCATCTTGCCAAAGGCGTTTTTGATCGCTTGCTGCATGATCGGATTGTGGACGTCGAGCTGAGGTTTTGGCGTGTCGTTCGACTTGCCGCCGAAGAGAGACCAGAGGGACGATCCGGAGGGAGTGGGTTTCGGGTTGAGGAGGGAGAGGTAGGTGTCGGATCCGCGGAAGACGAGGTCCAGCTCTTTCGCGACATACGAGACGAGCGATGAGGAGAGTAGTCGAGAGGTTTGCCAGCCGCCGTGCCCATCAAAGACGCCGAAAAAGACGAGGTCGCCTTGAACCTCGCTCGAGTGGTCGCGCTCGAGGATGACGCAGCACGAGTCGTCTTCGATGGGTGAGTTGGAGGCAAGGTTGTTGGTGTCGTAGCGGATGACGGGGTTGTTTCGTCGCTGCACGGCGAAGGATGCCTCGTTCTCCTTCAGGCGAGCGTTCGTTTCAGAGGGGGTGAGGCGAGTGAGAGTTTTCGTGCCGGGCGTGCCGGTTCTGCGTCGAGTAGTAGCTCCGATCAGTACCAAGACCTGCCGTCCCCTGCCAGCCGATTGCTCGATCCGATCCTCCTCGAGGGTGAGGGCATCGTGGGGGAGTGCCAGTCCTCTCGTCGACTCGGTAGACCCGCAGCTCATCCGGGCCTGTCCTGAGAGCGTTACTTCGCTCTTCATACGCCGGCACTCGCCCTTGCCGCGCTTTGTGACGCAAGCCCCACCTTGCTCAGGAGAGAAGAGACTCACTGCGCGAGAACAGGGATTGTGAAGCTGGCTGCGTCGCCTTCAAATACTTCCTCCTCCTTCGTCCTGTTGCGCCAGACCATCCAGCCGACCGCGCTTGCTCCAGCGACCCCGATGAGAGCGATGTCAACCAGCGAACGGCGAGCAACTGGGGTCGGCGGAGTCGAGTAGCGGCGTATCTGGGGTCGCAGCGGAGTGTAGAGCGGTCTCAAGGAGCCAGCGAGCGGTCTCAAGCGGGGCGAGGGCATCGCGCGCCGCCGTCAGTGAAGGGAAGAGGAGGAGATGGAAGCCGGCGACGACTTGATCTTGCAGGGAAAAGTGACGAGCTCGTCCAGGCGCTTGTTTCGAGGTGGCTGAAAATGCAGCTTGCAAGCAGAACTCGAGACGGAGGCAGGAGCAAGGACCATTCTCCTCTCTTTTCGCATGAAGCTGGAGATGCCGACGAATCCATTCAGGTCCATACCGGTAGTTACGACGCTAGTCCAGTAGAAAGAGACGAAGAGTACGCCACATCACCGTCCGTAGCTGGTGTACGGGATTGTCGGACACCGTTCCCCGCCTCTCTCACTCGCTGCGCTATCGCCGCCGAACGCCGTCGCAACTCCGGGCGTCGGCAGTCGACCAGGCGGCGACTTTGGCGTTTCTTGTTGCTGGTACGGCGTCACCTCGCGGCGCCGAGTGGAGGAAAGCCCCCTCTTCCTGCGAGAGTGGGTGCCGGGCGAGTCCGCCGCGCTGAGCTGGCACGGCGGAGAAGATGGCCGGCGGTGCGCGACTGCGACTGCTCGAGTAGTCGCTCGACTCGCTGACTTGGGGTACGCTTTTGCGCGGGCCTTGCGATGGCGTCGGGACTTGATGAGGTGGACTGGCGGTTCTGGGGAAGGCGGCCGGGACCGCCGGAGCATACTCGCTCAGAGGTCTGTCAGACTGCGTCGTGCCGATCGAGAAGAGCCTACTGCGCCGAGTCCAGGCAGAAGGCGGTTGGCCGTCTTGTGCGCGGTTCCTCCATGTCGCGACTCCACCCGCGCCTCCTGCCGGGGCCGGCGACATTTTCTCGCTCGGAGGGAGTGTGACTTGCCCGTCGTATGACGAGCCGCGGCGTTTGCGAAGGAAGAGGAAGAGCAGGAGCGCTGAGAGGGCGCAGAGACCGGCGACTCCTCCGACGATTCCGGCGATGAGCGCTCCGGTGCTGGTGCTCTTGCCGGACGCTGCGGTACCGGAGGGTGCGGCGAAGGAGGAGGAGGGACGTGCAGCGGTGGTCGGAGAGAACGAAGAGGAGGTCGGAGTTGCCGAGGAAGAAGAGCTGCCGGCGAGCGCGATGTCAGCGAACCAGCACAATCAACCGCAGATTCCTGCGAGCGTTGGAATTGGTGCAGAAAGACATTTTGGCCCGCACAAACAGGGGAAGAGACGCACGTTGGGTAGGTGAGCAGTTGCAGACTCGCGCTCGTGAGCGAGTTGTAGATGGTCGCCATCTTGTCCGCGGCTAGTTGTCCGCGGTTCTTCCCGATACAGTCGCCCGTCGTGCCTTGCTTTACCTGGAAGAAGCCGGTCGTGTAGTGGTTTTTCGCGTCCGGCATCGAGTAGATCTCGAAGGCGATGAAGGCGCCGGCGGGGATGTCTTTTCGTGCATGCAGATGAAGCCAATCTGTCAGCTTTGCTGATGAGGAAGAGAGAAAAACAGCTCAGGACGAACCGCAGGTCCAGTTGATCGACCCCAGCGTATCCGTCAAGTTATTCGACAACTGCTCGGCGAACCAACCCTTTCCTTGCACGAAAATCGACAACGCCTGTGAAGTTGCAGTTCACCAGCTCTACCTCGTGAGTATAGGCAAGGAGACGAGGCTTCTCACCTTTGCGCCAGCACCTCCCGACCATGAGATGGTCTGCGTCGCACACTGAGTCGGCGTGGCGAGCTTGACGAGATAGTCGGCCATGTGGCGAATCTGAGCAGGCTTGAGTGCAGAGATGCTAAGGAAGGGAGAGGCGAAAAGCGGGACAGGAGCGGAGTGTGCTGGTGGAGTATCCGCGGAGGTCAAGCCGAGGGGGAAAGGGGTCGGAAAGGGGGGAGGTCGAGAAAACGAAGATATGGCGACGTTGTCGAGTGCGGAGAGAGAACCTCAGTTGGCCATCTCGACGATCTTCTCGCCCCTCAAATTCGCCGGCTTGGGCGGAACGTATCCTCCTTCGCGTCGACGATTCTCAACCTCGGCGAGTCGGCCCTTGACGAGGTCCTTGCAGTCCTTCTTGTGCTCCGGCCAATGTTGGTGTTGATGCTGTGTGCGAGAAGCGAGCAATTCAGAAAGACGGGAAGGAGCGAAGAAGGCCTGCCGCGAAGGGAGGTGTCGAACTGACCTCGGTCGAGCACTGCGAGCAAGAGGCAT
The DNA here is from genome assembly GCA_023628235.1 of Rhodotorula sp. S30-09. Lineage (NCBI taxonomy): Eukaryota > Fungi > Basidiomycota > Microbotryomycetes > Sporidiobolales > Sporidiobolaceae > Rhodotorula > Rhodotorula sp. S30-09. Next base: position 166,208 of record JAMALD010000012.1, read on the forward strand.
CAGTGCGCGCTTCTGAGGCGACGAACAAGATCAACTCACATAGTAGCGCCTCTTGCAGGTCGAGCACCGCTTGAACCGTTCCGTCGTCTCGGTCGACTCCCATGCCTCGCACAGAGCGCAGCGCTGGACCATCTCCGTGTCACTCAGCATGACCTCGGCGAGTGGTAGCGTTACAAATCCCTGCTTGATAGTCGATCCGACGCTACACGACGCAAGAAATCAGCTTTGAGCAAGGGAAGGACGAGAGAAACGGGACTCACGGTCGCAACCAGCCCTCCTTCTCCAGCTGCGCCAGCAGGCCGTCGTTCTCCGAGTACGTCTTGACCCTATACATGGTGAAGGAGTCGGCCAGCGATTGAAAGACGAGGCGGCGAGGAGGAGCGTACCAAATCATCTGGCGGTTGTCCATGCTCCAGCCCGGGAACGGATCCTCGTTGACCACGACGCTGAGTGCCGTGATGAAAGCATCGCATGCCCGCTCGTCCCGCGACTTCTGATCTGCGATGACGAGCACAAACTCGTCTCCAGTTCTCCCGAGGGCGACGAGGGGCGACTCCGCGTCCAGCTCATAGCTGTGCGACCAGGCGAGCTTGACGGTCGTGATACCGCTCTTAGCAATCCCAGCAGCGCCATCTCCAGCAACTACAGCCATAGCGAGCATCAAGTCGAGGCGAAAGAGTTGAGTGGTGCTCCTCGTCCTCCGCCAGCATGTCCAACGCAACGCATTACCGCGACAGGAGCTTGATCGCGACGATCGGAGACGAGGTATGCTTTTGTACGGTTCTCGCGTCGCCCCGTTGCGCTGACATCGCTCGCTCGCTCCCCTTCGAACCTCATCACTGCACCCTCGTCCCGCTCACAAAATCGTTTTGCGGGGCGGACTCGCGTAGGACACTATCACTGGGTTGCTGTTGGCGGGAACGGGCCACATTGACGGGCGAGGGAAGAAGAACTTCTTGGTCGTCGACTCGAGTGCGTCCCAACGAGACCGCATTTCTTAAGCTGCGATTGGGCTGACTCTCCCGCCTTCCACGCCATCCAGAGACACCAGTATCCACAATCGAGTCCGCCTTTGCGGAATTCACCGAGCGAAGCGACATTGCCATCCTCCTCATCAACCAGCATGTCTGTCTGAGACCCGCTCCTTCTACATCAGGATCCGCTTTGCCTGACCTCGAGTCTTATAGGTCGCTGAGATGATCCGACCAACGATTGAAAAGTACCAGCAGGCGTTCCCTGCGCTGCTAGAGATCCCAGCCAAGGACCATCCTTACGGTGAGACACTTCCTTCCCCTTACTTCCGCTCATTCAGACCGCGAAGTCTGATGCCGTTCTTCTCTAGACCCCTCGAAGGACAGCGTCCTCAAGGCGGTGAAGAAGCACCTCGGAGAGTGACGCTCGTAGCGTAGACGATACCCTTTCTCCTGTACTCTCTGGTCATTCCAGCCGTGCCTGTAACCACTCATTGCGCTTGCTTTGACTTGCTTCGAGGCTCTTCAGACGACTCACGCGCTCCCACGCATAGCCCAATGGCCGTTTCCTCTGACCAGCACGCAAGAACTGCGGAACAACAGCTAGATTGCGGATACGAAACTCGTGCGACACTATGAGATTGGAGAGCCAGTGTACCAAGAACGCTCGACGTCCCCTCAAATGCAAACAAAGAAGCCCTTGCCCTCCTCACCCTCCTTCGGCTTAACCTCTGCCTTCTTCGCAAACTTGTCGCCAACCGCCATGCGCAACCGCTCGCTGGTGAGAGGGTAGCGGAACTCTTGCACGTCGGTAGGGGGGATGCCGGCGTCGGACCGGGCGGACTTGAGCGCGTCGCGGAGGGCGAGGGCGACGGAGCAGCCGAGGAAGAACGGTGGCTCCTGCGACGTAGCGAACGAGCGAGTTAATCAGGCGCAGAATGATACGAACGCAGGCTGTACGTACTCCAATTCCCTTCGAGCTGTGCACGCTGCCCAAGTTCGGCCACTCGGCATCGCGCAGGAGCGAGACGTTGAAGACTTGCGGCGTATCGGCGAAGCCGGGGATCTTGTACGCGCCGGGTCCAGTCGTGAAGATGGCGCCGTTGCGCAGCCACAAGCTCTCCTCCATGGTCAACCAGCCCATGCCCTGCGAGACAACAAGGTGAGTCAGTTGAAATGCGCTGCAGGACTAGTCCAGTCGCAACGCACCTGCGTGAAAGCGCCTTCAATCTGTCCGTAGTCGATGGCGGGGTTGATCGAGCGACCGACGTCCATCTTGAGGTCGACGCGGCGGACGGTCGAGTCTCCCGTGAGGAGGTCGAGCTCGACCTCGGCGGCAGCAACGCCCTGCGTGAAGCTGTGAAGGCGAAAGGTATTAGCTAGGCTTCTTGTGCCCAACGCGAAGACGTGACGCACTAGTGGAACAGGTCGCCCGTCTTCTCCTGGACGTTCCAGACGTAATGGAGGTTCGGTGTCGCATGATGACCCGTTGCACTCAAGCTGATGCGGTCGCCCCAAGCAGCGGCGGCAAGAGCCGACATCGGCGCCTCCGGACCCAGCTTCTCGCGATACGGCTTGAGACGGTCGTTCAGCTCTTGGCACGCCTTAAGGACCGCATAGCCGTTCAGGTCGGACCCTGCGGAAGCGGCAGTCGGGACGGTGTTGACGACGGTGTTTGTGGCGGTCTCGGATGTGAAGACGGCTTCGAGGGGAATCTTGAGCTCCTCGGCGGCGATCTGGACGCACTTTGTGTAAAGCCCTTGACCCATTTCCGTTCCGCCATGCGCGACGAGTACTGAGCCGTCCACGTAAATCGAGACGAGAGCAGAACCCTGGTTCATCGCCTTGACGCCGAATGCGAGACCGAACTTGGTCGGGACCAAAGCGAGACCGCGCTTGCGGAAGCGGTGCTCCTGGTTGAAGCGCTCGACCTGCTTCTTCCGCGCCTCATAGTCGCTGTCGCGCTTGCAGTCCTGCAGCAGCCGAGGGACGTGCCAATCGACAACGGCCTGATGGTACTGCGTCTCTTGACCTTCCTTGTAGAGGTTGATCTCACGAACGGTATCGACATCGAGGCCGAGGTGAGCGGCGATAGCCTCGATGTACGTTTCGGCAATGAGCATGCCTTGCGGTCCGCCAAAGCCCTGCGAGAAAGCGGAAAGCAGATCAATGAGTCGCTCTCAAGGGACGAAGTGCGAAGCGTCCTTACGCGGTAGGCCGTATTCGAGACGGTGTGCGTCTTGCAGATCTTGGCTCTGACGTCCACGTTCGGAATGTAGTAGGCGTTGTCGGCGTGAGCGATAGCACGGTCGGCGACTGCGAGAAGTGGCGAGGTCAGCTTGATTTTTCGCTTCGAGAGCCCACCGCGCGACTCACCTCCTCCCGAGATGTCCAGCGAGTAACCGCCATTGGCGTACAAGTCGGCGTCGAGCGCGGTGAGTTCGCCCTCCTTCGTAAACCCGACCTTCCACTCGACGAGAAAAGGATGCCGCTGGCCCGAGATCTTGATGTCCTCGTGCCGCTCGAGCATGCAGCGGACTGGTCGACGAAGCTTCTTAGCTGCGACAGCGCAGATCGCTGAGAGCTGTGAGGAAGCGAAAAGCTCATGTCAGCGATGCTGAGGCGATAGAGAGGCCTTCCGAGCGGGAGAAGCTCGCTCACCATTGCTGTTCGGCTCTCCTTTCCTCCAAACCCTCCGCCCATCCGCTTGCTCTTGGCGACAACGCGGTTGCGCGGCACTCCCGTCGCCTGTGCGACCCATCGCTGGGTACCGGTCGGGTCCTGAGTCGACGCGATGACCTCCATCTCGCCCGACTCGAGCTTGGGAATCGCGAGAGACGCCATCGTCTCGAGGTAGAAGTGCTCTTGTCCTCCCATGCGGAGCGTACCGGAGAGGGTACACTCGGACTCGGCGAGGGCGGTCGAGGTGGGCTTGCCGCGCGACATCCGTCTGTCATACGACTGGAAGAATGACTTGGCCGCGACCGCTTCCTCGATCGTCAGGATGACCGGCAGATCCTCGTACTCGACCTTGACCTTCCTCGCCGCCCGCTGAGCCTCGAGCTTCGTCTTGGCGACGATAGCTCCGATGATCTGCCCGTGGCAGGTCACCTCGTCCTCGGCAAAGAAGTACTCGTCTTGCGCTGCAGTGCCCCAGCAGTTGGCCTTTCTCGACGGCATGTCGCGCCAGTCGACGTAGCTCAAGACGCTGTTCATCTCGAGCGCTTCGGACGGGTCGACTGAGAGCAGCTTAGCATGCGCGCGAGTCGAGAGGACAAGCGCAAGCTGGCCTTCGTTGGCGTAGGGAGGGATATCGTCGACGTAGACGGCCTCGCCCGTGACGTGCTTCAAGCCGGAGAGATGAGGTACTTGGTGGCCGACGACGGTCTGGGCGTACGGGTCCGAGTTGTCGCGGGTCGAAGACGAGACGGAGTGATGGATAGACTGCAGAGAGAGGTCAGCTGAGGCGGCAGCAAGAGAAAGGAGCGGCTCACTTCGGTCACCTCATCCACATCCTCCTCCTTCACTCCATCGAGCACGACTTCCGCACACTTGGCAACTTCGACGAAGAACTTAAAAAGAAACGAGAGCGTCAGGGTGCGGCGGTACGAGGGCATGCCGCCGGGAACGGTGAAGGGAAGGTCGAATTCGGAGGCGAGGATGTCGACAGCTGCGTCGAGCGTCTCGGCGTTGATGGGCTTGCCTGCGTATGTCAAGCGTCAGAAGAGCCCGAGAAAGTTGGTGGAAGGCAACCCACCGGCCAAGAAGTCCTGCGTCTTCTTCGCGAGAATCGTGTACGCGCTGCGAAGGTCAAGGTCAGTTTCGAACAACCTTTCGAGACCGGTCGCTCGCCTCACGCCATGCCGCCAAACGCAATCTTGACGCCCTCGAACTTTTTCTCGCGCATATCGACTCGGGCGCTCAAGCACGCCGTGACGATCGCAATGTCGTCGTCCTTCCTCTTCGCCTGTTTGTACGCCCTGACGACCTCGAACTTTCCCTCCTTCTCCAGACTCTTCGGTGCAATGGGTAAGACGACACGGAGGATGACGCCGTCCTGAGGCAACTTGGTCTGCCTGTAACCCGTGAAGAAGTCTTCCATCGGGAGCTCGAACTCGCCGTCCTTCGGCCGACTCGCCGGCGCGACGCAGACGATCTTGGCGCCTGTTGCGGCCCACACAGGGTTCAAGTCGCTGATGGGCGAGGCGGTGGCAATGTTACCTCCCGTACTCGCGGCATTGCGGATCTGGCGGCCTGCGAAGTAGCGCAATTGGTCGCGGACCGCTTTGAGGGCGCCGGTCTGCGCAGCGGGCGCTTGGGCGATCAAGTCCCGTACGACGCGCTCGAGGTCCGACAGGGAGAGATTGGCGCCGAAGTCAAGCGCGGGAGCGGGCGAGTCAAAGTCGGGAAGGAACACGCCGGCGAGTTCGGGGATGTCGGAAACGTAAATGCAAGCCGGGTACGCCGAGCCCTTGATGCCAACTTCGATGGCAACCTCGGATGCACCGCCGACGAGTTTGGCGTCGGGAATGGCGCGCTTGAGTTCGACGAGCTGGTCGAGCGAGACGGGGCGGTACCAGGTCTTGCTGTACTGCGTCGACGAGCCAACCTTGAGCGGCTTGAGAGGGTGTTTGCGCAGGCCGGGAGGGAAGATGAGTTCGGTCGAGGGGCGGTATGGCTTGAACTCGAATTGAGGGAAGGCCGCGCTCGGAGCGGTCGTCTCGACTTTCTTCTTGTCGCCGCCGAGTTGGCAGCAGTCAGCTCGCCCGCAACCTTGTGGCTTCGGCGAGTCGACGAGACCGTGGACGAGAGCAGAAGCGTCTGGCGTCTGGCGAGAAGGCTCCATAGGCGCTGTACGACCGACTCCGCCTGCGACAGGGTCGATAGGCGATGCCGAGGGGTTCTCGAGGACGGAGGGAGCAGGAAGCGAGACTGCACGAAGAGTCATCAGCTTGAAGCTTCGTCAGCTGACGAGAGTAGGGCGACTCACCGTCGGTGCTAACGTCCTTGGCGCACGCATCAGGCTTTCCGCAACACCGCGTGTCCTTCGTCTCAAAGCCCTCCTCGAGTCCAGCAGCGCCGTGGTTGAACGGGACGACGAACTCGTCATCCTTCGGCGTTGCGGGCGGAGACGACGTGTCGGACGAGCTCCACGAGGAGGTGAGAGACGGCGGGGACGAACTCCCGTTCGAGGCGTGCGAGTGGCCGTTTATCGTCTTGGGGCTAAGATAGTCGCCACAGAATGACTTGACGGCCTGGAAGATGGGCGCGTAGCCAGTGCAGCGGCACAAGTTCCCGTCTAGTGCGCCTTCGAGCTCGACATCCTCGACCGACAACTTACCCTTGTACGCCGCATTCCTGAGCATCGCATAGACACTCATGACAATTCCGGGTGTGCAGAAGCCGCATTGCGAGCCGTTGAGCTTCCACATGCGCTCTTGGAGAGGGTGAGGGTTGTCCGTGTTGCCGATTCCTTCCACAGTAATGACATGCTTGCCCTCGAGGAGGAGGAGCGGGGCGAGGCAGGCATTAATGGCGAGGTGCTGTACTGCAAGCGTGAGAGATAGACCGGGTGAGAGGGAAGAGCGGATGGTCGACGGGTGAGAACACGGCGAGACGCACGTTCTTTCGTCCTTGGGTGGACAGACTGAATCACGACCGTACATGCACCGCAGCCACCCTCGTTGCACCCTTGCTTCGTGCCAGTCAACCCGGTTTGCGAGCGAAGGAAGGCGAGGAGGGAGAGATCGGGGTCGAGTTGTGCCGCGTCGAGTTGCACGCGCGATCCGTTGACGTAGAAGGTGAGTTTGAACGATGCCACGTCGTCGAATGCCTGCGTTGGCGAGAGAAGAGCGCGCATTGTTGCTTGTCCGAGTGGGGCGAGCGATAAGGAGGCGAGAGTCGCGTGTCGACAGCCGCGGGTCGCTCCGGTCGAGCTGAATCGTGGTCAGCACGAGTGCAGTAGCAGGATCCGGGTCAGCGGCAGTCACACGAGCGAGCGCGGAGTCGAGGAGAAGCGACTCCCGTCCAGGTCCGTCCGAAGAGTCCTCCGTCGACCTCCTCCCGTCTGGCAAGCCCGATGGACCCGCCGAGCCACTCTGGCACCGTCTACACACTGTATTGACAGCGCTGCACCCGACCCGAGACCATGCAGCACAAGAGGGAACGCTTGCTCGCCTCAAACGATTCCCCCAATTACGGATGGGGAGATGCGGCGGCGTTCGAGCGTATGCGGGACAGCGAGTACGCGGCACTGAAGGGTGTGTATCGTAGCCTGCGACTGGTGCTGGACCGGCGTTCATAACGGGTGAGCTGATTGCGCTGTCTTCCTCCTCACAGACACCGTCTATCTCGACCATGCCGCCTCGCCTCCCGTCCCCAAGACCCCGCTCGACAGGTGGACTAGCTCTTTGCAGTCCACTCTCTTCAGCAATCCACATTCGGCGTCGACTTCGGGTGTCGCTACCTCTCTCGCCATCGACCACACCCGAACTCGGGTCCTCACAGATCTCTTCGGTGTATCTCCTGAGCGATTAGGAGATTGGGACGTCATCTTTACGCATGGCGGAGCTACTCAGGCGATCAAACTGGTTGGCGAAGCGTGGAACTGGCGGAGTGAGGGAGACTTGCGAGGGAGGACCGGCCTTGAGTACCTCGTCGAGAGTCACACGAGGTGCGTTCGCGCGTTTCCGACCCTGGATTTCGAGACGCTGACTCCTGTTCTGCAGCCTCGTCGGCCTCCGCGGCATCGCCCTCGCCCGCTCGTCATCCGTTCTTTCACACCGCACGCCGTCTTCCCTCCTCCGTTCCGCCCGCTCGTCCCGCTCCCTCCCTTTCGACCCATTATCCGACACTCCAACCCTCTATACCTACCCTGGGCAATGCAACGCCACCGGCGCACGACTCAGTCTCGGCTTCTGCGCGCAGATCAAGCGTGCGAATCCGGCTGCCAAGGTCCTAATCGATGCCTCGGCTTACTTGTCGACTAGCGTGCTCGATCTGGGAGCGTGTGAAGAGGGCGAGGAGCCGGACTTTGTCGTTGCGAGTGTGTACAAAATCTTCGTGAGTTCGACCTCTCCTTCTCCTCAAGCTTGTCCACACAACCGCTGCTTGACCCGTTGGCTTTTCACACTGAAGGCTATCTACTACAGGGTTTCCCGACGTCACTCGGCCTGCTCATCGTGCGCCGCTCCTCGACGAACCTCCTCACCCACTCGCCCTACTTCGGCGGCGGCACCGTCTCTGCACTCTCGCTGTCCTCGCCTTTCTCGCACATAAAACGGTACATGCCGGCTTCCCCGCCTCTACCCACCTTCCCGCCCACGGTCTCGCCACAATCGGCTGCCGCTTCCACTTCAATCCACGAATCCCTTGAAGAAGGCACCCCACCCTTCCTCGAAATTCTCGCTCTTTCGCACTCGCTCGATTGGCTCGCCTCGATCACTCAGGGGCGGGGATTAGAGGCGGTTGGGAAGCATGTCGCGTGGTTGAGAGGGGTGTTGGTGAGCGAGTTGGAGGGGTTGAGGCATGCGGGTGGAGAGAGGGTGTTTGTTGAGCATCGGGCATTCGAGGAAGAGGCTGCCAGCGATGGAAGGGAGGAGACGGAGGCTGTCCACCTCGAAGCGCCAGGACCTATTGTCGGCTTTTCGCTCCTTCTGCCTCCCTCATCCGGCTCGCCCGATCCCAACGCTGACATTATCGATTACCGCACCCACGTCGTCGGCCACATTAACCTCTCCCGCCTCGCACTCCTCAACTCAATCGCCCTCCGTTCCGGCGGCCTCTGCAACACAGGTGTCTGGACTCGGGTGTGGGACCTCTCCGACTCGGATCTCGCTGCGCTCGAGGCGAAGGGCAGGAAGTGCTGGGACGAAGAGGAGTTTGCGCCGTTCGAGCCGTACAAACCACTCGGGATCGCGAGGGTCTCGCTGGGGCTGGCTTCGACGCTCGACGACGTACTCAAGTTTGTCGAGTTCGTCAGGAAGTTCTTCGTCGTAACCGAGCAGGCCATCGTGCTGGAAAAGCCGGTAGCGATCGAGGAGAAGACGGACGGCAAGAGTGTGCGACGGGCCAAGCTGAAGGAGCTCATGATTTGTGCGTCCTTCTCCCCCTGCTGTGTCTAGCGCGTCACTCACCTCGAACGTGTTCTGCAGACCCAATCAAATCCTGCGCCGCTCAGTTGCTTCCGCCCGCGACTCCCTGGCCCTTGACGCCCTCCGGCCTTCTCTACGACCGCGAGCTTATGCTCGTATCGACCTCGACCGGCCGTGCCCTCTCGCAGAAGCGATATTCGCGCATGGGGCTCATCCGCCCCGCCGTCGACCGCGAGAAGGGCCTGTTCGTCGTCGAGGCGCCGGGAATGGAGCCGCTTGTCCTGCCGCTGCTAGAGCTCGACACCGATGCGGCCTACTGTGGCCTCGATACACCTCCGCTGAGCGAAGACGGCCATTCGCTCGACGCGGGGAGCTCGACAGATAGCCAAATACGACCCCACGATAACCCTCAGTCGACGACTTTGTGCGGTTCAGCCGTCTCTTCCGTCCGCGTCTCTTCCATCGCCGACGCCTGGTTCACCCGCTTCCTCAACGCCCCATCGACGTCGTCTTTGACCTCAATCGGCCCAGGTCCCGTTGAGCTCCGCCGTCTCCCTCCAGGCTCGTTCCGCCACGCCCACTTCGGTTCCTCGGGGCCACCTCTTCCCATCCGCCTCTCGAACGAGTCGCCCTTCCTCCTCGTCACGAGCGAGAGCCTCAAGGCTGTGAATGAGTGGATCGAGCGAGACAGCGGGACGAAGCAAGAGAAAGAAGTCAAGGCTGCGGCGTTCAGGCCGAACGTCGTTGTTGAGGGCGACGATGGCGATTTGCCGCCGTTCTGGGAAGACGAGGTCGACGAGCTGATGGTCGGTGGTGAAGTCTTTGCGACACTGGGACGATGCAGGAGGTGCTTGATGGTCGCGATTGACCAGGTGCGTTCAATTCCTCCCGCACACCGTGGACAACTCCCTCTGGCTCCGGTTCTTCCAGCTCAATCCGGCGTACTGACGCTCTCACGCTCACACAGACAACAGGCCAGCGCACAGCCGAACCGTTACAGACGCTCTCCCGCTACCGCAAGTCCGCTTCATCCGGCCGAGTCGAGTTCGGCGTCCACTGCATGTGGCGTGAGGAACTTAGCAGGGGTGACGCGGCGTGTATGATCAGCGTGGGAGACGAGGTGGTCTTTGCGGCCCGAGGAAGAGAGGTGTTGTAGACTCTCGCTGTGCTCTCGCTGTTGTTGTCTTGCAACCTCGTTTGTCGTTTCACTGTGATATTACGGCCGCATACAACATGCTCGTATCGCTCGAAACCTCAGAATGATAAATAACCCGCAACCTCTTCAAGGGGATCCCTCAACCCTCGCGAACATCATCCACCTCGGCGGCAGCTCCTCCAGCGTCACGTCCCGAAAGCGCTCAAGATGCTTCCGACGGTCCCAGAGCCGCGACTCGAACGCAGGACCGTCTGGCGGATCGCCGTCTTGCTCCCCTTGACCGACTTGAGGTTCCTCCCAATGCACCTGGATGTGCCTGACATCCACTGGCTGGATGTGAAAGTCCGCAATAATGCGTTGGAAGCGATTGCGGACTGTAGGAGGAGGACTCGTTGGGAGGGCGAGAACTGCGGTGTCGAAGCCTTCGTCTTCGTGACCCCGCACGGCCGCCATGCTGTACGTCGAGGCATTCTTGAGCGGTGCCGTCAACATTACAGCTGTCTCGAGGTCGCGTTGGCTCGATTCTGCCAAACGATCGGGGTTGAAGACGATGCCGCCCTTGTAGTCGAGAGAGAAGTAGTTGGCGAGTTTGCGGGTCTGGCGAGACTGGCTTCAGCTAATGGCCTCTGAGCTGACCCTGCGAGGAAATTCAAAGCGCACAATATTGTCCCTCGACAAGCCGTCCATGAGCGAATGCACCGCGTCCTTGCGAACCGTGTCCTGCTCGGCGCAGTCGCAGCCGACCTCCTCCATGAACTTGGTGATATCGCCTATTCGTCTCGGCATTTCGACGTCGCTATACTTGAGGCAGGTGCACCATCGGCCCCCTCGGACGTATTCCTCAGCGAACACCGTTTCGGAGTCGGCAAGAGCCGAGCAGATTGCGTGCGTCCGGATGATTGCCCAAAGTTCAGGCGGGAGGCGACGGACCGGATTGTACACCAGCGACGGTTTCGCCAGCGAAGCGAGCGGTGCGAGAGCGATGCACGCGTCGAGGAAAGGAAGCGTTCCCTCGAGGATATCGAAAGCCATTCCTGCGACGACGAGCGATGGGAGGCGGACTGCGACGCCGAACGCCGCTCCGATCTCGGCGAGTGCGTTGGGCATGTTGTGCGAGGGCTACGAAGGAAGTAGAGAAGCAGTGCAAAGGAAGCAGAGAGGCAGGTGGAGGAAAGTGGGGAGCGGGAGAGGTTCGTCAAATGAACTGGTCACCTGCTCTCTCTGGTCCGACCCAAGTCCGGATCGGAAGCGCGCGCGTGACAAGGGCGACTGCTGACCACGAGCAGCTTTGAACGGACAAGAGCACAAGGGCGGCGCGGCGCCAGGTTGAGAAGGTCAAAAGGTGGACGAGGACGGCAGCGACGTGCTCATCCCCGAAGACTAGTAACGCAGACGGTGAGCCATTTCGGGACTCCTTTGTCCAGCGGGATGGAGGGGAGCGAGCCGGAGGTCGCGTTGTGGTCGTTGTCCGGCTTGAAGAGGCGCTCTTCCGCCTCCTCCGTCACCCAAGCACTGCCGAGAGCTTGGCCTCTAAGACGATCCTCGACTGGGTCCAGGTCGAGTTGCATGATCAGGGGCTTGAAGTACCTATCGACATCGACAGGCAAGCTTTTCGGCACCCCAAAGCAGCCGAAGCCGCTAAGCTCAATGCCCGTGTACGTCTCGCCGTCGGTCCAGTTGTCCTCGGATGGCAGCTGAAGTAGGACTGCCGAATCCACGAGCTGTACCCTTGGACGAGTGTCTGCGGCCGAATGGGCGAGAGGTCGACCTCAAGGCCGAAGTAAGTTGCCAGACGGGTGACGCCCTGTAGTAGAGGAATGTCAACATGCATCGGTGAAACGACTCGCCTGGCTACGGTACTTTCTTCTTGCCGGAAGGAATCCGCTCGCCCACGTCGTCGGGTAGCTCCGCACAGAACTCGTTCGCCGACGACCATAGCTCTCCCTCAGTAAAGCTTAAGGGCACCTCCGGCGGGCCAAAGTATTCCCCATCCTTCTTGGAATGGTCAATGAAGACGCGCAATGAAGACGCGCAAAAGTCCCCGTTCCGCCTCTTCGAAGCCAAGCGCAATGAGGTGTGCGCGCACGTTTGCCCAAGTCTCCGGGGGAACGCGCAAGACTGGCGGATTGAGAGGTGCAGAGGAGGTTGGTGGCGTGCGAGCGGACTGCTCATCAAGGAAGGCGGGGGCGTCCTCGACCATTTGGAACGCGGTGCCAGCTTTAACGAGAGAAAGTAAGCAAAGAGCGACCCCGTAGCCTGCACTGATGCGAGCGGATCCATCTGTAGCGCCCATCGAGACTAGTTGACTTGGATGTGTAGCGAGTGGGAGAGGAAAGAGGGAGGGAGGAGCGGAAAGAGAGCAGGCTCGACTGGGTGAAACCGCAAGGCGCGTCGACGGCTCAATCTCCCGTATTCCGCGCCCATCATCATTTTCCCCCATATACATGCCCACCGAGTTGCACCTGCCCCGAACCGTCGAGCTTCGCGCCCTTGAACTGGCAGCGAGCGCGCTCGAGAGACGACCAATGTCGCCGTTCCCATACAGTGTCTGCCGCCGCAAGACCCTGCCACGCGAACTGGTGATGTTGCGCGTCGAGCGGCGCCAGTCGGTACTCGTGGACAGCTCGGGCAAAGCATGCGTGAGACGAGAGAGGGAAAACAGCAAACGTCGAAGCAGAACCGTGACGGAAAAGGGGGGGAAGTCGTTCGGCTTTTTCCTCCGCTTGAGCACACTGAAGCGAGAACGAGGCTAGCAGCAAGGCGATGGGCCCACGGCGACAGCTGAAGATGGTGGGGGATCAGCTTATGCGAAGTTGCTCGTGAGATGGAAAGGCTGACCCCGAATGCAGCTATTCGTTTGTTCCGACAGCTTGGTCTACGACGCCAGATTAGGATAGTCCTTCTCCCTCCGCTCTAGTCCCTCGACGCGCCATCGACCGTTGTCGAAGCTGTAGACGAGCTGCTGCGCCATTTCCACCGGAGGCGACAGCGGCGAAACGACCGTGCCAGCTTCGCCGGGCTGTCGTAACCGTCCTTCGGCGTCGAAGACGACAAACGGCTCGTCGGTCGAAGACGCCTGCAACGAGAGCTGGGAGAAGCCGAACGAGCGGGCGCCGAGCGAGTTTTCGATGAGGAGCGGAGCGAGGACGACTTTACCGACGTTGGTCGGCGCCACGTACTGTATCGAGACGTTGTGTAGAGACGGATCGAGCTGGAGAGTGCCGAGAGGCGAGGAAGAGGTTTCTGAGGAGGGATCGCCGACGAGGAGATGGATGTCGCTGCTCTCAAAGAGTTCCACCATCGACGTCAAGATCCGTCCAGCGAGATGCAGTGTCAGGTTCTTGCTCTTGTCTGTGAGGGCAATGCGTCAGTCTGCCAGCGAGACTGCCAGCAGGTCGAGGTCTGCTCACAAATCGACACCTTTGCGACACTCGCGTCTACACGCCATGTCCGGCCTTCTCCATCCAGGTCGTGCACATTGAGCGTATGTCGCGCAGTCAGGCCTTGTTCAGCTGTGACGGGAGAGGGAGTCGAGGGACTCTGCGATAAGGTGGGGGTGTGAGCGAAGGCGAGGGGCGAGGGCAACGCGGACGTACGAGTGGGAACAGGGCTGCTTGTCGGAACGGCAGCATGTCAAGCGGGATCTCTGGCGGGATGCACAGATGGTCGGCGAGCGTTTCGAGGGTGGGTCGATGAAGCGGATGTCGCAACTGCGGGCGCCGTTGAGCAGCTGAGGCGTCTTTGCAGTATGTGAGACACGTCCAGCACTGGCTAGCGGAACAGAATCGGCGCGAGCTGAGCGAGTCGAGGCGACTAGACGAGGAGGACGAGGTGGCCGTCGAGGGAGCGGGCTGGTCCACTGCGTACGACGCCGGATGACGATCGGATGCGATGTCAGTCGAGGCCACGCCCAGGCGATCCCCACGAGGCGACAGAAGCTTGGTGTGCTCCGCATTCCTCGAGGCGACGCGAGCGAGGGTTGTCCTCCGTGCTCTGCCACACCCCTTCGCTGGACTGCCTGCACGTCTCAGACGACGCTCATGGTCAACAGACACGACAAGCGCACTTCATCAGGGCGCGCCCCTGTCCTCAGCCCTGCCCAACCCGCCGCCCAACCCGCGACGTCGGCCTCCGCTGCACGACCCCTCCCCTCGCCTCTCGACGCCGCCGTGAAGCCAAAACGTCATGGCAGGTCGCGCTCATGGCTCAGCACGCTCCTAAAGCCAAAGGCGGACGCGGGCAGGCGGAGTCTCCAGCCAGCACCGACTCCTCCGCCGCGGTCTTTGCACGCGCAGACGGCTCCTTCGGCGAGGGATGGCTCAAGGCGGGCACGGGTGAGCGTCTCGGTCGACTTCAAGGGCAAGGAGAACGTCGCCGTCGCGTCGTCACCCGCTCCGCGCCGTCCTTCTGCTCACAGAGGTCCGCTCGAGCCTCTCACTCTTCTGCTGTCCGCTTGCGCTGACTTTCCTGCCTTGCCAGCTCGCTCCTCGTTTGGTGTGCCGCGGTCTGGCTCGTACTTGGAAGTCAAGCCTCTCCCGCTCGACGGAGAGCAGAAGCAGCGACTCGAGTCGTTCGCGTGGGATGGCGACTACTCGCCTCTACCGCTGAGCGAGGACCAGGGCGTGCGCAGTGCGGTGTACTTCGACGAGCAGGAAGAGGTGACGGAGCCGGCCAACACGAGTCTTGGATCGGTATGGAGGGGCTTTCTCGAAGAAGCGGACGCCTCGGTTGACGAGCTGGGCAACCTGCGCTCGTCGATCTCGCAAACGGAGGCCCCGCAACGCCTTTCAATCTCTTCCGACACTCCCTCGACAATCGCCTTCCCCGGACCGGCGCTGCTGGCGGATCTCGCCGTCACCTCAAGTCCTCTGCCCTCCGAACCTCGCCTCTCTCGCTTCTCCCTCTCTGCGCCGTCGAATCTCTCGCCCATACCTGAAGCCGGCACCTTCGACGTCTCTTTCAGCAACCCCTTCACACCCGCACCCCGCCAAGTTAGCGGTTCTTCCACCCTTTCCGGCCGCCCAGTCCTGCACATCGAAGTCGCCCCATCGCGCAGGGCATCCGCCATATCGAGCTCCGTCTACTCTCTGGCCTCAGAGCCCGAAGACGACCTCGAGACTTCCGCCAAAAGAACGTACGACTCCCACCTTGAACCCGCCTCGTACTTCTCGCCCATCTCGTCGCCCGAAAACACGCCTCTCTCGCTTCGTCTCGAGGGTCTCGCCATTTCTGGTGCCGACCTGTCGCCCTCAGCACCCGCCTCACCCGCCTCACAACGTTCACTCGACGCGTCCCTCCCGCACTCCGAACCGCTGCTCGCGCCTCTCCCGCTCTCCGAGAAACCGTCATTCTCCGCCTTCCGCTTCCCTTCCACTTCTTCAGCATCGTCTCCCAGTTTCACGCATCGTGCTCCCTCCCTTTTCGACGAACAGCTAATCTCGGCACCATCGTCGACCGTGACAGTCGCAACGAGCGTCTTCACTCGCGAGTCGCCAGGCTCTTCAACGATTGACCAGAAGTGCATCGTCTCGAACGGATCAGGGTTTGAGCGTGGCGAATGGCGGAGCGATTGGGCGTTCTCGGCTGCGAGACAGGCGGAGCTGGAGCTCGGAGAAGAGACGCGAGGACGGCCCGTCGCTTTCAACCTTTCGTCGACCGAGACGGCCTTCCACACGACTCGCCCTTCTTCACGACCTGAGCCTGTCGAGACATCATCGATATCCCCGCACACTCAAGCTTTGGGCGAGGACGACCGCGGGATGGTCTCGTCGAGATCCTTACGGAGTTCTCGACGACCCGAGAAAGCCCTCCCACCCGTTCCCGATTCCGCGTCCATCTTCTCGGAATCCGGTAGTGTCGTACCAGACGAGGAGGTCGTACGGATCGAAGTGTATTGCCAGCGGGAGCTGGTTAGGAGGAAGAACGAGCGGCACGAGCGATATGTCATCGAACGGACGCTGCTGTATGGCGAAGCAGCGGACGACGTGCGATTTGGTACGGCGGTGTAGCAGGTCGCTGACGACACGCCATCGCACTTTGCATTCTCGCATCTTTCGATTGTTATATGAGTTCGCCTCCTGCCTGCATTGTTTCTAGTCCTTATACAGCCTCTCGCGCTTGATAACGTCTATGATGCCCCTTACAGGCACGTCTCGCCACACGTCGTCCCACTGCTCCTCCTTGACCGCCCGCCTGACCTCCGTCGAGCTGATCGTCCTGAACTGCTCCTCGATGTCAAACATCTCCACCTTTCCCCGCTTGGCCCACTCTTTGACCTCGTCAGAGTCGAGGAAGGCGTCTTCCTCCTCGCGAAGGGTGTCACCGCGTCGAGCGCAGGCGAGAGAGGAATCGTCGCGGTCGAGGAAGGCTGACATAGACGAGCCGAGGTCCGGACTAGGAGGCTGGTAGTATCGTGGTGCGAAGATGCGGATGAGGGTGTCCCAGCCTGTCAAAGAGAGAGTCAGCATGATAGCTGGAGAGGCAAGAAAGGGAGCAAACGAACCAACCACGAACGTTAACCGTACTGAGGCTTCATCTGACTCCGCCTGCGCCTGCACTAACCTGTCCAGCTCTTTACGCAGTATCTCCGACTTGCGCACGAATGTCGGCGCTTGCAGTAGGACTACGGCGATGTTGGATAGCCCTCCCTTCCCTCCCGAACGTCGCTGCAAATCCAACCCGAGTTGCCGCATCATCTCGAGCCGCACGGCCGTGTCCTCCTGCTCGATCGTGCCCTTGTCGGGGTTGCCGACGCTCAACGCGAGCAGGTGGGCGTCAAAGCCTTGAGAGCTGTGATCGGTGAGAGCCTGATGGGCGGCTGTTGGCGGATTGAACGACGAGTCGAGGACCGAGATGTGTAGTAGGCGAGCTGCGGGACTATGGATGGTGTCATCTGCGCCAGGCGGGAGCGGCCACCGCGCGTGGGAAGCCCAAATGAGGGTGTACGGCGAGGGAGATGTGGGGAGGAGTGAGGAGATGGGAGTCGATGGAGACGTCGGTAATCGCGGGCGAGGCGGCATGGCAGTCGCAGGAAAGCCGTTCCGAACAGCCTTGATAGCTGGCGGAGCGGAAGCGTGCGAGTAGGCGAAATGAGGGAGGCAGACTCTCGCTGGACGATGAGGATGCGATAACACGGATGCAAGTTGCGGGTTGCAAAGTACTGGCAGAAGAGTAGATGTCAAGCAAGACTAGCATCTGCGCAATTCGATCTGCAGGATCACCACCGAGCGATTCCAACGGATCCCAATGCTCCTCCTCGTGCGACAGGTCCCGGTCGTCCGTAGGCGGCGCCAGGCTGGCCATACGCTATATGCGACGCATCGCCATATCCAGATCCGAAGGGTGAGGCCTGCGCGATGTGCGGCGGCAAGGATTGCGCAGGGTACGAGGTCGGGGCGAAGACGGGGACTTGCGGCGGCTGCTGAGGCATGATGACTGGCGAAGCCATCGTAGTCGACGACGGGTGCTGCGGGGGGGGAGGCGGACGGACGGCGTCGGGCGAAGACGAGTAGGCCGTGCCGAGCGGGTATGGGCTCTCGACGCGGCACGACTGGCCCGGCGTCTGGAACGGCGCGCCGAAGCCTGACGCGATATAGGCCGTGGGTGCGACGGCATGCTGCGTAGGCGGACGACCATAAGCTCCGATGTGCTGCTGCGGTCGTCCGTACGCTGGCGTCCCGGCCGCACCGACTGCACCGTACGCTCGCGCCGACGACATCCCCCTCTGGCCGCCATAACCATAGTTCGCGATGAGAGCCGGGTTTGTGATGCCGTGAGGAGCTGCCGACGAGGCCGAGTCGCGGTACGGCATGGGAGAGTAGCCGACGGCCGTCGAAGCGGGAGAAGCGGATGGGTAGTGCTGCGGGGAGTAGGGCTGGGCGAGGTGCTGAGGTGCGTAGGGAGACGGCGTCTGGGTAGGGTAGGCCGAATAGACTTGCTGCTGCGAGAGGGTGCGGCCGTAGTTCGGAGGAACCGACGTGTACAGCTGCGGCGAGAAAGACTGAGCGGGAGAGTAGGCGGAGATGGGTGAAGGCGTCGACTGAGGCGGGATGCCTGGCCAAGCTGCGGAGCCGAAAGGCGGATGCGCGCGGGGATGGTCGGCGATGGCAGCAGCAGCTGCCGGGTCAACGGCGCCCGCCGACTCGTGGAGGAAAGAGGAGAAAGACGGCGCAACGGCGCGGAGCTTGGCCTCTTCCTTCGCGGCAGAAGCCTTCGAGGCGTCCTTGTCCTCCGCCAGATGACCGTCGTCGAGTTTGAGATCGGCGACCGAGTTCGGCAAGGCTTCCGAGAGATCATCGTCGACAAGGCCCTGAAGCGAGTTCTCCGGCTGGACGCTAGACTTGATGCGCGCATGCGCGCTACTCTCCTCCGGCGCGGCAGACCAGACCGACGAAGCTGTCGGGTCGAGGACCGAGAGCGCCAGCGATTTGTTCGTCCACGCTGCCGAAGGCGAAGCGATCGACTGGCTCATGTCTGGCTGCTTGAAGGGCGGTGATGACGGAATCTGTACAGGGCGCATCTCCTCAGCTCGCCTTCACAAGAGCGTGGAGAGAAAAGCTTACGCCGCCATTTGCACCGAGACCTGGTGCGGTTGTCTCCCTTCGAGGGGTAGTCTCGATCTTCTCGCCGTTCAGATCGCTTGGCCCGGGTGCCCCGTGCGTCACGTCCGCGGACGAGACAGCTTGTCCGACAACGCCGGGGAAGAAGCGCCTCGTCGCTGCCGGCGCCTGGTTCGAACCTGGTTCTGGTGCGCCAATCGCTTCTCGCCGCCATGAGCCGGTCTCGGGCGCTCGTCGGCGGTCGGGTACGCCAAAGGGCGAGTAGCCCAACACTGCGTCGACGGGGCTTGCGAGCGAGAGGTCCTCCCCTTGAATCACGTTAATGACGGCGGGTTGAGGCTGCCCAGGCTGCGGCAGCGGCTCAGGCGCAGGCTGACGGACGAGCGAAAGGGAAGAGATCTTGACGACCATAGCGGGCGGATCCTCCTTCTCCACGACGGAACGCCGTCGGAGGCGTTCCTTCGGCAGCGAGACGGTGTAGATGACCGTGCCCGACTTGTCGTAGCGCTTCGGAAGGAGGTAGTCGTCGCGACTGAGCCGGCGCGGGTTGACGTCACGAAGCTGAGGGGTCCAGGAGAAGGGGTAGAGGGGACGGGGGAAGTTCGGGTTCTGAAAGTTTTTGACGGCGCGAGCAGGGGGCGGGCGACGAGGAGGGTGAGGCGCGGTGCGGACGCTGTATTGCCGCCAAGCGGGAGGAGGGGAAGCGGAGCGAGAGAGGCGGGAAGAGTGGATCGGAAGGACAGGTTCGCGGTTCGCGAAGACCGGCACGGCCTGGCGAGGGACTCGAGGGATCTCGGATCGGCCACGCCCTCGTCCGCGCCCTGCACCCGGCAATGCGACAACGAAGCGCGGAGCGGGTGCCGGCGTGGCGGTCTCGATAGGCGCAGCCGCGCGACGAGCGGTTGCGGGACTGCTGGACGGAAGCCTCACGACGGGCCTTTCCGCCTCGCGCAAAGCTGCCGAGTCCGCCTGTGAAACGCGCTCTTCGGGGTGCGTCATGACGCCCTTGATGCGCGACATGAGATCGTCGAATTGAGAGACAGCTGGCAGCTTGTACCCAGCCTGCTTGGCCTGCTGAGCCGCGCGCCGCTCCTGCGTTGCCGGCGAGACTGGCGGAGAAGCGATGACCGGGACCGCTGGCTGTGGAGGCGTGACAGGTCGTGAAGGAGGCGAAGTCTGAGCTTGCGCAGCGGTAGCGGCTGCGTCTGCTGGGGGAGCTGACGATGGCTTCGCTTCGGCAGCATCCGCAAGTGCAACTTGTGCGACTCGTTCAGCCGGAGCAGCTTGTGCTGCGGCTGCTTTGGCCGCGAGATGAGGCGGAAGCTGGTGTGTCGAAGCGGGACGAGGAGGCTGGAGAGGTCGTGCAAGTTGTTGCGGCGCTGTGCGCCATGCAGCTTGCCGCACCGGCGGTTCTGCCGCAGGGGGAATCAGTCGGGGAAGGATTTTGGCGGGCTGACCTGGTACGGGAGGTTCGCGTGCCAGGATCTTCGTTGGAGCCCCGGCGGGAGTCGCAGAAGCGGGATAGGCAGGACCCGCTGTCGCGCCAAAGCGGACGGTGGATGGTCGCGCGGCTGCGCGCCAGGACGAAGCCGTGTCGGCGGCGGATGATGCTGGAGTGGGCGCTGCAGGAGTCGCCTCTTTCGCAATCGTCGCCGCATTCTCCGCCTCCTTCTTCGCCTTGTCCTGCTCCTCCTTCGCCTTGACCTTCGCTGCCTCAGCAGCTCTCATCTTCTCCTCCAACTCGGTCGCCTTCCGCTTCGCCCGCTCAATCTGCTCGAGCCGCTTCTGCTCCTCTTCCTCCCTGCGCTTCTTCGCGCGCTCAGCAGCGGCATGCATTTCCCGAGCGTGCATCTCCTCGATGTTTCCTTCTTCCGGCACCGCTGCGGGAGCAGGCGCTGCGACAGGCGGCGAGACGACAGGGGGCGCGGCAGGCGGAAGTGCGGCAGCTGGCGCGCGAGGAGGCGAAAGAACAGCCTGGACCAGCGGCAGAGGCTGTCGTTGAATCGGCGGCGATCGAGCGGCGGGCTGCATGTGCGGAGGAGGCGGCCGCGTGCCCGCAGCTGCGAGGTGCGGCGGGACCTGGCGTTCTCCTTGCGAGATGCTCGGTCGTCGGCCCCACGGCGTTGGCCTCGGTTCGTTGATACTTTCTCGGCGTGGTGTCGGGTTGAGAGGAGCGTGGGACATGCGGGGCGAAGTGACGGATAGTCGGCGAGGTTTCGGTTCGGGATGGTGAGGCGAGGCAGCCATGTGAGGGGGAACGTCGGAGAGGCGGCGGTCGGCTGGTCGCATGATGGAGGTCGGTTCTGCGGCAGGACGCCTCGCGTGCAGTGCAGCGGTAGACGCAGCAGGCTCAAACCGGCCAGCCTTGTCATTGAAGAGAGCGCGCGAGTCGCCGGCCGCTGCCGGCTTCTTCGGCCACGAACGGTCAAAGTCGTCGCGGAAGCGCTCCTCCCGCTTCGGCGCCTCGACTACCTCGCCCGGCGCGAGCGGCTTCTCACGCAGCGCCAGCTCCGAAGGTCCAGGTTCGCGAAGCTGTTCCGGCTCATCCGGTTGCTCCGTGATCTTGTACTGCGTGCCGTCGGCAAACTCGATCGTCGTGTCGAGGAAGTCATCGTCATCCTGAAAGCAGCCAGGTCAGCGTTGCGAATGAGGATCTGCAAGAGAAGACACACCTCGTCCCAATGCGAAGCGTTCGGGTCCAGGTGCACGCCGCGGAACGCGTCAAGCTCCTCGAGAAGATGCTGATTCTGCGCTGCGGCTGCAGCCGCTCGCGCCTGCAAAGCCCGTTCGCGCGCCTGCATCTGCTCCATAATCGCTCGTGAGCGAGTCTCCTTGGCTGTCAAGCGAAATCGCCGTGAGCAAGTACATTTGGCGCAGATGAAGACTGCGGCGCACCATGCGCCGCTTCTGCCGCCGTCGGAAAGTCGTTCACCATCCTCGCTCCGAACGGCGTCGGCTGCGTCGACTTGGGAGCAGCCCAAACCGCGCCGGCCTTTCCACGTGCCAGTGCGCTTGCGGCGCTCCCTGCAGCAGAAGCTGGGGCAGGAGCGCCGGGCTGAGATGCGGCAGTTGAAGGGGTAGGGGCAGTCGACTTCTTGCTCCATCCTGCGGTCGCGGCCGAAGACGAGGTGGAGAGGGTGATCGGTCCTGAGGAGAGCTTGCCGGCAAAGAGTCGAGGGTGAGAACTCGAGGAAGGTGCTGGGACAGGCGGCGTGGCGAGACGGGCTGTGGGAAGCGAAGTTCAGCATTGGCGCAGAGCGCGGAGAAAGGGCTCAAAACGCACCTGTCACAGGCTTGACCTCCGGTTTCGCTTTCTCCCCCGCTTTCTCCAAGAATTTCTTGTTCACCGCGAGCGAGCTCTGGAACTTCTTCGTTGGCTGAGGCGAGGCGGCAGAAGTCGAGGTCGGTCCAGGCGAGACGGAAGGAGCAGGACTTGCGCCTGTCGCCGACGCTGCAATCGCTCGGGCGGCAGATGAAGCTGAGCCCGTCGGTGTCGCAGGAGAGGCGGATAGGGCGTCTGGCGGATGAAGGAGGGAGCTGGTCGAGGTAAGGGGGTTCGAAGGCTTGGGTTCGGCGAGGGTTGGGGCTGGCGGGGCTGGCTCGGACCCTTCGCCGTCGTCCTGACGTCCTGCCTCCTTCGTACCATCCGCACTGAAACCGTCCACCGCAACGGTCTCCGTGCGATCGTCCTCATCGACTGCACTCGACTCGATCGACGGACCGTGAGCCTGTCCTTCCTCGACCGCCAGAGTCTCCTTGTCCTGCTTCTCATGCATCTGAGGACTGCTCGCTGCCTCTCCCGTCCCTCCCTGCACATCCGCTGCAACGTTCCCCGCCTCGCCGTCGACCTTCACGTTCGTGCCCCTCTTCGCCTCCTCCACGCCCACGCCTCGCTCGCGCGTTTCGGCAGCCTGCTCGTCCGGTCCATCAGCCCTATTCTCATTCGTCAGCGACGCGTGCTGGTCTCCAGCGGAGCGTGACGAGTCAGGAGACAGGGGGTCGTCGTGGTGGAGTGGGGAGGGCGCGTTCAATTGGACTGCCGGGCGCTGAGCTGAGTCGACGGGCGGGTCATCTTGCATGCGTTGGCTGAGTTCGAGTGGCTTGGGAGCAGTACAAGAGCCGGGAAGCCAGTGAGGAGGGAGAGAGCCAGTCCAGGAGACGCGAAGGGGTGTAATCAGGTGAATATCAATCGAGTGTAATGGCCGGATTACGAACGCGCGACGATGGCGAAACGGGAGACAGAGAGCCATGCACGTAGTAGAACAGTGGGATGACACAAGCGGACCATCAAACAACGCCCACCCTGGCCTCCTGCGCAGCCGTGCTCGCCTCAGCCTCCGTCTTCTCCTGCTCTTGCTGCTCCTGCTCCGCGTTGTGGTGATCGAGCGCTTGCTGCGCCTCCGCCCTCGCCTGCGAGATGGCGACCGCCTGCGCGCGCATGCGGTGCGAGATGTACTCCTGACCGATAATCTCGACCGAACGGCGGATGATCTCGACCATCTGGTCCTCGACCCACTCGTTCTCCTCGAACGGGATGTCGAGCCAGCTCGCTGGCATGCTTTGGCTCATCGACGTGTGGACGAGGTTGTGTGTCGGGTCACGCAAGAGGAGAAGGAAGAAGAGGACCTTGGACGAATTCGGGTCGGACGAAGTCGAAGGCAGGCAGGCGGGCGGGAGGAAGGGGAGGGGGGCGAGACAGGGCTGAATGCGCATGTAGATGGGACAGGTGGTCACGGGAACAGTAGCGCCGTCGGCACTGCTGGACGAGGGCGCAGGCGGCTTGTACGTCGTCTTAATGAGCTGGTCGACGCTGGCCTGCGAGGGCGAAGAAGGGGAAGAGGCGGCAAGTCAAAGCGTAGGTGTCGGTAAGCAAGAAGACTGCGTCACCGCAGGACCAATCTTCGCGCACCTCTGCCAGCTTCCACGCCTCAGTCAATCCATCGACGATATTCAAGTCGCGAACATCCTCGTCGCCCTCAACCTCGCGCGGCTTCTCTTCCGTGCCCTTGTTGACGACCAGCGAGCCGCCTTCAATCTGGTCCATGATCTGCTCGGCGAACGTTAAGTCAGGTGTGAAAGAACTGGAGATGGCGACGTTTGTACGCACTTTAGCAAGTCCTCGGTAGACGAGCGCCTCGACGCCATCGTAGCCGACCATGTCGTGGCTGAGGCTGACCTGGATAACCTCGTGCTCGGCGATGGGCGGCGCGACAGCGTTGAGGAGATCGGTGAGCGACTTGAGCGTCGTCGATTTCAAGTCCTTCCCTGCGAGGAAAACGTCAGCATGCTTCTTTGAGTGTTTTAAAGGCTGGTAAAGGATCAGAACGGTCCAACACACCCAGCTGGTCAAGATGCGCCCCCTTGGCATAGCTGATCACGCCCTCGCTCCACTTCTTCGCTTGCTCATTCTCCCCCAGTGCCTTCATGAGTCCACCACCGATACCAGCAATCCCACCAGCAACACCTCCCGCTCCACCGCTCGTCGCCGTCTTGACCTGCTCCTCTGCGGCCGTGCGAGCCTGTTGCGCCAGATGCGACGCCTGCTGGACGACATTTGAGGCTTGCGACCACATAGACGACCAGCCCCATCCGCCGCCCTGCTGCTGCTGCTTCGAGGCGTCTTCTGATGCTGCAGTAGTCGTTGAAGCTGATGCGATGGACGCGGTCTGAGGAGTCGCGGCCGCCGCACTTCGCGGGCTCGCCGGTAGCGCCGTACTCCTTCCTCCCGCAGGCGTGCCACCAATTGTCCGCTGGCTCCTGACGCTGTCGGTGCTCCTCCTCGGCGGAACCTGTCCAGCTCCACCCGCCCCTCCCGCTCCCGTCAAGTTCTGCCTGCTCGTGCTCCGGCCGAGTCCTGACGGAACCGACGACTTCTTCTCGAGTGACCGGTCGCTGGTCTTGACGGACGCAGTTGGGGCCGACGAACGCTGCGTGATCTCGTCGAGGAAGTCGAGGACCGACTGAGCCTCTGCGGCGTTCGGTGCTGCCTTGACCGGTGCGCCTCCAGCCGCTGACGACGATACAGGGACCTTCGAACCAGCTCCGACACTCGAGCCGAGTCCTCCGTGATTCGACGACGAGCGGGGGAGGGTCGTGCCAGGAGCAGTGCCTGCACCTCCTGCGGCTGAAGGTTTGGGTGCAGACGCCGAGTAGGTGTCTAGGGAATCGAGGAACTGCAAGACGTCGTCCCTGCTCGACCTGTGGGGCACACGCGAGGCCAGATTGATGAGGTGGGGAGATGCGAACACGGTGAGCTCGTCTCGACGCGGTACAAAGCGAGAGGAAGACTTGCCTGCCAGCCGATGTGCGTGGTGGCGCAGACATTCGTGCTAGAGTGAAAAAAAAAGAACAGCAAAGAGCGAGGGCAGCGAGTTGTCGAGGAGGACAAGGAGCGAACGAACAGCTCTCGTCAGGACAGCTCATTGCAAACCAGCAAAAATGACTTCGAGGATCGCGACGCGCGTTGCAGACATCGCACAGAGGTGCGTACGCTGTACCCGTCGAGCGCCGCTCTCTCCCGACTCCCATCTCCTCCTCCACTTGCCCTTCCTCGGTGTTCGCTTGTCGTACGGACGCAAGGTGACGGTGAGGACGCCTGCAGGGTCACCGTCTCGGCCCTCTTCGGTCTCACGATCTATGGCATGGTCGGAATGGTCGGGCAGCACCGGGCGACGATGCGGGCGGCGGACGAGGCATGGAAGGAGCATCTCGCAGTGCGTACCAAGCGTGTGTGGCTGTAGAAGGGTTTCCACTGACGTGAGTACCGCACTGCAGGAGGAGGCAGCCAAGCAGAAGCTGCAGGATGACCCTCTCCTCGAAGGCTTCGTCGACCCTCCCCCTCAACGACCCTCTTGATCGCCCCGCACCCTCTTCTTCATCCGCATCGCACACTTTTGCCGCAAGGTTGTATCGCTTATCCCGACTCTCATGCAATGTCGCCGGTCCTGTACCTACTTGCAGCGTTGCAGTGGCAAGCGAGGCGCTCATTTGCCGATGCAGAACCCGCGAAAGATCTCGCCCAGGACCTCTTCAACGTCGACTGCGCCGGTGATCTTGCCGAGCGCGAAGACGGCGTAGCGGAGCTCTTCGCCAGCATCGACAATGTCTTCAGCGGGGATGGCTGCGTCAAGCGAACTGTCAGTAACGGTCGCGAGACGGGGCTGCGCAAAGACGGACCGAGAAAGGCTGTTAGGTGATTGAGTGTTTCCTGCGAGATGCTACGTGTTAGCATAGCCGAGTTGAAAGGCTGCGTCGAATCGCACCTCGAGATGCTGCCTATGCCGCTCCTGCGTCACGATCGGCGTCTCCTCAAGGTCGTCCGACAGGTCGAACCTGCGTAGCATGTGTCAGTAAAGCACGATGCTCAGACAGGAACGGGACCCACCGCCGCTTCAGCTCTCCCCGCATGACCTCCGCCAACTCCCTCAACCCCTTCCCCTCCTTTACGCTCACCAGCCTAAACGGTTCGCACGTGCCCTTCCCAAACCAGTTCTTCCCCTCAGTTTCTAGAGCTCGCTCGAGCGCTTCGAGCTGGGTGGCAGAGGGGACAGATGAGTCAACTTTGTTGAGGAGGATGAAGGTGTGCGGGTCTATGAGCGAGAGGGTCAGGGGACCAATGACAGGGGAGGTCGGGGACGTAGAAGAGAAGAGTTGGTCGAGCGCGAGGACGCAGAGCTTGATGTCGGCCACGGCAGCCCTGCGCAAAAGCGCTGTTTCAACAATGGCCGAGAGAAGCGCTGGAGCTGGACGCACTTCTCCATTGCCCGCTCAATACCAATCGCTTCAACCTGATTCTTCGTCGACCGCAAGCCGGCGGTATCGGCGACTGATATGGGGAAGCCGTGGAAATCGAGCGAGAGTTCGACGACATCGCGTGTCGTGCCGGGTATGGCAGTAACGATGGCGGCTTCTCGTTGCGCTGCGTAGCGTGTGTATGAGCGACGAGCTCAGCAGAGATGGAGTGGTAATGGCGCACCAAGCCAGTTCAATAGCGAGCTCTTGCCGGCATTGGGAGGTCCGACTATTGCGAGATGGATGCCGGAGCGGATGATCTCGCCTCGTCGCCCATCGTCGAGGTACTTCGTTAATCGGTCTCGTAGCCAGACAACCTTGTCCTTCGCTGCATCAGAGCGTAATTGGAGGTGAGCCGACTTGTCGATCCAGAGAAAAGCGGACGCGCGCACCTTGCTCGTATACGCCCTCAGAGATGCCTTCGTCCTCCCCGAAATCTATTAGAGCCTCTATGAGCGCGGTCGCTTCTATGGCTCTTGCTCGCATTGAGTCGTACGCTTCTCGCATAAGCCCCTGCGAACGAATCAGTCAGCCTCGACGAAGTCGTGCCAAAGAGGTCCCACTCACGCTCGCTTGCCGCGCCGCAAGTTTCCTCTGGGCCTCCGTGTCAGCCTCAACGAGATCCCGGATCCCCTCGACCTCAGTCAAATCCATCTTTCCCGCTTCGAACGCTAGTCGCGTGAACTCGCCCGGCTCGGCGATCCTAAACGAGTTGTTCAGGGTTGGGAGTAGTTGGAGGAGGAGCTGAATGAGCGCGGGAGAGCCGTGAAGATGCAGTTCGATTGTCGGTTGTGCGGTAAGGGCGGAATGGGCTATCGATCGAGTCGTCAGTTCGTCTCGAGGTCTACGGAGCAAGCGTACGCACCTGGAAAGTATAGCACGACCCCTTCGTCGAGCACCTCACGCGTTTCAGGATGCACAATCTTCCTCAAGACAGCCCTCCGTTCAGGCGGATCCTTCTTGGGCTTGGTACCCCTCTCCCCTCGCGCCGAAACGGTCATCCGCCGCCAGACTTCGAGTGCATCGTCTCCAGATATTCTTAGAATGGAGATCGCTGACTTTCCCTTGCCTGTAGCTGGGGCGAAGATAGTTGGAAGGAGAGCGGGTGATGAAGATGAGGGCCGGGTGAAGGAGGGTGGCGGAAAGCGAGTGACGGGTCTAGAGCATGTGCAGAGTAGCCCAGCACTGCGTGCAGCGCCCCGCAACAGCATTGGAGGTGATGGCTAGTGTGGGTGAGCCTCAAGAAGTGCAGGGGGATCCCCTTGAAGGCTTGAGGAGCGATTGTTCGTTCATTTCGGCCTTTCTGGCTAGCTAGGCTCGCTTGCGTCTCCCAGCAGCCTTCAACAAACGGGTCAACCCTTCCATCGGCTCCCCTGCGCCCCTCGACTCCCGCTTGCTCCTCCTCCATGTCGGTAGCTCGCTGTTGGATCACCTTCGCCGCCGGGGACTCGCAGGCGTACGAGGCGGCATTGAGACGCTATCAGGAGCTTGTGGAGTGGCTCGCGAAAAACGGAGCGAAGTATGGGCTGAGGGCCAGATTGGAAGACTTGGACGACGCTGGGCGAGAAACGTTGACAGCAGTGTACGAGGGCAACACGAAGGTCAGTCGCGTCTGTACAGAGTACGGCTGTCCGCGACTGACCTCCGAACAAACAGATTTCGCTTCAGCCTTCCGACCTCTCACCCCCGCCATCTCTTCTCCTCCCTCGACTATCTTTCACTGTCTCTTTTGCACCTGGGCTGAAGAAGACAACCACCAACTTCCTTGCTCTCCTCACGGACGAGAAGAAGCTTATCTCGAAGCGACTGCCCAATCCGCCGCTGCGGTACAAGGGGAATCGGCTGTTCAGGATTGAAGAGGGCTTTGTGGCGCAGACGGGCGACGTGACGCGGCAGGACGGTAGTGGTGGGGAGTCAATATGTGCATCGAGCCCGTCGGGACGCCGGCCGTGCTGACGAGCTGACACGAGCCCTCTCTAGACGGCGGGTCTTTCAATGACGAGAAGGAGGGCCTCAAAACTCCCTTTAAATTCGGTACAATAGCGATGGCGAATTCGGGCAAGAACTGTGAGCTGCTCTCGTCCCTGAACAAAGCGAAGCGGGGCTGATGTTTTTCGAATGCTTCCACAGCCAATACCTCGCAGGTGCGCCCCTCCTTTTTCCATCGCACTTGCGCATGTTCCAATTGACCGTGCACGACAGTTCTTTATTGCTCTCGCCTCGGACGCGACCAAGCTGAAGAAGTTGACCGGCAAGTACGTCGCCTTCGGCCAGGCGGACCTCAAGGACGACGAAACGCGGCAATGCCTCGAGCGCCTCAACCGGCTGGGGGACGGTAAGGGCGGGACAAGCGTGCCTGTATGGATCGAGGACTGCAACGTTGCGCAGTGATGGGCTTGTTCGGCGCCGATGAAGCGTGCTGTCTCTTCGATGCGATTTCAGCAGCAGCTCTCGCTTCGCCCCAGCTCTCGTCTTCCATCGTCACCGCCGTACAGAATCTCGTACGCTTCGGATAATCGTTCGGCGCCGAGTTCTCCGTCGTCGCCGTCGGCAGCGGGGGCTGTTGCCCCACCTCCGCTCTCACTCGTCTCGTTCTCGCTCTGTCCCTTCGCAGGACAAGCTGCCACTCGCACTCGCTCACGTAACACTCACTCTAGTGAGCCATGCCAAAGCGAATCCTCTGCACCATCGGAGTGCGTTGCGCGGCCTCTCCCTCGCCTGATCGGACTCGAGCTTATCGCGTCCCCGCAGGTCGACGTCGATGCCTGCGCAGGCTGGCTTGGCTCGTACGGCGGTGAGAACTCACCAAACGACATGAGTCGCGGCTGCTTCGCGGCGGAAGTCGGCGTACCTCGGCTCCTTAAGCTGTTCAAGGAGAAGGGCAATATGAAGACTTCCTTCTTCATTCCGGGCCACAGCCTTGACTCGTTCCCTAAGGAGATGGCGATGGTCAGGGATGCTGGACATGAGGTAGGGCTGCATGGTGCGCCGCACCTCTTCTTTCCCCTCGAATTAAGTCAAGGGTCCTAGACCTCAACTCGTCTTCTCCGCAGGATATTCCCACGAAAACCCCATCGCCATGACACTCGAGCAACAGCGCGCCGTTCTCGACCACACCTACAAGCAGCTCACCGACTTTTGCGGCAAACCTCCCCTCGGCTCCGTCGCCCCTTGGTGGGAGGCTAGCAAGAAGGGCATCGAGCTGCTGCTAGAGAAGGGTATCGAATACGACCACTCGTCGCAGGCGCATGACTGCATGCCATTCTACACGCGGGACGAAGACACCTGGACGAAGATCAACTTCAAGTCGGCTTCGGCACACGACTGGATGCACCCGCTCAAGAAGGGCAAGCTAACCAAGCTTGTCAACATCCCCGCGAACTGGTATCTCGGTGAGTGGCCGCAATCGAGCGAGTGCGCCGATCGCTGACGAGCAACTCTGCCGCTCCTTTATCCTGTTCACTTCCTTTCTTCCCTCTTCCTCGAACGACCCGTCATCGGCGCCCATGTGAGCAGATGTGGGTGATTCAATCGGGTACTGAAGCTTGAGGACCGCTATTCGCTAATCGGCTTCCTCCAGGACCTCCCGCCGCACATGTTCATCAAGGCCGCGCCCAACTCACACGGCTTCGTCGACGCCGACGTCACTCTTAAGCTATGGAAGAAGCATTTCGCCTACTTCTACCGGGAATACGTGAGCCTTGCCTTCTTCCGCCTCGGCATCTCGCTCACCCGCATTCACCCTTATTCCCGCAGGACTGGTGTGTCTTCCCTCTCACGCTGCACCCGGACACGGCTGGTCGTCCGCACGTCCTGTTCGCTGTCGAGGAGCTCATCGACTTCATCAACGAGCACGAGGGCGTCGCGTGGGTCACAATGGCGGTGAGTTCAATCCGCCTCCCGCAGCTCGTGCTTCTCAAAGCTGGCATGAGGTGACACTCTTGGCGACCGGCGCACAGGAAGTCAACAAGGAGTTCCGAGAGAAGTTCCCCTTCCCAGGCGAGCACCAGGACTAGTGGACCGACCTGTACAGATTGCAGGACGAGAAGTACAATGGGCCAGACACCGACTACACGTTCATTTTGTGGAGATCCTCAACTTGCTCGACGCCTGCTAACACAGAAGTTGGCGGCTGAGCGCGAGAAGCGCGCTCACTAGCAGGAGGAGACGCACCAGCTGCGAGATACTTTTCTCAAGTTCCACAGCTCTTCTCGCAGGATCAGGCGGTAGAGGTCCTGGGAAGCACAGCGTCAGCTTAGACTACTACACTCGTGCGAAGCGGTCTCCGAACGCACGTCTCGCAACTCCAGGCCAACCTGCTGCGACTTGCTGATCTTGACCTTCGGCTCCGCCTTCTTCGCCATGTCGGACACATCATCGAACGTCCTGAAATCTGCGCCGGCGATGGCTTGAGCGTGTGCTGGACCAACGCTACCGAGGAGGAGGTCAGCTCAGAAAGGGGAGGAGCCCAACCGCAGACCAAGCGCACTTGAAGATCTGCAAGACCTTGAGCTTCGCTGCGTCTACCGGCGAGAGCGAGCTGAAAGCCCGGACTTTGCCGTCGAGCAGGCGTTCGCGGATGACGCCCCACTGCATCGTGAAGATGGGCGCGAGGGCGTCTTGGATTTCAGCGAAGGCGACCTTGGCCTGAGGGTCTGTATCGACCTTGTGGTAGAGCGGGTAGAGTGCAGCTACGGACAAGAACAGTGTCAGCGCTAAATGACGAGGAGAACATTCAATCTTGACGAGACTCACGAGCTGCGTCCTTCAGCCATTGCCTGACCTCGGCTTCTTGTTCTCCATCAAGTGGAGCAGCTCGAGATCACACAAGTCGTCCATAATCTGCTTCAGGTCGACCTTCATGTCGGGACTAACCTCCTCCCTCAATCGCAGGACACCGTTGGATGCCATCAGCGTCTCCCAGCGCCGGAACGACGCGATGGTGCAAGGCGGGTCGGAGGAAGCGGCGTGACGCTGTGCAAACCATCGTAGACGGATACTTGGCGTACGGGGGACGATGAGGGTGAGAGAAGTTGGCGAGGCGCTGAAATGTGCCGATGGGCGGAGCGCGACGGTGAGGCAGGAGGTTGAGCAAGTCAGGAGCGTCAAGGAAGCGTCGTACAGCGCTTGGCGACTCAGCTGACGACGATATGAGGAGGAGAGGAAGGAAAGCAGGATGAGAAGACCTGAGCGGGAGGTGATGCGCGAGATGCGGGCGCGAAAGAGGGCTGAAGGCTGACTTTTGTGATCATTTGAGTACAAAGGGACGCTGTGAGCCAGCTGCGCGTGTCAGGGATCGAGAATTAACGAGACATGCACGGCGGAGGAAGACTTCGAGGACAACGGCTGGGACTTTGGCTGGGACGCACACCTTCCAAATGGCAGCGAATGAGGTAGCGGCAACGAGATAAGACCGTCTAGAGGTAACGAGAGGAAGTCTAGAATCAACGCCACCGCTAGGCGCTCGCATCTCCCGCCGTATCCGTCGACGACCACGCATCCGGACCCCGCTCGTACGCCGACGGGCTACACTCGTCCCAGGTCACCCAGCTGAGCACCTCGGCGAACGGCTCGCCTTTGCCAATCATCGACTCGCCGTGCTTGAAGCCCTGGAACACCTTGAGTCCGCCTCCGCCAGGCACTTCTCCCACCTTCTTCGACGGCGACACCTCGCGCAGACCTTGCCGACGCAGGTAGGCGCGCATGCGGGAAGCGTCGAGGATCGAGTCCTCCGATGCGAGGAAGAATGCGGTTTTTTGCGGATCGGAGAGGTTGGGGATTTCGGAGGGGAAGAGCAGGTTCGAAGTCCAGTTGAAGTGCCGAGAGAGGAGGTTGGCGACGCCGAGCTCGCGCATGACAAAGTATCTGCAAGGTGGATGGGTCAATAAGAGGAAACGCCCTGAGCGAGACGCGCGTTGTTTGTTTGGCCACGCACCGCATCAGGTACTCCATCGGTTGCTTCGTCGGTGAGTAGAGCGCATGCCGGCACACCCACGGCTCCCAGAGCGAGAAGGCGACCGGGTCGACGAAACAGTTGCGAGTTGCGAGGGTCGGGCAGTCCTTGAGCAACCAGCCGTGGACGATCTGCGGACGGACGCACGCTTGTCAGCTCATCCTTGCGCAAGTTTTGAAAGCTGAGTGGCGCAAGCGTACCGATCCATTCGAATGGCTGAAGACTGTCGCTCCGCCCGCCCCCTCATCGAACCCGTACCTCCGCATAAGGCGCTCGATACCCTTCGACGAACGC
This sequence comes from Rhodotorula sp. S30-09, assembly GCA_023628235.1. Lineage (NCBI taxonomy): Eukaryota > Fungi > Basidiomycota > Microbotryomycetes > Sporidiobolales > Sporidiobolaceae > Rhodotorula > Rhodotorula sp. S30-09. The sequence goes on from JAMALD010000012.1 coordinate 199,024, forward strand.
TGCTGGTCAGGCGGGCTGAGATATCCGCGCTCGAAGATGCTCATACTGATCGCAGGCTGGATCAGGACCATGATGGGCCTGCGTCTAAGAGCGCGGGAGGAGGCGAGAACCGAGACGAGAGTTGTGTACTGGGCGAGGCCCATTCCGAGGCCATGGATGAAGACGAGAGGGCGCTCGTCCTCGGGCAAGTCCTCCCTCGCCGCCCAACCTGGTGGCACGCGGACGAGAGCACGCATGATAGTCTCGTCGTCTCGTGCATCCTTGAAACCCTTCGCCTTCGCATGTGCGATGACGGCGTTCTGCAGCGCGGCGACGACGAGGTAGAGGAGGAACGGACGCGAAGTGACGCGGACTGGGTCGAGAGTGAGCCGCATCGGCTTGACGGCTGGGTTGCTGCCAGGAGCGAACTTGTGCGCCGATCGCAGTTCCACGAGCGAGACGCAGAAGTTGACAAGCCCGAGGGGGTCGCCCTCAAGAGCCTCCTCGCGCTTGCGTGGTCGGCGAGTCGCGTCTTCGCCGACCCTATCGTCCTCGTCTTCCTCCAAGTCCGCATCGTCGTCGAGCGTGAGGCCGTCCGCGCAATACAGCGCCGGCCTTCCCGCCTTGTCCCACTCCGCACGCTGCTTCTCCAAGTCCTCCAATGGCTTGCCATACAACGACCAGGCGAGCCACTGCGCGACATCGTCTCGCTTCAAGTCGTTGAAGGACAAGTCGCGAGGACCGGTAAACCAGTGAACGAGGAGGTGGCGGAAGTCGTGTGCGCGCGGGTCCGAGGGCGAGAGTTGAGGGAGGAAGCGGGAGTGAGGGTGAGGGCGCTTTGAGGAGGAGTCGGTTGAGCTGAGCGAGAGGCGCGAGATGTCACCGCCGTAACCCTCGTCGCGCGAGTCGAGGGATGCGCGGCTCTGGACCATATTGAGCGACTGGCTGACGTTTGCTGAGCGAGTCGAGCGAGTGTCGGAAAGAGCAGGACGGGCAGAGAGATAGTCGCCGCCGTCGCCGGTGAGGTCAGGCGTGTTGGAGCCGTGGCCAAATTGGCGCGACGCCCGACGTCGAGTCGAGGATGTGGGCCTCTTCGACGAGAGCTCGCCGTCTGACCCGCGAGTCGCCTCCTCCTCGTCACGCGGATCCTCCACCCAGTCCTGCTCGCCGAGATCGCCGCCTTTCGCGCCTTCGCCCGCCTCTTCCGCCAGCTCCTCCTCGATATCAATGCCATTCTCGAGGGCGCGGAGGAAGACGCCGCGCAGGTATTTGCGGGAGTAGGTCGGCGCCTCGCGGAGTTTCTGGCACTGGTACGCCTTCCACTTGTACCAGATGCTGAAGGCGCATTCGACGGAGCAGTAGGTGAGGGTAATGTAGTGGAGGATGCGGAAGGCGAGCGGAGAAGGGGCAACTGTCGCGGGTCGACCGGGACGGAGGGCTGGAATGGCGGAGGTGAGGACGGTCCAGAGGACATAGCCCCAAGACAGGGGCGTGACGGACCACACAACGGCGATGGCGGCGAATGTAATGGAGAGGGAGAAGTGGAAATACATCGCCGGGAGCCCTTGGCCCTTCGAAGAGTGGTGATGCCGACTGCGCGAGCGTTTGCGCCTGACTGGCTTCACCTCGCGCCGTTCTCCGGTCTCCTTCGACGCCGCACCATTTACATCCATCGTTGTCGAGTGTTTGCGAGTACAGGCGGGTCAAATTAGGGTGTTATCGTTGTTCCTGAGCGCGAGCCGGCGAGGTGGAGAGAGCGGAGGACGACGACGCCAGGTGAAGTGGGGATCTAAGGGGCGTAGTGTGTATGGACAGCACAGACGATAAAAGCAGTCAGCTGGTCCGTAGCGAGTGGAGTGAGCGAAACCAAGTAGGGGCCCTCCGGAAGAGCAACGACGTCGACGGTCGGGCTCGACCAGCTCACGCAGCTTTTCCAACCGCGCAGCCAGACTCGCAAGGATGGCTGCAGGCAGAGTGAGTACCCGACCCAGCCGGTGCACCTTGCGCGCCGCTTCGTCCCGTCGCTCACTTCCCGTCCTCATCGCACGCAGTTCCCATCCAGCGGACACCCAGGAAACCTGACGCAGGAGCAGAAGGCCACCCTCCAGCAGGTGCGTGCCGCCATTCCACTGGCCAAGCAAGTCACCCGCTGACGAGGTGCTCGCCCTCCCATCTCGCTCTTCGACGCGACCTGCACACGCCTCGCTCTCGCCCCGTCCACACGCGCTGCTGGTCTCTGCGGTGTGCTCGTAACAGTTCAAGCAGGAGCTCGCTGCAGAGGGATACTATGACCCGGCCAAGCACGACGATGCCATGCTCCTGTTCCGCTCTCCTCGCGCTCTCCCAAACCTTGCACTTCTGACCTAGCGCACCCGCACAGTCGCTTCCTCCGCGCCCGCAAGTTCGACATCGCCAAGGCAAAGATCATGTGGATCGACACGCAGAAGTGGAAGCAGTCGTTCCACGTTGACGAGCTGTACGAGACGTTCGACTACAAGGAGAAGCCAGAAGTTGACAAGCTCTACCCCCGGTGCGTAGCCGCACTCCTCGTTTGATTGACGTAGCGTATGATTCGGTCCCGAAGCTGATCCACATCGACCTGCGCTCGCAGATTCTACCACAAGACGGACAAGGACGGCCGCCCCGTCTACATCGAGCAGCTCGGCAAGCTCGACCTGACCGAGCTGTACAAGGTGACGACCCCGGAACGACAAATGCAATCTCTCGTCGTCGAGTACGAAAAGTTCCAGCGCGAGCGCCTCCCCATCTGCTCCGAGCTCCAGGGCCATGTCATCGAGACCAGCTGCACCATCATGGATTTGAAGAACGTCGGATTGAGTCAGTTCTGGAAGGTCAAGCACTACGTTCAGGAGGCGTCGACGAGTGAGTCGCGCCCAACTCTTTTTTCTCTTCCTCAAACAAGGCTGACTGCCCGCTTGCGTCGCAGTCTCGCAAAACAACTACCCCGAATCGGTGCGCATGGCATCTCCGAGATTCTCACGGAGTTGCCGCTGACACCGGCTCACCGCGCAGATGGGCAAGTTCTACATTATCAATGCGCCGTGGGCCTTCTCGACCGTCTGGTCCCTCGTCAAGGGCTGGCTCGACGAGGCAACAGTCGACAAGATCCACATCCTCGGTTCTTCGTACCGCGACGAGCTCCTCAAGCAAGTGCCGCCCGACTCGCTCCCCAAGTTCCTCGGCGGCGTGTGCGAGTGCGCCGGCGGGTGCTCGATGAGCGATGCGGGTCCTTGGAAGGGCAAGAGCAAGGAGGAGACGGTGCAGGCGTTGGAGAAACTCAAGCAGAGCGTGAGCGTTGAGCGGGGAGACGAGCAGGGCTTGATCGCCGGTCCCGGTCAGGGAACCGCAGTCGTCCCTCAAGCCACAGCCGTGCAGGCGTAAGATGCCCGTATCATTGCCTCATCCTCTCGTTCCATGCCCTCTCTTCGTCCCCTCATGAAGCTCTTATATTTCCCTCGTTGCCCAAGGACGCTTTCCACTCTCTCTCGTTTGCTCCCTCCTCCTTGTTCGGCAGCGCATCATGAAATACCCCTATCGCCTCGCCCTCTTTCTCTCGAGAGCCTGCGTCGACCTCGAGAGACACGAAACAAACCGAATGCTCTGCATTCCTTTCAAAGCCCTTCTACCACACTCGAGGGCGGCGAAAAGACGGCGGTTGGAAAGGTATAGAACGGGAACCGCGACACGAGAGAGCTGCCTTACTTCTGGATGGCGCCGTAGATGGGCCACGTCTTCTCGTGAATTTGGGGCTTGCCTTCTGGCGAGCCGGGGATGTCCTTCTTCAGCTTCTGCTCGTGCGAAGAAGGGTGGGGGAGTGGCAGGGAGAATCGTATGGACGAGTGGTCGGGAGGTAGATGGAAGGGGTGCAGCGGCGAAATGTCGAGTCGGAGAGAGCGGGGATGGCGAGAATGCGGAGAAATGGAGAACAGGGACAGTCAGCGCTGCGCGACACAGCCATGTGAGATATGCACGCACCAACTTCTCAAAAACGCAGTTGTTGAACACCCTCTCCTCCTTTCGGCATAGGTAGAACTCCTACGCGACGAAACGACTTTAGCGGCAGCCTGACGCGCCCCGACGCACTCAAGAGACTACGCACCTGGTTGTTGTTCTCCAGGCACTGCCAGTGCGCGTCAAACTCCTTCAAGCACGTCGACCGGACCTTGGCAATCCTGTGAGAAAGGCAAGAAGTTCTATCAGCTCCTCGCCAACCCGAACCCCAGACGGCTCGCCGAGAGAAACTGCTCAGACTCACAAGTCCTGTGCGCAGCGCGTCACTTTCCGTCCCTCTTTCAGGCAGTGTTCAGGATCCCGGTTCTCCGCCTTGCACAGCATGAAGTCCTCTGCGAAGAACAAGCAAGGTCAGCGCAAACTTGGTGGAATTCAGACTCATCGCTGCCGACACCGCAGCATAGCCGAGAAGAGCAGTCTACTCAGTGCGCCAGACTCACCGTTGTAGGGCTTGCAGTACTCGCCAAGGAAGAAGGATGCCGACTTGAGCGGTGCAGAGGTGACGCCGAGCTCGTCGACGTGCGGGACCGACGACGGCATGGGTGCCGGCCTATCATGGTGCACACAGCGGATCGAACGAGCGAGTTGGTCGGGCAGGATGCGATGAGGACGGAGACGGGTCGGATGCAACAACCGTCAGCGCAAGTGGTCTCGTTCGAGCGGGATGCGGGTCCACGCACTCGACATAGCTCTTCGACGGGACCCTAGTGCACAGCAAGCAGGGGAGAGTGGGTCAGTACACGATGCAAGCGAGTCGGCGATGGAGCAGCGCTGGCGGCCTCACTTTGCCTCGCGTTCTGACGACTGTGGGTGCAATCAAAGTGGTCAGATACGGTCTATCTGGCAGTTTGAACAGCCAGCTCACCATGCTGGCGAGGAGAGCGGGAGGGTGGTGCAGCAGGAGGCCACCCTCTCGCCGGGCCTTGAGCGAGACTTGCTCCGCTTCCACGAACTCGACAACGACGAGACGCTTGCTGGAGACCCTCGCTTGACCAGTTAGATTGGACCACTGTGCCAGCCGCTGTTCCCTGCGACCCGGACGCCTCTCGCGTTCCTCTCCTCCTCGCTCGATTGGTCGACCAGGTTGCTCGTCTCGTCTTGCGGACGAACACATTGTGTCTCTTGTTCGACGTGCGATCCGGTCTTTTGGTTTCTCTGCGACCATGTGAGCAGTCCGTTTTATTCGCTTCCGTCTTCTGCCTGCTCACTTCGACCGCTATTCCACAGACTTTCGCCCGTCTCCCTCACAATGAACGAGTCGCCTCTAGCGTTCGTCGAGCGATGGACTGCTGAGCTTCGCTGTGTGTCCGTCCTGGGCCTTATTTGCCTCGATGAACCCACTTCTAATGCTTTTCCCCTCGTCTTAAGCGGTACAGAGCGCGATCGAAGCCAAGTTGGCCGCAGCTAGTGATTTGTCGCTCCGCCTCCAGCGCCTGTCAGAAAAGCTGACCGCAAGAGCTGCGGACGTCCCGAACTCGGAGCTTCGACGATGTGAGCGGGTGCGTCCAACGGATGCCGCCTGTTTGCGAGTTGTCTCTGACCCGACCCCGTGAGCAGGAACTCAAGACAGCACAAGTTGCGCTCAGCTCACAGGCGGCACCGAAGCCAAAGTTCAGCTTCAGGCGCTCGGCGACCGCCTCGCGGAATGCGACTCCAGCACGTCCCGCCGCCGCACCTCCGCCTCCTTCCGCCATCACAGCCTCGTTCGCATCTACCTCGTCCCCCACCCCAGCTACACCCTTTACAATCACCTCTCGAAGCGACTCCTATCTCTCCTCCGCCGAGTTTCCCGCCAATTCTGCCTTCTTATACGCCGAAGCCCTCGCCCTCACTTCACTCTCCCGATGTTTCCTCAACCTCGTCTCAAATTCAGACGGCTCGATTTCGTCAGACCGCTTCTCGGCTCTGTACTTGGCGGACATCGCGGACTCGGTCGTCGTCTTGCCCATCATCAGCGGAGGAAGCGTCATGGTGCAGAATTGTCAGCGGTGTGTGATGGTACTGGGTGGCCATCAGGTGTGTTCCGCCCCTTTAGCCAGCACACCCCGCTGACTGTTCGCATTGTGCAGCTCCGCATGCACGACTCGACGAATTGCCTCGTACTCGTCGCGGCCGGCAGCTCGCCCATCATCGAGCGCTGCAAGGGTCTCGTTTTCGGATCTTATCCTCGCTCGCTCCAGGTGCGTTCTGCTCGCTCCCTTCCGACGCACGCTGCGACTCACTCTCCGCCTGCAGACCGACTCCGCCGCCTCTGCTTCCGCTTCCCCTTCAACCGACAACTTCGCCGTCCAAGACTTTGACGACCCCTTCGCCACACCTGAGCGACCCTCACCAAATTGGCGACGAGCTAACTCGACAGAAGAAGCGGAGATTGAGCCTTTCCTGCGGGCCGAGCAGGGCAGATCCGCGCAGGCGAGAGACGGTGCTTTGCGTGTCGTAGACGGGCTCGCTGGATCAAAGCAGTAGTTTGCCACGCAGACTAGGCCCGGCGAGGGATGAGGACGGGTATTGCTCGAATGGAAAGGGTATCGTTTGCGGCTACAGGCTCGCTCAGAGTTACTGGCCCTCGTAGTCGTCAACTGGCCGGACGACGACGGGTGTAGGGAATGTGCCTGCGGGCAAAGTGGAATTAGTTTAGGGTGGCGAGCGAGAGGAAGCGAGCGAACGAACCATCCGCCGATATGAAGCTGACGCCAATCTCCTCGGCCTCCGCGCTGTGCGGTCAACGAGAGCTGCATCAGCAAGCCTGCTTCAACGAGAACTCGGCGAAAGCAAGCGAAGCGGGCACGCACACTCCCCACTTGTCCGCACCGCTCTTCTCGTCCCTCAGCCTGACCCACTTCTCGCCCACCGATCCGTCCGCCTGCTTCTCCGGCGCCTCTAGCCGCCACAACGCGACGTCATTTGCGGAAGAAGGGAGCGCAGGGAGGTCGGGGTCGTCCTGGGAGGTGGAAGAGCCAGTCGCTTGGAGGGCGGTCAGGACAAGCGAGCGGAGGGAGGAGAGGGTGGTCGATGAGGAGACGGGTAGGAGGACCGTAGCTGTGTACGACAAGTCGCTCCTTGGTCAGCGAGACGAGCGGTGCGTCACGACGGAGAGGACGCACTCTTCGAGACCTTGAGACGGAGCGAGGACAGCGGGTGCGCGCGGGGCTGCGCGAACCGGCTGTCAATGTCTGTAAGAACCCAAGGTCAGCCTGTACGCACCATTTTGCGAGGTGTAGTGAAGCGTTCGAGGTCGACCGTCGAGGAGTACGAAGGTCTTGCGGTGACTGTTCGCTGGTTCTCGCTCAAGATGGCTTCCAGGGCTGCTCAAACCTTGCTGAGACCTACACTGCGCCTTGCTGCTGCGCGAATCGCCCCCCGGACTCCCTTCCTCTCACGCTTCGCCGTTCCCGCATTCTCATCGCCTTCACCTCTCAACTCGTTTCAAGTCCGCACGAAGAAGACCAAGGCAGGCAAGAAGGGCGGCAAGAATGGCAACAAAGGTCGGGAGGAAGAAGAGGACGACGAAGACGAGCACGTCATCGTCCAGGTCTCCAGGAAGGGCAAGGGGAAGCATGTCGTCGCGGAAGACTTGACCGACACGCAGCTTCCCGGCGAGCAGTTTGAGCTGAACAAGCTGGAGAAGGATATGGCGGACGCTATCGACCGGCTCAGGGTGTCGCTGAAGCAGATCGTCGGACGTGTGGACACGGTCAAGCCCTGTAAGTTCGCCTTCCGTTCCTTCGAGCGACACTCCTCTCATCTTTTCCTCCACAGCCCTGCTCGACAACGTCCGCGTCGACTCGCCTGAAGGACGGCGGCCGCTGAACGAGTTCGCGGCTGTCTCGGTTAAGGACGGCAAGGAGCTGATCGTGAACTGCTATGAACCCTCGGTGCGCTTCGTCCACCTGAGTACGCTCGTGAACGAATCCTAACCCACGACTCTCGCAGTTCGTCAAGCTCGTCTCGGACGCCATCTATGCCTCTCCCCTCGGCCTCGCTCCTCTACCTGAGGGCGACACCAAGCTGCGCGTCCCGGTACCGAAGGCGGACGATGACAAGCGACACCAGCTCGTTCGAGATGCGCAGGCGTTGTGCGAGAAGACGCGGCAGGCGATCAGGAAGGTCAGGATGGACGGGCAGAAGGATATCAAGCGCGACACGGACCAGAAGATTATCGGGACTTCCGAGGCGCGGCAGGAGGGCAAGAAGGTGCGTAGTAGCTCAACTTGACGTGTGGAGGATATCTGACGCTTTGGCCCGCAGCTGGACGACGCGACCAAGAAGAAGACTGCCGAGGTGGACAAGATTTTCGAGGACATCAAGAAGATGTGGGTCAAGTCTGCCCCTCCGTCTCACGCTCCGACTGACGTCGCTTCTCTCGGCAGTATCCTGGACGAGTAGATATCGCATGGAATATCCTATCCCTACTTTTACCTCGATGTGTCCCGTCACAGCCTGTGCAGCCGCCGCTGTGCCACGACATCCGCTCGCTGCTCCTTCCCTGCCGCCGCTACCATCGCCAAATCGAACTCTCGTTCCGCCTCTCCCCGATCGCCGCACATAATGCGCAACTCCGCCAGCGCACATCGCAAGTTCGGCGCGTCCCTCACACAGGCTGGACGGAATCGCATAGGGCGAGCTCAAAGTCCCCTTGTGTTGCTCGAGCGGAAGCGCGAAGGAGGAGAGTCGGGAAGACGGCAGGTGGGAGACCTTCGTCCCTCTGCACGCGAAAGACCGGTGCGTCGCTGGCCTTAAAGCTCCTGTCGCCATAAGCTTCGGCCTTCGCGAGCGCGACCTTGCGGATCCGCTCGATAGCGTCATCGAGCTGGACACCCGTTGTCGCGATGGCGTCCGACGAGAGCGGTCTGCAAGACGGGGCAGGTCGTCGTAGCTGGCTGAGGAGTAAAGGTCGAGCGTCTCCCGTTTGAAGTCCCGCCGACGGCCGTCGAAAATGGCTTGGCGTTGAGGGAACGAAGTGAAGGGGGCATCGCGCAGCTGTGTGACGTCGCCGTTGATGCGATGCGGAGCAATGCGCTCGGGCCGGTCGACGGTTGGACGAGAGTCCACCGGTCGTATATCTTGCCGTCTGGGTGGGAAGGCATCAGCATGCGCATTTTCAGCGCCGGTGGATCCAACTGACCGCGCGCTAAGACCGGGTCGATCAGGTCGGCACCCGTCGAGGTATCTTTTGCGCTGAGTAGGACCAAGTCGTTCGGAACCTTGTAGAGCGGCTCCTTACCCTTCGCCCGGCTGACCGTTCATGCACTGTCGCTGTCCGATTCGACAAGCGTCGGCGAGCCCGCGCAAGAGGGGTAGGGACGGCGGGAGGAAATCGAGCTGGCTCGTGATGGGTTCCCGACGTCGAACGGGTTGTCAAGATCTGACAGGACGGAGGCGGGGATGTACTGCGAGGACCGTCGACTGGCGGAGGAGCTAGCGGGGGTATAGGGTACTGGCGACGGGTTCGTTGTCGGCTCAGGCGGCGCATAGCCGGCTTCGAAGAGGAGCTCCTCGTCCTCCTTCATTCGTTCTTGCCCGGCGAGCTGGTCGACAAGCTGTGAGATGATCTTCTCCGCCTCACCATTTCTGACGCCCCTGTCTCGTCCGTCGCTCCCACCGACCGCAGCATAAGCCTCTTGCTTGAGCTCCGAGATGACTTTGTGGATCGCCTCCTTCGTCGAGGTGCGGCATACGTCCTACAGGTTCGTCGGCAGACCCTCAAGCGTTGTCTGGATCTTGATGACGCCGGCACGGGTGTATTGCAGAGCGGTGAAGATGGCAACCGACATCTTCGAGGCGAAGGCTTTCGTCAAGCGGTCGTCGAGGTCCTTGAGCTTGTCGGCGGCCTGCAACGCCGTCCAGACGTTGCGGAGGATCTTGTCGTTCGCGACGAGCCACTTCTTGGCGTTTGTGAAGTCGCGCTCGATTGAAGCTGATTTCGAGGGAATGGCGTGAACAAGCAAGCTGTCCCAAAGGGCACGAGGGAAGCGTACCGAGAACATCGTTCTGCCCCTGGCTCAGCATGTCCTCCCGCGTATTCAAGCGCTCGAAGGCAATCTCGACGTTTGCACTGAAGCTCTCGAAGATGTCGAGTAAGGCTTTGTTGCGCTGTCGGAGGGAGAATCATTCAGCGAGAATCTTGAGGCCGAGAGGATGAGCGCGCACCTTGTGGATGTTGTAGAACTATTACAGGGTCTTCAGGATCTGGACGGCCGCGCCAACGGCTGGGAGCGCCTCGATAGCCATGGCCGAGCAGGACAACCAGGGTAGCCGCTCAGCGCGAGAGATTGGCTCGAGCCAGAGCAGACGGCCTGATTGAGGGCAAGGTCTTCAGAGCCCCCTTGAAACTTCAGAGTCGCAGGAAGCAAGCAGTGTCATACAGAGAGATGAGGAGGTCCGTCAACATCGCCTGCGGACATTCCGGCTACCTGTGGGAAGCGAGGGAGCATCGGCACAGACAGATGCGGCTTGTGAGCGTGTGCATAGTGCCCGGAGTGAGACGGAGCGAGCCAGCGATGTTGTCGAGGTCGAAGGGGAGGCGGTGAACCAACTTGGTCCCCGACTCGCTCGTCAAGTCGACTTAAGCAGCCTGCGACACGCCTGAACGTTAGCTGGAACCTTTCGAACCCTTTCCTGACGCGCCGACCCACTCAGCACTTGCCGCCGTCCCGCTACACCTCTCCACGTCCCGCTCGTTCCGGCGGCATCAATCTTAGCGAAGTCGGCAGCGGACGGCTCGATTGTACGCGGAGACCTCGAGGGGTACAGTTGCAAAGGGTTGGGCGACTGGCACACGAAAAAGAAGCGGAGATGGCGGCGCAGGACACCCGCGTGAATCCGCTCGTGCAGCTGGGGATCTGTGTGGGCGGCATATACGTCTCGTTCCTTGTTTGGGCACTGGTGCGTAGTGGGATATCCTCTCATGTGGCGAGGGAAGCTGAACCGGCTCCTCCCAACAGTGTCAGGAGCGGTGTAAGCTTCCAGCTTCCCTTTCTTCCGTTCCTTGGGCTCCTGTGCGAGACGGCACATTTTAGAAGCGTACATCGCGCTGACCTACCATTCCACAGTATCCACCACTCCATACCTCTCGACCGGAACCTTCCCGACGAGCGACAAGTTCCGCTCCGTCCTCTTCATGAACACCGTCCAGTCGGTTTTCTCCGTCTTCTCGGCGTTCCTTTATCTCGTCATCACGAAGAAGCGGCACGGCGTCACATGGCGAGAAGTACTAGGCTTGCCGAGCGCGCGCCCCGAGCCGACCCTGCCGAACGAGAAGGCCATGTCGAACGGAGTGAACGGGACGAACGGCAAGGCACCGCACAAGTCGACAGATGCTGGTCGTCTTCTGCGACTTTACGCCTTCGTCGCCCTCGTCGCATCGTCCGCCGCGCCCCTCGGCTTCCTCGCCCTCTCGCACATCTCCTTCCCGACCCTCCTCCTCGGCAAGTCGTGCAAGCTCGTCCCCGTCATGCTCATGAACATCCTCCTCTACCGCCGCAAGTTCCCCTTCCACAAGTACGCACTCGTCGCGCTCGTCACGGCCGGCATCTGGGCTTTCATGGCCTTCAAGCCGTCGAAGCCCGGCAAGGTAGGGGGCCGCGAGACGAGCAGCGTCCTCGGCCTCGTCCTCCTCGGCTTCAACCTCATCTTTGACGGCGTGGTCAACGCGACGCAAGATCACGTCTTCTCGACCTTCACGCTCGACGGCGAGCAGATGATGTTCTTCATGAACGTGTTTGCATCGCTCTTCACCTTTGCCGCCCTCATGTTCCCTTTCTCCCTCACACCCTCCTTCCTCCTTCCCGTCTCCGCTGTATCCGGCGCACATTTCAACGAGCTCTCCTCCGCTCTTGCCTTCATCCGCACCCACCCCTCAGTCAAACTCGACATCCTCCTCTTCGGCTTGACCGGCTCGATCGGCCAGCTCTTCATCTTTGCGACCCTCTCGGTCTACGGCTCCCTCACGCTCGTCACGATCACCGTCACGCGCAAGATGGCAACGATGCTGTTGAGCGTTTTCGTCTTCGAGCACCGCTTGACGAAGGGTCAGTGGGCGGGAGTGGGGATGGTCTTTGACGCGGTGGCTATGGAGGTGCGTCTTGCTCCTCTTCGTACTTCGCTCATTGCTCACGCTTCGTACCCTCCAGGCCATCATCGCTCGACGTGAAAAGAAGCACAAGAAGGCGGGCAGGAAGGAGGCGTAGATTCGTTTCGCATCGCTTTAGACTCGCATTGATTTGCAACTCGCATTTGTGTGCTCTCTCGATACGCTGGACTGACAACAAGCACATGCGGTGATGGATGCAGGTGCATAAAAGAGCAAAGAATGAGCCGTTGTAAGCAAAGAGGCGACGGAAGGTCGCTTGGGAACGTCGCGCACTCGGTCCTTGACCGGCGTCTGTCGGCGGCTGAGCCTGGACGTGAAGGATGGCGGGAGCAGCGTAGATGAGGGTCTTGCCCGAGCCAGTCTCGGGACTGGCGCTGGAGGAGCGAGACAGTCAGCCGCTGAGCAAATGCGCTCCTCGAGGGGTACGCACACGATGTCGTTGCCGCTCATAGCCATCGGAAAGGCTTGGGACTGGATCGGCATTGGCGCGATGAAGGCCTTCCTCTTGATGTACTCGAGAACAAAGTCCGGGAGTTGCATTTCGATCCAGTTGTGCGCAGGGTGGAGGGCGTCGCCGAAGACGCTGATCTTCTTCGACTTGCGCCACGCCTCGACCTCCTCATCCGAGCGGTTCGTGACGTTCTTGTCTTTGGTGTAGAAGTCCTGCGAAAGGGCAAGCGATGACAGATCACGATGAGAGGCGCAAGAATCGTTAAGGAAGGGCACGACTCGTCAGTAGATGCAGCGGCAGAGTAAAAGAGCTGGTGAGAGACAGAGTGGGAAAGAGGGAGAGCAGGAGAGGGGCAGGCGTGCGCACGGAGGACGAAGCGCACCCTCTGGAACGGCGGAAGCTCGACCTTCGAGAAGTCGATGGGGCTGAGGTCGGCCATGTGGGGCCTGCGGGAAAGGAGCACATGTCAGAACCTTCATGATGCAACAAGCAAGTAGGCGCACCCTGATCCCTCAAGGGAAGACGAGCTCCCGAGGCGTAGCCGTCCGACATGCCGCGACCGCCGTAGCCGGGACGGGGCTCTTCTACGCCATAGCCACCACCGTGAGAGCCTCCGTTATTGTCGGGGGGCGGGGGGGGGGGCGTAGCCTGTGGAAAGCGCAATGGGAAGGGGAACTTGATCAGCTCTGCGAAGGTCGAGAGCAGCGAGACGAGACGCACCATCACCGCCGCCGCTGCTGGACTAGCGGCCGCCACCGTCCTCGCGAGGACTATCATAGCGTGCGGGGGTCGACTGAGGGCTCGTCAGCGCGCTGAGTCGATGAGGCAGACTTTGAGGGGGAGTGCAATTCGCCGTCGCCACCCCTTCCAAACCCGTCCCCGTCGAAGCCGCCACGTCTACGTCCACGTCCGCGTCCGCGTCCCCGACCGCCAAGCCCCCCGCGTCCGCCGAACCCTGCGAGCGGAAGGGCGGGTAAGCGACAGATGCGCCAGGATGGGAAGGTCAGGACGTACCTTTTCCGTCATCTCCTCCACCACCGTATCCGCCGCCTCCGCCGCTTCCTCCCCAGCCTGTGAGAGAAGAGGCGACTTAGTCCGGAGATGAACAAACCGTGCGGAGGTCGACACACATCCTCCGCCGGAGACGTTGTCGCCTCCCATGTCGACGCGGTCGTCGCGGCGTGGCCTCCTTTCGCCGCCTCCTCCGCCGTTGCCGAAGTCATCGTGGTGACGGGGCGGGCGGTCGTAACCTCCTTCGCCACGCTGCTGCAAGTGAGGAGGCGGAGGGCGTCCCTGTCCACCGTATCCTCCTCCGCCATTGCCGCCGCGGTCGTTGGACTGCCCATAGCCGCCTCCAGCGTTCCACCCATCGTTCAATGACCGCGGTTGCGAGCCACGACGGCCCGAGTCTCCCCCTTGTCCACCCCAACCTCCTCCTCCCGACGACCCCGGCTGCGACGCCTGACGGCTCGAACCGCGTCCGCCGGTCGACCGGCCGCTCGCAACGTTCATAGGAGTAGACTGAACGTCGCTGTTCGTGACCGAGCCTGCTTTGGCGGCTGCAGCAGCGGAGTCTGTGGACAGGAGGCGAGGCTGGCGACAGACTCGTCAGCGAGCGTTCGGACAGGCGAGAGAGAACGTGAACGCACCCCAAGCCATGCTTGCAGTGCGTTCGACGGGTGTGTAAAGCCGTCCTAGGATGTTGAAGGAGAGCGAGTGAGGAGAAGGAGGAAGAAAGAGGGGAGGTTTGAGGCCCGCAGAGCAAGTCGGACGAGCGGACGGGCGCGTCCGACGGGTTCAAAGCGTCAAGTGAGGGCCGTAGAGCTCGGCAAAAGGGCCAGTCTGAGCGAGACGGACCGCGAGGAAGGGAAGACATCGAGGACTCCCGCGTCGAAGCGAACAGCGCTCTCTCTTCGTCGCATGCGAGCAGAAGGATCAGTGAAAGTGTTGTGTGCACGGTACGGTACCTGCGAGATGCGCCCGTCCGACCCAAGAAATCGATGCCGCGTTCACAGCAACGCCTTGCCCTGCTCGTTCGCCTCCTGCTCCGCCAACCTCTCCAGCAGCTCTTTCACCCTCAACCCTTCTCGCTGCCCAGTAATCGCCGCACCCGCCACGCTCCCGTGGTTGTCGAGGTCTGTATGCTCGCCCGCAAAGCCGAGTCGACCGTCCCAAGTCGGGCGGGAGACGATGACAAAGTCGAGAGGTGAGGCGCGTTCGCCGTCCTTGGACTGCGTGAGGGGAACAGGCGTCGAGGTCGCGCCGCGAGAGAAGGGGTCGCGCTGCCACTCGGTGACGAGCTTGACGGTGGGAGCGGGAGGAGCAGCCGAGGGAGACAGGCGCGTGACAAGGTAGTCGTGGAAAGCGGAAGCGACTTCGTTGGCCGGGTAAGAGGCGATGTACCGAGCGGCGGCAGCACCAATGTAGGCGAGAAGGGTGGGATGGGGAGTCGAGGCGATGCGCTGGAAAGAGGAGACGGGAATGACAATGCGGGAGAAAAGGTCGTGGAGAGATACCGGCTTTGCATCGCCAAGAGGGATAGATGGGTCGTGTAGGGGCAGAAGGAGAATCGAGCCGTTCTCGTCGGGGTTTGGCCACCATGCTGACGGGTACGAGAGGACGATCTTCTCCAGCGAGCCTGTCCGCATCCGCTCGATGGCCGACGTGTAGAGCGCGGAGAGGGGAGGCTTGAAGGCCGGCGGCGACTGCTGGAGAACGGC
The DNA here is from genome assembly GCA_023628235.1 of Rhodotorula sp. S30-09. Lineage (NCBI taxonomy): Eukaryota > Fungi > Basidiomycota > Microbotryomycetes > Sporidiobolales > Sporidiobolaceae > Rhodotorula > Rhodotorula sp. S30-09. The sequence goes on from JAMALD010000012.1 coordinate 214,298, forward strand.
TAGCGGGATGGTGGAGATGACGGCTTTGGCGATGAAGGTCCGACCGTCTTTCGTCTCCAGCCTGATACCCTTGCCCGCTCCGAGATCCTCGATCTTCGTCACCTCGACACTAAGGTGCACCTCGCCGCCCGCCGCCTTGATATCCGCGACGAGGTTCTTCATCACCTCGCCGTACCCTCCTTCCGGGAAGCCGTCCGTACCCTTGAAACCCTGCTCGAAGCCCGCAAACTTGGCACTCATTCCCTCTAGATCAACACCTGCACCAATCTCGGCCGTTCGTGCGAGAGCGACGAGTCGCGGGTCCGAGAGGGTCGGGATGAGGAGAGAGGCGACAGATGCGTCGGCGGAGACGCCTGAAGGAGGGGTGAAGGCGTTCTGGGCGGACGTCGCGAAGAGAGATGTCGCTTCTGCTTCGGCAAGGGGACCGTTCGGGCCGTAGACGAGGCCTTTGGCGCCTTGGGGAACGTGAACATCCTGCGGAGTTGCGCAAAAGTCAGTCCAATCGGACGGCGGAACTTGCGGAAGCGGGCGCACCATTCCCAACTCGTGCGTGATGAGCTTGGCAGTCGGGACGCCCTCGCGGAAACCATGAATCATCGAGCCGCCGAAGTCGACTGGCTGCGGGAGACCTTCGACCTCTCCAGCGGTGTAAATCCGTCCTCCTACCCGGTTGCGCGCTTCGAGCAGCGCCACACGATGTCCTGCAAGCTGCCTCGCTGCCACTGCGCCTGCCATCCCACACCCAACCACCACGACATCGTACGCCGGATCAGGTTCTCCCGAGAGAGGGGCCGACGGGACAGCGCGAGAAGCGGGAGGGGCCATCGTGGAATGTGCAGTCCAGAGAAGTTATTGAGCACTCTTCAGCCTACTCCTGAGCCAGTCCAGCGAGAGCGAGCGAGTGTCGTGAGGTAGAGAAGAGTCGCGAGGTGAGTGGGGTTGGCCAGTCCCAGTCACGGCGACGACGCCTGCACCCGCTTGTCTGTGCTTGCCAGACTCCCGTCGCCTCGACAGTGAGTACTCTCACCTGTCTGCGTTGCTCCCGCGCACGCTCGTTGTAGCGCCATCGCCCACTTCCCATCCATGACATCGCAACTCGCACGACACGCTACACGGCTTAGGACGGCACGAGAGACAGCTGAGATGAGTGGCACAAAGCTCACAAGCTGACCCGCACCGTCGCCCAGCAGCCTCGAGTCCTTTGCCGCGACGTCTGCACCCTCCCCCTCCTCTTCTCCCTTTGCGCCCTCTCCGCCATGGACCGCCAGATCAAGGCCGAGCCCGGCGCAGCCGACACCCCGTCCGCCAAGTCAGCCACCGCATCCCCGCTCCCGACCTCGGCAAACTACACGGACTTCATCCTCCGCTCGACCGCTCCGTCGAGTTCGTCGGGCTGGAAACACAACGTGATGAAGTTTGCGGTCTCGGGCGAACGCTTCGTCGACCCGACAGACGAGTCGCTCTTCATGCGCCCCGTCAAGTTGAACCGCAAGGACCCGCGGACGGTCAGGCGGTTGACGGACGAGGACAGGGAGAGGCACAACAAGCGGGCGCTTGCGCGGGCTGCCAAGGCGGCGGGCACGAGTATGGACGTGGATGTGGACGTGAAGCCTGGGGACGGCATCAAGGCGGAAGACCAGGAGGGCGACAAAGGAGACGAGGACGAGGAGTTGAACCCGGAACTCGTCGGCAAGGGAGCGAACGGGACGACCGGGATGCAGCGGCGCGGTCCGAGCGGGCAGTTCAAAAAGAAGACGAAGCGGGTGTACGTCTCGAGCGAGGAGGCGCGGCGGTTGAGGCGGGAAGAGTGGCAGCCCTGGGTTCTCGAGGACGACGAGGGCCAGGAGAGGTGGATCGGTCGCCTCGAGGGAGGTGCGGGAGAGGTCGAGGCCAAAGCGGCGCAGACGGACTCGAAGAACCGAGCGGGACTGTCGGGCTGGCGACCTGCGGCCGAGGCGAGCGCGACCGGAGGCGGAGGTAGCGCCTACGTCGCCTTCGTCCTGAGCGAGGATGGCGAGCACTTCGAGGTCGTGCCGATCAATCGGTGGTACCGCTTCAACCAGGGCCCGAAGTACATGACTCTGGCCGAGGAAGAGGCGGAGCAGGAGGTACGTCGTCGACCGTCTTTAGCTTTTTCTCTCTCGCTTCGGGCAAACCGCTCATCGTTTTCGTTCTACGCGCCGACAGTACAACCGCCAACAAAAGTCGAAAGAGACCGAGCGATGGATGATGCACCGCCGCGCCGCACCGGCCTCCGGCAGCTCGACTCCGCAGCGCTCCGCCTCGACGTCCGGCTCGAACGGGAGCGGCAACGGCGGCGCGGTCTCTGCGTCCGCTCTGCGCGCGCGGATGATGGCTCGCTCGGCGACCGGTACGCGTCCAGACTCGAGCGACGTGGACGAGAGGGGAAGGCCGCGCTCGCGCGTGAGGACGGTCATTTCGGCTGGTCGAGAGGGCGCGCGAGGTGGTGGAGCCGGGGTCGGGCGGGCGCAGGATCAGGATGCGGACGAGTTCGACTACGAGGAGGACTTCCAGGACGACGAGGAGGGGATCGCGCAGATTGATGACTTGGCGGACGAGGACGAGCGGAAAGAGCTCGAGGTGCGTTCAGCCGCTGTCCGTCTTCTCGACCCGACTCTCGCGCTGACGAAACTCCGGTGCGCGCAAGGAACGCATTCGCCGCGAGATGCGCGCCGTCGAGCGGATGGAAGACACGCCCGAAGCGGAAGACGACGACGAGCCTGCGAAGCGTCTGACGGGCACGGGCAAGGAGATCAAGAAGCTCGTCAAGAAGTCGGACAAGTCGGGCGCGTACGAGTCGGACGACGACGACGAGGACGAGAACCCGTACGCGAGCGTGCGTTGCCGGGTCGCGGGTCGCCGGCCCCTCGAATCGCTTCGGGGCTGAGCTGACATTTGCCCACGTTGTGCGCAGGACGACGCCGACTCGGACGAGAACGCGTCGACGACGTCGGCTCCACGCCACGACTCGAACTCGCGCGCGGCGTCGCCGAACCCGGCCTCGCTCTCGTCCGCCGCACGCGACGCCTCGCACTCGCGCGCCGGCTCGCCCGCGTCGCCCGCGAGGTCGGGCTCGGCGCTCGTCGCGAAGAGGGCGACGTCGCCTGCTCCTGGCGCGTCGTCCGGCTCAGGGAAGCGGAAGCGCAGCGCACACTCGGCCGACGGTGCCGCGTCGGACTCGGACGCCGGCGGCGACGCCTCGAAGCGCCGCAAGGCGCACGCGAACTCGCCCTCGCCCGCTCCCGCGCCCGCTCCGACGGGCCTGATCACGCAGGCGGACATGATCGCGTACCTCAAGACGAAGCCGAACCAGACGAGCACGACGAAGGAGGTCCTGACGCACTTCCGGAAGGCGATCAAGGCGGACTCGCGGAACAAGGCGAGCATGGGCGGGCTGTTGCAGGCGGTGGCGAACCTTGTCGGCGGGAACCTGGTGCTCAAGCAGGGGTTGTGAGCGGGGCGCGTCCCACTCTCGCGCTGTCGCACTGTCGCACTGTCGCACTCGCTCCGCACGATAATGCAATGCTGTCCGTGTCCGCGGTCGAAGCACTGTCGGGCTTTGGCATGTGAATGTGCGGACGGGGTCGAGGCCGGGCTGCATACACTCGCCGTCGCCGTCGTCCTGCGTCGCCCGCGCGTCCCGCCAGCGCTCGCCAGACGCACGGTCGAGTTGCTTGGCCACCCGTGCGCACTGGCGGGGATCACGCACGGCCCGCGACGCCCCTGCTGCACCGCCAGACCGCGCCGCGCCAACGGTTTCGACGCTTCGCCGAGGGACATCACTCGCCCACGACTCCGTCCCGCCGCGCTCGCAGGACCACCAGCGCATCCCGGGGTGCTGCCAGGACAGCGACGCACACCCAGACACCCAGCAGCACCGCCGACTGCGCCCGCACGCCGCGCCGACCTCACCAGCGTCGTCGAGCTCGAAGCTCCTGTCGAGGTCGGATCCCGCAAGGACCGCCGACGAGCTCGAGACCGCGGGCGAGTGCGCGCGTCGCTTGATCCTGCCTCTCTCTCTCTCTCTCTCTCAGCACTCGCGCACTCGAGCTGGACGGCCGGCGAGCATGACTGCGCCAGGTGCGTCTCCGCGCCCTCGCCCGCTCACGCACTCGACTCCGTCCCGTCGTCCACGCGAGGCTGACACGCTCGATTCGACGCCATCGTCCGCTCGACAGCGTCTCACGTGACCACCCCACCGACCCACGTCGAAAAGGACGACCGTCCTGCGCCACGCTCGTCGTCGGCAGTCCCTCGCTCGCTCGCCTCGCGCGACCTCTCACTCGCCCGCGCCGCCCACAAGCTCGACCACCACGCGCCTCCTCCGGTCGACGTGACACTCGCAGTCGCGGCAGAGTACGACGCAGACACCTCGGACACCGACTCGCACGCCGCCGCAGACCGCACCCTCACGAGCACGTCGCGGGTCGCGCCAGGCTCGTCGACGACCAGGTCCGGCTCGCCTCTGCCCCTCCTCTGGAGCGAGAGCGGATGGACTGCGGCCAGCTTCACGTTTGCGCCGTTCGCCGGTGACGGGGCCGACGACGCCACGCCTGCCGTCACCGCCTCGTCCCCGTCGTCCCGAGCGTCGAAGAGTACGCCAATGCCAATGGCAGCGCCCGCCGCCCCCGCCGCCCCCGCCGCTGAGGGAACCGTCGACGCCGCCCGCTCGAAACTCGCACCGACTGCGCGGCCGTTCGCACCCAAGTCGCCCGCTCAGCCACAGCCACAGCCGCAGCCGCAGCGCACCCACAGTCTGCCCTCGCTCGACCTCTCGACGACGCTCGAGCGCTTCTCGTTCCCGGCCAAGGGCACCTATGCGACGACGACGACCAGTCCGACGACTTCCTCCTCGCTCGAGCCATGCACGCCGCCGCCGCCGCCGCCGCTGCCCACCAGCTCGCAGTTCGACGCAGACGGCCACCTCGTCTCGCAAGGCGCCAAGTACTCGATCGCAGACGAGATCCTCCAGCTTCAGTCGGCGCCGCTCGGTCCTGTCCACCCCGACGAACTCGAGACGCTCGACGACCTCTTCGAGGACGAGTTTCCGTCACCCGCTGTGCCGTTCCCGACCTCGATGGCCTCCCGCCTCCGCACTGTGAGCGAGCAGTCGGCTTTCAACCGTGGCATCGAGGCTTGGCGTCTGCAGCAGCAGCAGCAGCCGCCCGCTCGCTTCCCGCCGCAGCAACCGGCGCTCTCGTCGCCCTCGCTCGCCAGCACGTTCGACCGCTCGCGCAGCTCGAGCATCGCCTCGACCACGAGCTCGTACCTCCCTGTCCCTGCGGCGGGGATCCCGAGGCCCTCGTTCGACCGCGCGAACACGGTCGCCCAGCTCCAGTCTTACTTTGGCCCGTCTCCGACCGAAGTCAACGTCCCGTTCCCGCTCGAGCCGTACCCCGCACCCGCGCCTTACCTCTCTCGCACGCCGTCGTACGCCAGTCTCGTCGGACCAGGACCAGGACCGTTCGCGAACCCGCTCGCCGCGCACCCGGAACCGTTCAACCTCCTCCCCGACGACCCGCTCTTCCTCGAGGCGCGCGAAACCTTCATCAACGCCTCGTGCTCGTCGCTGTCCGGCCCGCCAACCCCGCTGCACAGGCAAACCATGGGCGCACACTTCGACAAAGCCATGCACACGCTCACTCCGCTCGCGACCCTGTACGGTCTCTCGCAGGAGGCCGCGAACCGGCTCCTCGCCGAGCCGGCCAAGAGCGGCGTCAGTCCTGTCGTCCTCCGCGTCGCGGTCATGCGCGGAAGGCAGCAGCAGCTCGCGAGTGTACAGCGGAGCGCGATGGGTCAGGCTCTCCCCGGACCGAGCCCGAACAACCGCAAGATCAGCCTGTACAAAACCGAGTTGTGCAGGAGCTGGGAGGAGAAGGGGAACTGGTGCGTTTTGCGTTTTGCGTGCCCGTTCCGTTCCGTTCGTACCGAGTCGAGCAGCGGAACTGACCCGAGTTGGGATTTTAACCAGCCGCTACGGCGTCAAGTGCCAGTTCGCGCATGGCGTTCAGGAGCTTCGCGAGGTCGCTCGCCATCCCAAGGTAAGCGTCTGGACCGCCGGACGGACGGGCGCGAGCGAGCTGACCCTCTCGCCTTTCACTCTCGCAGTTCAAGTCCGAGATCTGCCGCACCTTCTGGCAGCATGGCTCGTGCCCGTACGGCCAGCGGTGCTGCTTCATCCACGCCCTGCCCGAGTCCGACTCGCCCTCCGGCTCGCCTCGCAAGGGCTCCGTCGCAGGCAGCCGCTCCGCAAGCCCGTCTCGCGCCCAACCTCGCATGACCTCGACGGCCATCACGGGCGCTCCGTCGCGCACGTTCGGACCGGCACTCTCCGAGCTCATTGGCTCGTCGTCGTCTGTCAACGGCGGGTCGACCAAGCTCGACCTTGCCGCCGCTGCTCCATCCTCCGCTTCGTCCGCGTCCGCGTCCGCGTCCGCGTCCACCTCGACCGCGCACTTCGAGTCGTCGACGCTCTTCGGCCTCGGCATCCGCGAGCGTCCTGGCCAAGCTCCGCCCGTCTTCAAGGACGCCCCGCAGAGCCGCCTCCAGCGCCTCGCGAGTTTCAGCGGCGGAGCTTCTTCGTCGTCCTCGCTCGCCTCGCTCGCCGCGTCCTCGAGCCCGACCATCCCGACCATCCCGACTTCGTCGAGCGCGTTCGGCGCCCCGCACACGCGCCACGACAGCACCCACTCGTTCATGACGAGCTCGTCGGCCTCGTCGTCCGCCGTCGCGTGCTCGCCGCTCCTCACTCGCTCCGGATCGTCGTCGAGCCTCTCGTCCGGCGCTGGTTCGCCCGTCCTCCACCGCGTCGGACACGACTGGCTCTCGTCGTCGTCGTCGGCGTCGCCGGCCGCTGCGAACGCCAAGAACGCCGCTGCGCTCGACTGGCCCGCCATCGAGGAACTCGCCCTCGACGACCCCTCCCCGCTCCCTCCTTCCTCGACCTCTGCCCTCGCCGGTCGTTCCTATTGAGCCGGGGGCGCGTTCGCGTCAACAGCAAAAAAGAAAAAAGCGACGCAGCTCGCCTCGCCTCGCCTCTCTATTTCGGTCCTCGCGCCGGTCCTCGCGCCTCTTCAAGGTCCTCCACCCAGCATGTCTCTATCTCGTGGTTCTTTTCGCGTGTGGATTACTTCCGCGCTTCTGTCCGTCTGTCTGTCTGTCTGTCTGTCGTCGTCGTCGTCGTGGGGGATTTTCGTGATTTGTGCACCGGCGGTGCAGGACGACCCGCCCCGATTTCCTTCCTCTCGCTCGCCTGCCTCTCCCCGCATCGACAGTCTTCGTCCGGCTGTCGCCGACTCCTCTCTCCTCGCCCTCGCCCTCGCAACAGAAGGCCGTTCTCTCGCCTCCGCCCTCCCTCTTCTCTTCCTCGTCACCCACCACCCAACCTCGCTTGCAGTCTATACCCTCCCTTCATGTTTGATCCCCCCCCCCTCCCCCTCTTTCCCACAGTCCGCGCATACTGCCACTGCCTATCTCGAACCCTGCATCGTAGTTCCCCCATTCTTTTCCCAACTCGTACACATCCAATTTATTCGCACATATCCACCCCCTTCTCTCTCTCTCTCTCTCTTCCATTCGCTTCTCCATGTATCGCAAACTCTCCCCTCGTACACACACACACACACTTTTTTTCGTGCAGAATCACACAACCCGCAATACGACAGGAGCAAAAAAAAAAAAAAACATCCCCACGCAGGAGGAGAAGCGGAGCGGATGGCGAGTGAGTGTCTGTTGTGCAATTGCGAGTGAGAGAGAGAGAGAGAGGAAAGAAGTACAAGGGCGTGTCTATGTCCGGCATAGAAAAGTACGAGAGACGAAAGTGCAATGCGGGGGGGGGGGGGGGGGTGCGACAAAGAGACGGAAAACGAAGTGGCATGACGAGAGAGAGAGAGAGAGAGAAAGAGAGAACGAGAACGAGGCTTGCGAGAGGGGCGTGCGAGGGGAGGCGAAGGATGCCGAGGGCGAAAGGTTTGTTGTTGTTTTCAAAGGAGCGGGAGGACGAGGGTCGAGAAGAGGATGGTGAGGAGCGAGGGGAGGGTCGACGAGGTCGAGTACGTCGCGAGACCGGTTCCCTTGCAGTGCTGCGAGTCGCAACCGGCGGAGAACAAAAAAAAAAAACAGTCAGTCAGTTTTTCTCCTCTCTCTCACATAACCTTTCTTCGAAGAGGTGGATTTGCGCCTAAAGCGTGCGCGCCACTCACGTTGTTCGCCGCCGTCGGCCAGCACGACAAGTACCTGCACCACGCGCACGCCGTCGCGGGATCGCCCGTGTAAAAGTTCCGCACGAGGACGACGAAGACGACGACGACGAGCGGGAGGGCGACGAGGCGGAGGCCGGTGAAGATGTGTCTGTGCGTGCGGGAGGGGTGGACGACGGGGAAGAGGAGGATCGAGGTGAGAAGGCCGACGAGGAAGCCTCCGAGGTGGGCAAAGTTGTCGACGCCTGTGCGTTGACGGAAAGCTCTCCCACGCATCAGCTGATGTAGTCTCCCGGGGACCATCAACGAGTTAAAACTCCGGTGATCAGGTGAACGCACCTGGTACCCATCCCAGCCCGAGACCGATGATGATCTCGACGACGAGGAAGAGGAGTTTCCGCAAGGGCCGGTACTCGATCTTCCAGTGCGCGAGGAGGTCGCTGCGCACGCTCGAAAACCATAAGCTAGCGCCCCTCCCAGCACGTAAAGCGGGACGCACACGAGCAACGCCGCATGAGTTCCAAAGATCGCGCCGCTCGCTCCGACGGAAGGTTGGCCGACGAGCGCAAAGTTGGCGCCCAGGACGAAGCCGAAGACACCTGAGGCGAGGTAGACGACGAGGAAGCGCGGGGTGCCCATCATGCGCTCGACCTGTGCGCCGAGCAGAGCAGGGTCGAGCATGTCAGCCCAACCCATTCGGTGGTGGCGGCGACATCTACTGGCGTAGGGAGGAGAACGGCCGCGAACGCACTTGAGCCGAGCTCGTGCATTGCGCGAGCATGTTCAGCAGCAAGTGCACGACTCCGGCATGCAAGAAGATGGGTACGAAGAAGCGGAAGGACTGGTTCGGTCCGCCCGGTCCATCGACGATTTGGAAGCCGCCGAAGCCGCAGACATCCGACATGGTGCATTGTGCGTCGGTCGAGGAGAGGGTGGATTTGTTCGTGTCTTGCAGGCAAGTCCAGGTTAGGTCGGTTACCTGCGCGACGAAGGAAGGGGAAGGTTCAGCTTGTGCGGCGTGAGAGTGACGTGTGAGGTTGGCCAAACGCACGCCCGAAATGTACTTGATGCACCCGGCGAAGCGAGCGCCGAGGTTAATCAAGACTTCGGCGGAAGGACCTGACGAAGAAGGCGAGTCAGCCGCCACCGGTCACTTCGACTCGCATGACGAGCTGGCTGCAAGAGTCGTTCCCAGCCCTGTCAGAGAGGGAAGGCAGTGAGCGCCGCGACGTACCGATCATGACGTTGAAGGAGGGCTTGGTCTGGATCGGCGAGCCGGTGTACGACTTCATCTTGACCAGCTCGTAGATGAGGACCTGCGGAAACGCGAGTATCAACATCCGTGTCTCGCTTCTCACGCCTCGAGCCGACAGAGCGAATGAGCGAGCGCGCAACCGCGAGGACTCACAGCCGTCATGACAACTGCCAACGCCCAACTCGCAAACGGCCACCTCTGCATTCCGACGCCCCTCTTGTGCTCCCAGACCCTGCGATCGTGATCCGTCGCGTCCCACACCCACCTCTTCCAAAGCGGATCCGGTCGGATCCGTTCGCTACTCGAGGAGGGCTGGTCGGTTGCGGGCGCGACGTCCAGTGAGGGGATCTTCGAGAGCGGGTAGGAGTTTGGGCTGAGAGGTGGGTAGGAGGAGTGTTTGTCGAGTGAGGAGGAGGAGGAGGAGGCAGCAGGACGGAAGGCCAGCTCGTTGGGCACGTAGAAGGACCCCTCCCGGTCGCGGTCTGTCCGGCTCTTTCCTCCCCGGCCTCGGATCGACTGCCGCACGTACCCGACCGGGTCGCTGAGCGCTCGCGCAAGTCCTCTCGATCCCGCAGCGGACGAATCCGACCGGGTCTCGACCGCCCTCATTCCCGCCTTCGACTCGAGGTCGTCGTCCCTCGAACGGGAGTACGGAGCGTACACTCCTCCTCCGTCGTCGTCGTCGTCGTACACTCCTCCTCCTCCGCCGTACACGTCTGCGTCGTCGTCGTTGCCGAGCGCGGCGTAGCGTTCTGTGCGCGAGTAAGGGGTGACGATGGATGCTGGTGCCGGGGTCGGTACGGGGCGAGAAGACAGAGGCGGGCCAGATGAACGGACGAGAGGACGAGAGTCGTCGTCGTCTTCGTCGAGGGCGTAGCTGTCGCGCAGGAGCTGCGAAGGCGAGACGTAGGGGATCGCGCCGCCGCTCGAGTCGCTTCCCCGGCCGCGTTCGCGTCCTTCGCCTCGGGCGCTCGCGAGCGGTCCGACCGCCGTCCTCTCCTCGCGCTCGCCGCGCTCGCCGCGCTCGGCCAACACCTCCACGTCCGGGGGTGCACGACTCTGCCCGCTCGCGTGCTCCGTGTGGTCGTCCGGCACGCGCGGGACAGGCGGCGCGTCCATCGGGCGGGGACCGAGGACCCTCCTCCTGCCCGTGAAGCGGCGGTCGAGCTGCGAGACCGAGTCTTCGGGGGCGATGGTCGACGCGGCGTCGGCGGACCAGTGGAAGTGGTCGGATGCGAGGTCGGAGGGAGGCGCGGGGCGGGCGTACAGGACGGAGGGCTGCATGGGGGAGGGTGCGCGCGACGGTCCGGCGGGCAAGGTCGACGAGACGAGCGAGGTTGGCGCGGAGAGAGGAGGTGCGAGGAGGTGCGAGGTGCGAGGTGCGCGGGCGCTGGCTGGCCGCGGGTGGTCGCGTCGGGGCAGCGTGCGCTCGTGGCCGTCCGCGCACAGCGTCGCCTGGGCCGCGTCGAGAGGGTGCGGCGGCGGGGTCGGGTCGGGTCGTGTTGAACGATGCGATGGCGGTGCGCGGCTGCCGATTGCAAACCGATTACAAACCGCGGTTGTATTCGCTGTGTATTCTGCGTGGTGAATAGGGCGTGAATAGGGCGTGAATACACTCGCGGTTGTAATCCGCGTGCAATGGAATACGACGGCGCCCCGCCATCGCCCGAGCCCGGCCGTGTCCGCACACAGCGTCGCCTGCTCCTGTGTCTGTGTGCCGTGTGCCGTGTCCTGTATGCTGTGTGCTGGGACAGGCAACGAGCTGGCTGGGGACCCGCTGACCACCCGCACGACCGAACGCGCGCACCCGCTCGCCCTCTCGCCCGCTCGTCCTCGTCCTCGTCCTCGTCCTCGTCCTCGTCGGTCGACCGTGTCCACCTCTCCGCCGCCCTCGCTCCCGCCTCACGCCGCACCCACGACACCGTCTCGCCCCGCTCGCGATGCGCACCGGCCCCAACCAGCCCGGACGCCAGCCCGAACGCCGACACGTCGACCGCGAGCCGGCTCCGACGCCGGGACACTCGTGTGCGCTCACCCCGGCGCCGCGCGACGAGATCGAGCTCGCAGACGTCGAGTACGTTCCCGAGGCTGAACCCCGGTCGCGCGACGCCGAGCGAGACGTCGCGTTCGACGACGTCGACGACTTCGACGACTTCGACGTCAAGAGGGACAGAGCCGAGCGGGATCTCGCCCGAGCAGTGGACGGCGCGCCTTCGCCTTCGCCCGTCCCGCGCAACGCTCGCCAGCACGCTCCGCTCTCGCGGGGACCCGCCCGCATGTCCTCAGACCTCGAAGCCGGCTCGCCTTGCCCTCCGCCCGCGCGCGAATCCGTCGTCGAGAGAGCTGGAAACGCCCTCAAGCGCCATGCCGCCTTTGTCGGGCCTGGCGTGATCGCGTCGGTCGCGTACCTCGACCCGGGCAACTGGTCGACCGACTTGGCTGCTGGCTCGCAGGTGCGTCGTCCCCTCCCGTCTCGCCGTCGGGCCTTTCCGAACGCCGCTGACCTCCCCGCTCCTGCACTCGCGCCGGCGTGATACTCAGTTCGGCTACAGCCACTTGTTCGTCATCTTCCTCGCCGGCATGATGGCCCTCCTGTTCCAGGTCCTCTCGACACGCCTCGGCTGCGTCAGCGATTACGGTCAGTCCCCGCGCCCTCCTTCGCACAGCTTCGCAATCGGCACATCATTCCACTGCCGGAAGCGAGGTACATCTGCAGCATTCTGGACTAACGCTTCCCGGGGCAGACCTCGCGATGCACTGCCGCATCGCGCTGTACGACCGCCCGTCGCCCTACAAGCTGTACTACCGCTACCTCCTGCTGTACCCTCTCTATCTCCTCACCGAAATCGGCATCATCATGACAGATCTCGCCGAGCTCCTCGGCTCGGCAATCGCCATCAACCTCCTCATCCCCGCCATTCCGCTCTGGGCCTGCGTGCTCCTCACTTCGCTCGACGTTTTACTCATCCTCCTGTTGTTCAACCAGTACCCTTCGAGGACGGTCACGGGGAGCATGAGGCTCTTTGAGCTCCTCATCGGTGTCCTGGTCGTTGTCGTACTCGGGTCCTTTGTCGCGATGATCGTCAAGGTTGGACCGGTGTGGAAGGATGTCTTCCATGGCTACGTGCCTGGGTCGGGCATCGTCAACAACGGCGGCATCTACATCGCAGTCGGGTGGGCCCCCCCTCAAGCTTCCTCTGGGTGTCGGAAGTCTTTGCTGACCTCGCCTTCATCGCCCACAGCATCATCGGCGCAACCGTTATGCCGCACGCCTTCTTCATCGGTTCCAAGATGGCTACGATGCGTCGCCTCAAGCCCGAAGACTACGGCGAAGTCTCGCCCCCGTCCTCGCGAGACCTCGATTCGGACGACGACTACGACTCGCCGAAGGACCTCAAGCCTTCCTCCGCCTCGACCAACACGGGCCCCGAGCCCGAGCCCGAACCCGAGGAGGTCAAACCCGCCCGCCACCGCGGCCGCCTCGCCCGCCTCCTCCCCTCGCACCTCCGTCCCGCCCGCACGGGTTCGTCACCCACCCGTCCCCGCCCATACTTCCCGTCGATCCACCTCCCCCAGCCAGTCAGTCTCGGACACGTCGGGTTCGATTTGAACGCGCTGAGCAGGGCTCGGACGAGGAGTCGGAGTCCTGCGCGGGACCGGAGCGGGACTCGTTCGAATGGCGGCGTCGAGGAGGACGAGGCGGAGGAACGCAAGTCCGAAGCGCCCATGGACAAGGTAGCCAAGACACACCGGATCCGCCCGCGTCCTACACTCGCCTGCGTCCGCGCACACCTGACGCACGCGAGTGTCGACATCGCCTTCTCGCTCGTCGGGTTCGCGCTCGTCGTCAACTCGTGTATCCTGATTATCGGCGCCGCGGTGTTCTACTATGGTGACGGGAGGGCGCAGGGGAGAGATGCCGGAGGCGTGAGCGATCTGTTCGATGCGTACGAGTTGGTGAAGGTGTACCTCGGGCAGGGTGCGTTCGCTCTCACTTTCCCCCCCCCCCCCCCCAACGACTCTCGTTCGCAAGCTGACGGTTGTCGGGGTGTGCGGGAACAGCCTTTGCGTACCTCTTCGCGATCGCTCTCCTCGCCGCCGGCCAGAGTGCCAGTCTCACGGTCACCCTCTCGGGCCAGATCGTCAGCGAAGGGTGCGTTGCGCTCCCCCTTCCGCCCTCCCCTCTCCCTCCCGCTCGGACTGACGCCTCTCGCCCGCGCGTGCAGCATGATCGCCTGGCGCACCAAACCTTGGAAGCGCCGCCTCATCACCCGCTGCATCGGCATCATCCCCTCGCTCGCGGTTGCTGTCTCGGTCGGGAGGGAGGGCATTGACGTCCTCCTCGTCGGGAGTCAGGTCGCGTTGTCGATCGTGCTCACTTTCGTCACGATCCCGTGTGTCCCCCGACTCCCCCCGGGTTTTTTTCGCTTGCAAGCCAGCCGGGTTACATGCTGACCTTCCCCTCCGCTGCACAGTTTGATCGTCTTCACGTCCCAACAGTCGGTGATGGCGGTCCCTCACTCACCCTCCGCGCATCCGTCAGCTCCTTCCGCCTGCTCGCCCGCTCCCTCTCCCTCTCCCTCTCCCTCTCTCTCTCCCTCCGCGCCCCTCCCTCTCCGCACCCGTCTCTCCCGCGCCGCGCACACGCTGAACCCGTTCCGCCCCCGCTCCGCGCCCGAAGGAACAACCTCCTTCGCCAACTCAGTCGCCGTCATCTACCTCTGCTCGGCGATCTGGTGGCTCGTCGGCATCGCGAACGTCTATGCGTTGTACCAGGTGGCGAATCAGGGGGCCTAACTAAACCTTTTCCCCCTCCCCCTCCCCCTCCTCCTCCTCCCGCCCTTTTCCCCCCGCCTCTTCGCATGAATTGGAGGAGAAGGTGTATCGGTGGTGGCGCCGCTTTTTTGTTACCTCTCCCTTTCGCTTTCGCTTTCCCACTCCCGCATACCTAGATGAGACCCCCCTCCGCACGATTTCCTGCCGTACATTTTCCCACCTCCTCGCACCCTTCATTTTTACCATACCTATTCCCACCACGCATCCCACGGTTCGCCTCTCATGCAGCACGCTTGTAGCTTTTTCGTCTCGTGTTCGCGCTCTCTTCGAGCTGTCTCGGTTCGGAGCGAGGAGAGAGGGGGGGGGAGGGGGGGGGGGAACGAAGACAGTAGTGCAAGCAGAAAGTAGGAAAACACGGAGTGGTACAAGCCTCAGCCGAGGCGAGCCAGAACCCAATCCAGTAACAACAACAAGACCGGAAACTCGTCCTCGGATCAGCCTCCTAGTTCCCCCCGCCCACGCGCTCCTCGTCGTCGTCGTCGCCCAGTTCATCATCGCGGTACGCTCCCTCGACTGGAGGCGGAACGTCGGCGCCGAGCACGCCGGCCGCGCGCAACGCTTGTTCCTCGTCTTCGATTTCGCGGGATTCCTGGACGAGCGAGCAGGGTGCGCAGAAGGCGCCTGCGCGCGCATGCACCTGTTTGAGCCTCCTCGCAGAGATGATTGAACAAGAGGGGGAGTGGGAAAGCGCACGCACCAACGAGTACATCCTCGACCGCGTTCCCTCGAATCGCGTACCTGTTCCTCGTCTGGAACCGCGCCATACATTGGAGCGCCGCCTGTCCGATTCCCGCGACTTGAGGCGCGAGAGCGTAGAGGAGGCAGCCAAGGCCGCAGTATGAGGCGGAGGCCGCGGCTACGTTCAGAAAGGTGTCAGCGAGCGACAAGAGAGGAAGGGAGAGGACGGGGAAGAGGGACGAACGTTGGCCGGATTGGTAGAGGTGTGTGAGGCGAGTACGGTTGTCGTTGTAGACCATGCAAGGGCAGCTGCAGCGAGAGAGTAGGCATGAGTCGCGATTCGCGAGTTCGAGGAGAGGGAGGAACACCGAGAGAAGACGCACCAGCAAGCCCCAACCGTCAGCCCCGGTCGCTCGAGACAGTCGCACAACCCGTGGTTCCAATCCCTCTGTCCGTCGAATCCGACTGGCTTGGCCCTGTGTGCGAGAGAGACGCGTCAGTCCGGCATAAAGGAGGCGGGAGTGGGCGGTAACACACTTGGGGTTGCGCGCGCCTGCAATGCTCATTTGCTGCGTGGCGAGCTGCGATGACCGTTCCCTGTCAAATCCGTGCTCTTGCAGAGTCCCACACACGGTGCTCACCGGCTGCGAGACCACCATTCCTCCCGTCGTCGCCACGAGGCTGACTGCGTCGTCGTAAGTTGGCGGTGCGTCCTGCTCGGCCTGAGAGAGGTGCTGGTAGCTGTGCTGCTTGTGATCGACCATGAGAGTGGCTCTGGGCTGTCCTTGGGTCGAGTCGAGGTGAAGCTGACGGAGAACGAGGCGGTGTGTCGACTCGGTGAGCGTCGACAAGGCGAAGGAGGGCTTAGTGCAAGGCTAGGTAGCTTCATTACAGCGTGGCAAGATATACTGCACCTCTAGTAAGCGCCCCCTGCGAAGAGGCCGACGTCTCCTCTTCCTCGCCGTCATCAGTCCCTTCCACTCCGCTGTTCTCACGCTCGCTGAGACTGGCCCGAACAATGGCTGCCAGCGATCACTCGGACGACACGGCGGTCAACAGTTCACCGCGACAGTCCCCGCGCGCTCACTCTCGCGGACCCTCCTCGTCGCCGGGTGTCCTCAGAGCACCCCTTCACGCAGCGTACGGCCTCGTACACATGCTCGTCTACGCTCCGGTCGCTTGGATCACCTTTCTCTTCTACACACTCTACCAGGAAGTCATCCGCTTCGTTTTTGCCTCGGTGCGTCCCGTCGTCGTTTCCGCATGAAATAGCGCTCACTGTCCGTACTCTCCGAATCGACAGCGCGGCCCGCACATCCCTCGCGACAAGCCGTATGGACGAATCGCGATCATCGGCGCGGGACTGACGGGCGTGTCGACGGCGGCGCACGCGGTGGATCACGGTTTCGAAGTCGTCATCTTCGAGGCCGAGGAGGTGCGCTGGCGCTTGTTTGGGCTGCTCGAGTTACCGTGCTGATCATTTCGCGCCCTACAGGGAGTTGGCGGAGTTTGGGCTCGGTGCGGTCGCTCGTCAATCACCTCCGACACACGCGCCGACCGCTGACCCTTGATTCGGCGCGCGCAGCGAAAACTCGACGAGCCAGCTCCAGCTTAACTCGATCCTGTACCGCTTCCACCCGAGCGTCAAATGGAGTCGTGGCTTCCCCAAGCGCGACGAGATCATCTCGCAAATCAAGGCCGTCTGGGAGCGCTACGGACTAGAGAGCCGCACGCGTTTCGGGTACCGCGTCACCAAGGTCAAGCGGGACGAGAAGACCTCTACGGATCCACGTCAGGGCGGTCATGCGCGGTGGGTCATCAATGACGGCAAGGAGGGCGTCTTCGACGCCGTTGTATGCGCGCTCGGGACCTGCGGCGACCCGAAACTCATCGAGCTTGAGGGGCAAGACTCATTCGCAGGCCAGATCGTCCACTCGTCGCAGCTTGATGACGCGGACCTCGAGGGGAAGAAGGTGGTCATCATTGGGAGCGGGGCGTCGGGCGTCGAGGCGGCTGAACTTGCTGTGGCTAAGAAGGCTGGCGACGTCGTCATGCTCGCCCGGTCCGACAAGTGGGTGATTCCCCGGAACACTCTCGTCGACATCCTGCTTTCGCTGCAGCCGTTTGGGCGTGAGATGGTGCGCCCGCGCATTCTCGCCGTCTCCCGGAGTAACGCTGATTAACGTAACCCCGCAGCCCCTCTCGTTCATACCCGAGTGGCTCATCCGCAAGTTCCACTACCGCGATCTGCAGGACCTCTCGCCGTCGAGCAAGGGTCTCTTCGAGGGGTGAGAGCGATCCCTCGCTCCCTCAGCTTCTCGCTAACCCTGTCGCCTGCGCAGCACCCCTATCGTCAACGACGAGTTCCTCCAGCACGTCCGGCAGGGCAAGGTCACGTACAAGCGCGGCGACGCAAAGCGCGTCGTCCGTCAAGGGATTCAGTTTGTCGAGCGAGAGCGGGGGTCCAAGAGCGGTGACGGCGGCGACGAGACGCTCATTTCGGCCGACGTGTGCGCGCTAGCTCTTGTCTCTCTGTGCGCGCTCGCTGACGCCCGCCTCTCGCAGGCTTATCATCGCAACGGGCTACAAGCGCCCCTCGGTCGACTTTCTCCCCAAAGACCTCTTTCCTACGGACGAAGACCGCTCGTACGCCCCGCCGTCGCTCTACCTGCAGAACTTCTCGACAGAGGACTGGTCCGTCCTGCTCACCAACGCGTCGTATCAAGGTGCGTGCGCTTGTGCCTTCCGCCGTGGGCCGCGCTGACGCTCGTACTCGCAGACGGACTCGGCACGGTCGGCAACTGGCACATCGGCCTCCTCGCGCGCATCTTGTTTGTCTTCCTGCTCGACGAGTCGACGCGCCCGAAGCCGGGGGCGATGAAGACGTGGGTCCGCCTTCGTTCGTCTTTCGGGGTTGCCACTGATGTCGTTCGTGCACGCAGTTGGGTCGATGTGATCAACTGGATCAAGCGGGAGGTGCGTTCGCGTTTCCTTCTGACATTCGCGGCTCTCGCTTATGGTCGCTTCGCAGGCCTGGGGAGAATCCTCGTCCGGATTGACGTTCTTCACGTGCGTCCATTCGCTCGTCTTCCCTGCTGCTCCCTGACGCTCTATGCGTGCAGGTACTCGGAGATGTGCATCTGGATACTCATCTTCCACTTCTTCAACCCGCGCCGGCTGCCATGGTGCGTTCGCTTCGCCCTCGCTCCCCCTCCGCTTTCCCGCTTCTCGTCTTCTCCCTCAACCCACTCCGCAATTCGTTCTCCGCGCGCTTTGGCTGCCACCAGCAACCCCCCCCCCCCCCCGAATGGAACTGACGCCCCTCTCCGCGCTCAGGCTCTTCTTCATCCTCTTCGGGTTCGGCGTTCGGCCCGGCACGCCGCACACCGCCTCGGTCGAGGGCATCAAGCATGCGGAGGAGGTTGCGGTGGGCATTGGGAGGAAGGTGAGGGGTGGGAGGAGGTGAAGGAGGTGAATGGTGGGAAGAGGTGAACGAGGGTGAGTGGTGGGAGGAGGTGAAGGAGAGTGAGTGGTGGAAGGAGGTGAAGGAGAGTGAGTGATGGGAGGGGGTGAAGGAGGATGGAGGGCGAGGCCAGTGGCCCTGTGCAGCGGTGTGGAGATGTAACTAAGGCGGACCTTTGAATCAGGTCGGCTTTCGCGGATCGCAGTGAGGCAAGCTCGAGTGTACGCGCGGACGAGATAGGACCGGAGACTCGCACAGGTAAAACATGGAAGAAAGAAGAAAAAAAAAGTTGCGCCAGCCGGGAATCGAACCCGGGCCTCGACCGAACCCCCATGGGAAGGACGTGCGCTGCCATTACACCACTAGCGCCATTTTAGACGTAAAAGAGTGGTTATATGTAAGCTATAACCTTCTGTTGACGCTTCTCCCCCTCCGTCGTGCTTGCTTCTCCACAGAGCTCTTTGCCTTTCTGCTGCAAAGTCGGGTAGAGGAATCGGAAAGGAAGCGAGACGAAGTACTGGATCTTGATAGCAGCAATTCGAGTGCGGCGGCTACTTCTTCGACAGCGAAGTCCTTCATGCCTTCACCTGATCGAGTGGCTTCGCCGCCCTTCGTGTGTCCGTCTGCTCCAGCCAAGAGGCCCCTCGCATGTTCCTCCCTTGCTCGCCAACGGTGACCCGCAGAAAGCGCAAGATTCCAGTGCGCCGACTAGGCAACCAAGCGGAAGTGTGGCTGCGAACCGGGTTCTAGTCCCGGTCATCGTAGCACTTTTTCCACCCACCGCAAGTAACGAAGCGAGCGAAGTCGGCGCCGTGCTACTTGTGAGTCTCCATGCGCTCTTTCACGGGCCACAAGCATCCTTTGTAAAACACTACGCACAAGGAACAAGGAAGACGCGGAAAGACGAGAGTTGAGGAGAGCAGTCCTGGCGACACTGCTCTCTTCAAGCAGGAGACTCGATGCAAGAAAGCATTTGCAACACGAAGACCCGTCTCGGTACAGAGAACAGTCCCGCCACGACCCGCTCACCCCGGCCTTCCCAGCCCAATGCGACGTCAACGACGGCCCAGCGCATTCGGCGCAGAAGGCTGCGTATGGCCTAGAGGCTGACGAGCGCGAGGCAGTGGAACCGCCGAGAAAGACGGTTTGACGAGAGATGGTCGCTTTAGACCGGTCGCGCCGGGCTGGAGAGATGGACGTGCGATGGCCGACCTGCGGGGGACCGCGCGAGCTGTAACAGTCGAATTTGACGAGACTGACGAGGTGGAAGAGGCGAGCGACGATGAGAGGACGAGAGAGGTCCGCGAGGTCGACGGTGCGAGAGACGGGCGCGATGATGCGGGCGCGAGGGACTGGCAAGTTGTGGAGGGCGCAAGCGAAGGACGACTGAGGGGCCAAGAGGGTGCGGGCAGAGTCGACGTACGCCGAGCGGGAAGCTTGGCGGCCACCGGAGCGGAAGTCGAGGCAGCTCGAACGGCCCGCGAGTCGGCAACGCTCTTCCTCACGAGGGGCGCCGGTCCCGCGGGCGCCCTCGTCGACGTCGTCACCAAGCTAGACGTGCGCTTCAAGCCGACTGCAGACTTTTCTGGGCTCTGCGCCCGCGCGTTCTCCCGCTGTTTCCGCTCTGATCGAAGGCGGTCGAGTCGGGCGGCGGTCGACTCTTTCCGCTCGCCAGGCGTCTTGGGCGGCTCAAACGGCGCTCTGGAGGGACCAGCGAGGCGAGAGCGAGCGGGAGTAGTGGAGGGAAGAGTCGAGGGGCGAGGGCGGGGAGGCTGAGGGGGTCGAGGCGCTGCGGCTACCGGCGGACGAAGCGAGAGGCGCCTTCCAGGTGTCGCAGCAGAGGCGGACATCTTAACAGGTGCATCCGACGGAGCGCTCGCCTTCTTCTGCGCCCGCAGCTCCTCCATTCGCCGCTTCAGACGTTCTGCACCCGTCTCGTTCGTCGGTGCACGAGCGGGTGTGGTAGCGGGTGCCGACGACCGCGACGCAACGTTCTGGATTGTTTCCGGCACGACTGTCCGGGTCGAGCTGGCGAGGACGGAAACGGGCGAGTCGGGCGGAGAGGCGGTGGGCGCGGTGGACCGGGCGAACTCGACCTCACGAGTCGACTCGGCGAGTAACGCGGCGGTAGGCGGACTCTGGTTGAGGCTGCAGAACGACGGTCAGCCGGCTCGTTTCAACGCAGGAAACGCGAAGGACCCACATGCCCGTACCGAACACGTCCGTCTGCCACCGCGTAAAGTCGAACGACGAGCTCGACGGCCCCTCCTCGGTCCCGCTGCTCGTGTCGCTGGCGTCCGGCTCGCGGCCCAACCTTCTAGCCGGCGGACAGGGCGTCTTGCCGTCGTCCTCAAACTCGGCTCCCTCCGAGATCCATTGCTCGGCTTGGATGCTGACGACGCGAGACTTGACAGGCGAGTCGCGGTACTCCTTGAACGAGGCGGTCGAGCTGTTGAGGAAGGTCGCGTCGGCGGGAGAAGGCTCGTCGAGCGCAAAGCTGGGCTCGGGCGCCGCAGACGAGGCGGCGTAAATGGGTCCGGTTGATTGAAAAGGCAAGGGTGGCGAAGGGTCCGCCGAATAGATCGTCGACAGCCTGGGAGTTGACTTCGAGCTGGGAAAGCGCGCCGAACCAATCGTCGACTCGCCGAGTACGCGCAACAGGGTCGACATGCCTTCGCTCGGCTCTTCCGACTCCTCGTAAATCTCCGACATGGCGCTCCTGTCGAGCGTCGTCTCGTCCGCCTCGTGTAGGAGGAACGAGCCGCCCTCGTCCGCGATGAGCGACATGTCGGCTGCGCCAAGGTGCCGAGGCGAGAGGAACATGGACGATTCACCTGTGACCCCATCATCAGCAAAAGCGAAGTGGTGCTGGAAAGCAAACAGCGCGTACCCTCTTTCAGCGGACTGCAATCCTTGACAGGCGACAAGCGTTTCTCGCTTGCCTGGCGCTTCTCCACCTGTAAACGGTTCATGACGCTCCATCTTCGGCCAATCGCTCGCGTTGCAGCTGGTCGAGTCTGCTCCTCAGCTTCTGCGGGTGGGGGCTGAACGCGGCGAACGGTCGGAGGGGGAGATAAGCTGGCGAAAGGCGTCTTTGCGACGCTCGTCGGGTCAGTCCCGTCGAATGAGTCGTCCAGTAACGTCGCCTGCCGACGATGTGCAGAAGGCGGAGACACCGGAGTCGGCTCAAGCGAGCCACCGTCGTTCGCAGGGAGAACAAGTGAGGGTGTCGAGGCAGGTTTCGGCGGGCTCGAGCCAAAGTCGATGAGTAGGTCGGTGTGGTGAGCTAGCTGGGAAGGAGGTGGCAAGGCGCTGTCGCTCGGCGGGTGAGAGTTGCCACAGAGAGCGGCTGAGAAGGGAGAGTCGGGTGCGTCCTGAGGGTACGAGACGGTCGGTCAACCCTTCTATTCGACCGGTCACACAGTGGGTACTCGCAAACACCTTCAAAGTACTCTTCTGTCCATTATTACTCCCCAGCGGATCGAATTCGGCGAGATCGAGCGACATGTTGGCCGACGAGGCGAGGAGGGTTTGGGGCGTCCCCGTCAGCCAGGGCAGCCGCGTCGCTTCAAGTGCAGCTCGAATCAATCTTGCAAAGTCGAACAAACAGTTCTGCGAGCGTCCAGAAGGAGAGCGAGAGTCGTCGTCGAGCGAGAGATGCATGCATTCAGCGATTCGCTTCCCACCAACTTGTCACTCCGCTCTGCTCGCTTTCCTGGGCTGCTGAAGTACTTCGAGCGACCTTCCGAAGCACCCGAGATACCATGGTGCGTCCCATGGCCTCCTCGCCGCGCTCCCCGCTCACCGCCTCAATCGCCTCGCGCAGTCTGTCACGCTGCACACGACACACGGCGAGCTCAAAGTGCGTGTACTGCTATCCTTAGGTTCAGAGAAGCTATCTGACTCGGCGTTTGCGCAGATTGAGGTCTTCTGCGAGGCGGTACCGAAGTGTGCAGAGGTGCGTCAAGAGGCGGTCTCTCGGCTTGAAGCGCCATCAAGTGCTTGAAACTGATATAGGTAGATGCCTTCTCGGACAGAACTTCCTGGCGCTGGCGGCGAGCGGGCAATACGACGGCTGCCTCTTCCACCGGTCCGCCCTTTCTTCCCATTCCCCCCGCTGGTCCCGCTCAGTTATACTGAGTCTCTCGCTTTACAGAAGTATCAAGGGCTTCATGATTCAGACGGGAGACCCGACAGGGACGGGTAAGGGCGGACAGTCGATCTGGGGACGACCATTCCCCGACGAGGTGCGGAGTACGCTCAAGGTGCGTCGGGCTCGCTTTCTGCGCTCGCGAGGTTGTCAACTTCTCTCTGCAGAGCAGGGCGGACGACTCGAGCCCAGCAGTCGGGAAGCTGACGCTGCTACTCCTATCAGTTCAACCAACGAGGGATTGTTGCGATGGCCAACTCGGGACCCGATACGAACAAGTGAGTCGGTTTACAGACAGTTCAGTCTTCCCACACAGACGCTGACAGTATCGCTCCGCCCCGCAGATCGCAATTCTTCATCACCTGTCCGTCCCGCTTCGTCTGAGCCTGCGCTCTTCTCGGGATGTTTTCCCTTTGTTCAGGCGCTGACGCAGCGTGTCGTGGACTTGTATAGACGCCAAGCAGCCTCACCTGGATACCAAGTACTCGATCTTCGGGCGGTGAGCCGCCCCGTTTGACTGCATCCCTGCTCTGCTTGTACTGACACCCTCTCCTCGTACCCCGCCTTCCTCCAGGGTAATCGACGGCACCGACACGACACTAGACGCGATGGTGCGAGCGTTCTAATGCCCGTGCAGCCGAACGTCACAGGCTGACACTCTTCCGCGTTGACAGGAAAAGGTGCCCGTCAACGACAAGATGCGGCCGCTGCAACCGATCAAGATTGAGCGGGTGCGTCACCCTGTCGTGCGTTGGCGAAGGCAGCTCGACAACGACTGCTCTCGTCTGCACCCGGACTCCAACGCTCACACGACCGCTCCCTTGTCTGCAGGTCGAGATCCATGCGAATCCGCTCGCGGAAAAGGCATGACCCGTACACCTCCGAGTGCGCTGTAACCTGCTGCAACTGTGTCAACACCCAATCCACACGATCTCGCCCTAGCAAGGATTTCAATGTGAACTTCCGGTTGGAAGAGTCACGGTGGCCACTTGGGCTCGCTCCACCTCCAGCTTGCTCTGCCTCGCGCTGGCCAGATTCGAACAGATCTGGCTTGATCAAGACTACATTAACACGCTCAGTCAGCCGAGCCGCTTGTCGCGCGCTTGTCCCGCTTCGTCCCGACGCCGAATTCCCATCGCCTCATCTGTCAGCATCGCCCGGCTCTCCCTCCGCCGCCAGGCTCTCGTTGACCGCTTGAAAAGCTCACACGCGAACGAAACGCCATGGCAGCCACATCGCCCCGACCGGTAGCGCGCCGCGTCCCCTTCCCCATCTACGAAGACGAGTCTAAGCCGCTCGACCTCTCGACCCTCCCTTCGGATCACTTCCTCGCCCAACGACCCGTCACTCCGCCCCGCACCGAGTCGGTCATCGACGAGGCCAACTGGGCCGACCGCGCGAGGCCAGACACCTCGTCCCTGGCTGCCGCAGATTACGACGTCTCGGTCGCAACAGGATTCTTGCCGCCCGAGGAACCTGTGCAGACGCTGCGAGGAGTAGGGTACGGATGGGACGAGGTGGAGGATGCGCTCGAGCGGGCGCAGGAGGAGGCAGCAAGCATGCCGGGCGGAGGAGTCGGCAAGCTTAGCGAAGAATGGCGAGCGAGCGTGCGCAGGGTGAGTCCGGTGCCGAGCTCTCGATGGCTTGTGCAAGCTCTTCGCCAACAGGCAAATTCTTCCACAGCTCTCCCGCGCCTCGGTCGACGTCCTGGCGACGCTGCCGATGATCCGCCGCGCGCACACGCTCCTCGCCCACGTCGAGCACTTCTACATGCACTCGACCTTCCCTTCTCAGTCCGTCGTCCCCGCATCCATCGCCGTCCCCCTCGTCCAAGTCAGCGACCGCCTCGGCCTCCCCCCCATCCTGACTTACGCCGACTGCGTCCTCTGGGCCTGGAAGATGACCGACAAGTCGCTCGGCTTCCGCGCTGACAACCTCGAGATCACGACGACATTCACTTCGACGGCCTCCGAGCGCGCCTTCTTCCTCCTCTCGCTCTTCTGCGAGCTTCACGGCCCGTCGATCCTTCGCCTCATGTCGTCAACCCTCGACGAGTCTTTCTTTGCCGATTCGATCGCCCTCGCCCGTATCTCGACGTACGTCAACTCGATTTCGGCTCTCATCGACGAGTTGACGGCTCTCATGGCCGGCGCGACTCGCGGTCCTTTCGGTCCCGAGGGGAGGGAGCGCATCTCGCCCGAGGCGTTCTACTGGGAGATCAGGCCATGGTTCAACGGTGGCAAGTGGACGTTCGAGGGTGTTGGGAAGAACGGAGAGGACAAAGTGATGGAGTGGGGTGGACCGTCGGCCGGACAGTCGAGTCTCGTTCATGCGCTCGACGTCTTCCTTGGCGTCGACCACGCCCCTCGCCACAATCACGGACAGTCGAGTAGTAACAAGGTGAACGGCCACGAGTCGCAAGGCTTCCCCAACACCTTTGTCGAGCCACCTTCTCCGACCGCCGCCTCGTCTGTCAAGCCCCCTCCTCCCGCCGTCATCGTCGACAAAGCCGCTCTTCACAAGGCCCCCTCGGATGCTACTTTCATGCAGCGCATGTCGCACTACATGCCAGGCCACCACCGCGCCTTCCTCCGGCACCTCGAGTCGCTGCACCACCCGAACCCGTCCGCCCCACCCGCTCCCGTCCTCCCCTCGTTGCGTAAACTCGCCCGGCGCCATCCGGTGGAACTTGGACAGGCATACGACGGCGCCGTTGCGGCGATGAAGCGCTTCAGGGATCAGCACATGCGGCTCGCAACGGTGTTTATCGTCCAGCAAGCGAGGAGGGAGCCTGCGCGCGAGTCTGTGCGCTGGGCCGAGTGGGAGGCGAAGCGCGTCAAGAAGGAGGCGGAGAAGGAGGAGCGGAGGAGATTGGGTGACGTCGAGGGTGTGAAGAAGAGGGAGGCGATCGCAGGTACGGGAGGGACTGACCTCGTCACGTTCCTCAAGCGGTGCCGCGAGCGTACCGTCGAGGCGTTATTGCAGCAGGAGTAGGCGTTCGTGCCGTTTCGGTCTTTCCGAGCCGTGTTGTCATTGTCCTTCCTCCAGACTTTTCGTACTTTTGCCCTCGTCCGTTTTAGATCATCAGTAACTCGCAGTGCGCACACTTTCGTCTTCTCTGGTTCGTCTGCAGCTTTTCTGCCCCCTACCGACGCCGCATGGTCCGTACCACCGCCCACTCACCTTCCTCTTGCTCCGTCTGCTGGCTCGCTCCGCCCGTGTGCCGCTTGAACTTTCTCAGACATCCGGTAGAAGCTCTGTCGTCCGCATACGACCCTCGCGCCGCTGGCACACATCTGCATCGCCCTTCCCAACCATGTCCGACTCCGAGTCCCCCTCCATCTCGCCGGTGACGATTGCCTACCCGGCGCTCGTAGCAGGGGACGCCTCCCTCCCCGAGCTCATCAAGCAGGGCTTCGACTCGTCCCCCGAATCCCTCGGCCTGATCATCATCTCCGACCTCCCCCCTTCCTTCCCTCAGCTCCGTCGGCGCCTGCTCCTCCTCTCAAACGCATTCGCTTCGCTGCCTGAAGAGACGCGCGAGAAGTATGCGCATCCAAAGTCGAATTACAGTTATGGGTGGTCGCATGGGAAGGAATCCCACAATTCCAGGCCAGACAGGCTGAAGGGGTCTTTTTACAACAACCCGAGTCAAGATATCACGCCGGGCTTGCATGAGGGTGACGAGGCGGTGCGAAATATTTGGCCGAAGGAGAGGGGCGTCGAGGACTTTGAGGGTGAGCAGGGACACGGTCCGCTAGTCTAGCTCTCGCGTGAAGAGCTGACAAGATGCCTGGGCTCCGTCGTCCTCATAGTCGCCTTCAAGGAGCTCTGCGCATTGATGGTCAGGATCGGCGAGCTCGTAGGAGCAGCATGCGACCAGTTTGTCGGCAAGACGGCGTCGAAGAAGACGGTCGAGCAGCTTGTCCGGGAGAGTCACTCGTCCAAGGCTCGTTTGTTGCACTACGTGCGTACACATATTTCGGGCGCGTCACGCATGCGCTGAACGAAAGTAAACTCTTCGTCATCCAGTTCCCACGAGACGGCGAACCCTTTTCCCTCCCTCCTTCGCTCTCGGTCGAAGACGGCCCCCTTGATGTCGACGAGGTCGATGACTCATGGTGCGGCACACACATCGACCATTCACTCCTGACCGTCCTCTGCCCTTCGATGTACCTCTTCCACCCAAGTCCTCCCACCTCATCTTCCTCCTCCTCACCGCCCGACCCGCTCATCATCCCGTCGCCCTCTCGCTCAACCGGCCTCTTCATCAAGACACGAGCGGGCAAGATCGTCCAAGCGACCATTCCCGAAGACTGTGTCGCGCTCCAGACAGGCGAGACGGTCGAGCTCCTCACCTCGCGAAGACTCGCTGCGACACCGCATTTTGTCAATGCGACGGCTGCGACGCTGGGACGGAAGGCTCTGGAGGCGATTGAGCGGAAGAAGGAGGAGGAGCCGGAGAGTTGGGGGAAGGTCGAGAGCGGGACCGTTAGCAGGGAGACGCTGGCGGTGTTCTTGCAGGTGTGTGCGGGGCCGAACGCGACTGTCGGCTGAATCTGACTCTCAAGACAGATGGTGACGCTGACTCCATCTTGTGTCCCCCCTGCACCAGCCGAACCACGACGAGGTCGTCGCTGAAGACGGCGAGACGTTTGGCCAGTTCTCGACTCGGGTATTCAAACGGCATTACGAGGAGGCGAGCAAGTAGGACACTGCACTGCAAGGCTCATCGTCGCATGGAGCTGACGACTCGAGCAGGATTTCGAACGAGGAAGGTCCAGGCTTGCTCCCGCTTGACAGGCCGCTTTGCTTCGCCCGCCTCTCGATACGAGTGCCCTCACAGTGCCTGCTGAACCGTACTGGCTCCACACTGCTCTGCGCGAGAGAAGAGAAATGGCAGACCCCTGACGTTCTTTGCCGCTCCCTTCGCTCGCCGCGCGCAAGGGATCGCTACTCGCCCTCGCTCTCGCCTGGCTGCGCTGCTTGACTAAGGCTACACAGACAACTGACTGGCACACCACGGCGATGCCGTCCTCCGGCAGCTACGATGGCTCGTCGCGAGTCGTCCACCCGGCCATCGAGCGGGTCAGGCTCGACACCGCCGGCGGGGCGGCGCAGGACAGGGACAGCAGGGGCAAGGCGCGTGTAGCAGACATTGTGCTGAGCGACTCGAGCGCGTCGAGCCTGCCGCGCCCAGCGATGCACGCTTCGGTGAGCTGGCCAACTTCATCTCTGCCGCGCGAATCGTCGCTCACCACGCCCTTCGTGTGCGCGTGCGTGCGCGCCTGCTTCTCCAGCAGTCCACGAATGCACCTCAGTCGTCGTCGTCGGGCCCGTTGCGACATGTGGGCAGCTCAGTAAACCCCGGCACCGCCTCGTCCACCACTCGCCGGCTAGGCGCGCTGGGCATCCCGCTCCCTTCTTCCGACGACGAACTCCTCGTTGGAGAACCCTCGTCTATCTGCGAGACCGACTCGCTCGGAGGGAACCCGCCAGGTTCGCCACTCGTGCCAATACACGAAGCGCAGGAGGAGGCGAGCTACAGTCGAGGCGGGAGCACGCGGTCGGGGCTGAGCACGCGCTGTAGCGAGCAGTTTGACGGCGGCGCTTTCGTTTCGGAAGGGAGCTTCCGGGATATCGTGCGTGGCTCGTCGCCCTCTCTCCTGACCCACGGGCTGATTCTTCTCTCTCCAGGTCGACGATCTGACGCTTGAAAGTGCGTTTCAGCCAGTCGTTTCATTGCAGATCTCGTGCTGATGTGACTCTCCACGCAGATCAAAAGCTCAAGGCGCGACTAAAGCGATTCGAGTCGGCTCGAGTACCGACAAACCTGCGGAAGGAGCGATTGTTCGAAGTCCGCTTCTTTGACGGTCTTCCAAAGTGCGTTGCACACTGACTTGCTCGCCGGGACGCTACTGACGAGTCCCGCCCGCAGAACCAAGCGACGAGAGATCGAGTCCTTCCTCACCGAATACGTCCAGTCCTTCTCCAACTCTACCTCTGGCGACTACACCGACTCGTCTCGCATCAACACGACCGGCAACTCCAGCTCGTACGACCATACCGAATCGACCTCGTCCCTTGGCGCGACCTTGCGATCCCTGCGAAGTTCGGAAAAGGAGGCGTTGCAGGTTATCGTCGATCAGGCTGCAGGACGGGAGAACTCGACGAGCGGAGGAAGTGGGTCGGGCTCGGGCAGCGGGAGCGGGAAGCGGTCGGGCAGTGGGGACGGAGCAGGCAGTGGCGGCGAGAAGCGCAAGAAGCGGCGACTCACCACTGCGGCACCTAGCTCGGTCGCTCCTCTCGGCACCGTCTCCAGCGTCGCTCTCCCCGATCCTCCACCCCTCCTCCGCCGACCAACCGACATCTTCCCTCCCGAGCGCGACATTCTCGCCGCGCCTTCTGCTCCCCCCATCGAGACCGTCTCGCGCATGGGCACGGGTAGCGGAATTCGCATCTCGGAGCCGCACAATCGCAAACGGCGACGAACGCCGGCCGCCTCGCCTGAAGCAGCCGCGACGACGCCTGATCGACCTCGACTGCAGCGGTCGGGCAGCTGGGACGGTGGTTCTGTCGGCAGCAGTGCGGGCGTGCCAGACCCGGATCGACTCGAAGACCTCATTGTTGAACTGATTGAGCGACTCTTCTTCGAGTCGTTGCCGGTCGAGGGCGTGGCCGGCCCGCAGACCCCACCTCAGAACCCACTTAACAGCGACCCCATCCCTCTTCCCGCGAAATCATCGACCAACACGCAGTACCTCCGCAACATGCTCGCCGCCGACGAGATCACCGCGACCGGCGGCTGGCTCTACCTCAACCTCGTCTCGACCATGGCGGCGCTGCATCGGCTCAACGTAAGCGTGGGGACGGTTCGACACGCGCTTCGCACGAAAAGCAAGTTGGTCGAGGTCAGCAACGACGGGACGAAGATTCGCTGGCGCGGTCCTTCGAGCAAGCCGTTCAAGCAGCCTGGCCATGCGGATCAGCCGGACGTGCAGATGGGCGATATGGAGGACAACAGCATTGAGGCGACACGAATCGAGGGTGCGGAGGAGGAGGAACGCGAGCGCAAGCGCGACGCGCACAGCCGGCCTTCCAATTCGACTGCTACCAGTGACGATAATGACGAGCCCGACTCGATGTTTGATGAGCAACCTGGCGCGCAGAACGCGACTGGCAGCGGCAGCGGTCGGCTCCCCTCGGGCTCGCGCAGGTCAACGGCGCCGACTTCGCAGATGCCGTCTGGCGGATCGAAGAACGGATCGAGCTCGAACAGCGGGACGAGAGGCGAGAAACGCTCGTTTGCGTCGCACGAGACGGGCGCCCCCGCTCCTGCACGGTTGCAGCAGGGTGTTGCGCCTACCCAGCCAGTCAAGGGCAGCTCGCTCCGCCATTCGGTCGAGGAGGTCTCGTCGTCGGGAGGCGGCGTGCAGAGTGACGGCGACGCTCCCACAGTCGAAGTGCTCGGCTCGAACGTTACCGACGGCGCCTCGAAGCGAGTCCTGTACACCCCGCTCTTCGTCCGCCGCAACGACTCGGCATCCGAAGACGACGAGTCGGCTAGCGAGGACGAGTCTGCCGGCTCCAAGCCCAAGCGGAAGAAGATCTACGACGCCGGCGTCGTCTTTTTCGCAAATGACCTTTTTTACTCGGACCTATCGGGCGACACGCTCAGCCGGACGCAGCTCCGCCTCGCTGAAGCGGACGACGAGTGCTCCTCTCCGCGACCGTTCTTGGGCGACTCGTCTTCGACTGGGGCCGAGTGGACAAGCGCCGCTGCGACTTCTCGCACTCGCTCCGACTTCACGCCTACGAGCGAGAGCGGCGGCAGCGTTCGCTCCTCTCCAGCCGAAGACGTCGAGATGGTCGACGAGGAGCCGCAAATCCCTTCTCTCGACGCCGATTCGGGATGGGACGGAATCGACGACGTCCCCTTGCACTCCTGCGCTCCGCTTCCGGGCGAGACCGACATCTTCACCATCACGCCTTACCCTGCCTTGCACGTCTCGGCCGTGAGCGGCGTCACCGCCGCAGACCACTTCACCACGCACGTCAAGCTCCGCCACCCTTCCCTCTCTTCTTCCATCTCCCGCACCGACTTGCCCAAGCGCCTCCGCCCTTCGTTCGCATCATGTCTCCCCGCATCTCTCGCATCGCACATACACGCCGCTACACTTTTGCTCATACCTACCTACCTCGCAACCCACACCCTCGACCACCACCCCGCTATTCGCGTCCGCTTTCCCCGCCTCCGCCTGCGCATGTCGTCCGCGACGTCCGACTCGGAAGACGAAGACGCCTCGGCAGGGGGATGGACCGGCTCGCCGACGTCGTCCCAGCTTCGCCGACTGCCGGCAGCGGGCGGCGGAGACTACCTCATGTCGCTCGCGCTCCCGCTCAATATTTGGGCACCACAAACACGACGCTGTACTAGCAGCGACGAGCGCGCAAGCGAGGCCGTCGGGACGGGCGACTCGCGCATTACCCTCGACTGAACCGAACGCACCCCTCTCGCCTTTCTTTCGTTGTCTTACCCCTCTTGTCTTGGTCTCTTTGGCGCAATACCGCAGATCCGAATATTATGTTGATTCTCTCTCCACACTTGAGCCTGTATCGTGCAACCCTGCGTCCGGTCGTTGACCCCCGACTTGTCCAGTCGCTTCTTCCTTGAACTCGCTTCCCTGCGCGCCCTTTGCTTCGCTTGCGTCTGCTAGTCTCGCTGGTATCATTGAACACCGTGGGCGACCTGCGCGCAGCGAGAGTGCACTCACACGCTCGAGTCGACCCTCTCCTCGACCTCCTGCTCGCTCGCGAACCGCTCTCGCTCTACCACAACGTCCTCCTTTCGCCGCCGCTCCTCTTGCCGCCGTGAGTCCTACACCGTGTCCTCCGAGCTCGCCATCTCTTCTGTCTGAGCACCGCGTGAGGCTGGGAGACGACGAGCGGACGGTTCGCTTCGGATCTTCCACGGTCACTCGAAGACGGTTGGTAGGCTTCCTTGAGGCTCAGGACGGGTTTCCAAGGGCAGAAGGAGCGCAGCAGGCTCTCCACGACGGGAGAGATAGCGCGCGACGGTGTTCTGGCAGTTGAAGGACTATCGCTCGCCGACGGCGGCACCTGGAGGGTTCGAGCCGGTGGCGCTCGCTTCTTTTCGTGTTTGGAAACGGCTGTGTCCACGCTATGCACACACTGCTTGTGTGCAATACGAGCGAGTGTGAGCGCATGCGGGAATCGTCGGCAAAGGCTGGCTTTCGCCGCGTCGCCGCCGTGCCGCGACTTTGCGGTTCTCCCTCCTCCCGCCTCGTTTCCCGCACACCCTTACACCCGTATGTCCTCACGAGCAGCAGCGCGAGCTCTCTCAAGATCACTGCTGACCCTCACACGCCCGCGCGCCATCCAAACCAGCCTCTTCCAGCCCGCAACCATGTCCGTCTCGACAAACGCTATCTTCAAGCTTCCCACCGTCAAGAACGAGCCGAACTTCAACTATGCGCCTGGCAGTCCCGAGCGCGCGGCTCTCAAGAAGGCCCTCGCCGAGCTCGAGGCCGCCGCGCCGTTCGAGGTGCCAGCCTTCGTCGGCGGCAAGGAGGTGCGTCGCAAGCCGTCTTGCCGTCTTGCATGGTCCCGAGATGAGAGCTGACCACTGTACGCATGCAGGTTAAGGTCTCGGGCGAGCGCACTGAGCAGCCCATGCCCCACAACCACAAGAAGGCGCTCTGCACCTTCGGAACCTCAACGCCCGATCTCGCCAGCCGAGCTATCGAGGCTGCGCTCGCTGCTCAGCCCGAGTGGGAGGCGATGCCTTTCAACGACCGCTCCGCCATCTTCTTGAGGGTGCGCGCGAGATTAGCTACCTTCGCTGCGAACGAATCGCTCATCCGGTTCTCTGCAGGCTGCCGACCTCATCAGCGGCAAGTACCGTGCCAAGATCTGCGCTGCCACAATGCTCGGCCAGGGCAAGAACGTCTGGCAGGCCGAGATTGACGCCGCCGCCGAGGTGCGCATCGTGAAGTCGCCTTTCGCTGCGATAGAGCCTGACTTCCGCTTCGCTCCTGTCAGCTCGCCGACTTTTTCCGTTTCGGAGCAGCTCAGGTGGAGCAGCTCTACGCGATGCAGCCCACGGAGAACTCGCCTGGCGTCTGGAATCGCACCGAGTACCGCCCTCTCGAGGGCTTCGTCTTTGCCGTCACCCCCTTCAAGTGCGTGGGATTCCGGTTCCGCCGTGACGAACTTGGCTGACAAGAGTTTTCTGCAGCTTCACTGCTATCGGCGGCAACCTCGTCGGCGCGCCTGCGCTCACCGGAAACGTCCTCGTCTGGAAGCCATCGCCCATGGCGACCTACGCCTCGTGGGTCGTCTTCCAGATCCTCCTCGAGGCCGGTCTCCCTAAGAACGTCATCCAGTTTCTTCCCTGCCCGAACGGCGACGCTACTATCTCGCTCGTCGACCGCGTCCTCTCGCACCGCATGTTCGCCGGTCTCCACTTCACCGGCTCGACCCACGTCTTCCGCCACCTCTGGCAGAAGATCGGCAACAACATCAACAACTACCTCAGCTACCCCCGCATTGTCGGCGAGACCGGCGGAAAGAACTTCCAGCTCGTCCACCCCTCTGCCAACGTCCGCGCCGCCGTCACCGGTGCCATTCGCGGCGCCTTTGAATACCAGGGTGCGTACGACGTCAAGATTGCTCCTGAGAATCCAGGCTGACACGAGTGCAACTCGCAGGCCAGAAGTGCTCGGCGCTCTCGCGTCTCTACGTCCCCAAGGGCCTGTGGGAGGGTGAGGGCAAATTCAAGGAAATCCTCCTTTCCGAGGTTGCCAAGATCACGCTCGGTCCCGTCACCGAATTCGAGCACTTCATGGGTCCCGTCATGTGTGTCGCGGTCGTCTCCGTTATGCAGCCTCCTTTGGCTGAACTTCGTTCGTCTGGCCCTCAGCTCGCAGGCTTCGTTCGACAAGTGCCTCAGCTACGTCGAGAAGGCCAAGCAGGCTGGCGGCGAGGTCCTCGCCGGAGGCAAGGGTGACGCCTCGAGCGGTTACTACGTCGAGCCGACAGTCATCCTGACCAAGGATCCTCGCTCGCCCACCATGGTCGACGAGATTTTCGGCCCGGTCCTCACTGTCTATATTTACGAGGACGACCAGTTCGAGGAGACGTGCAAGTTGATCGACCAGACGACGACTTACGCGCTCAC
Organism: Rhodotorula sp. S30-09; assembly: GCA_023628235.1. NCBI lineage: Eukaryota > Fungi > Basidiomycota > Microbotryomycetes > Sporidiobolales > Sporidiobolaceae > Rhodotorula > Rhodotorula sp. S30-09. The sequence goes on from JAMALD010000012.1 coordinate 248,099, forward strand.
TGGTTGCATCTTCTCGGACGACCGTGCCGCGACCGTCAAGGCGGGCGCTCTCCTCCGGCAGGCTGCGGGTAACTACTACATCAACGTGCGTTCCGCACACTTGCTTGACCGTTCGGCGTTAAATTGGGCTGGATTGTTTCGCTGACCTTCCTCGCTCCTTTCTCGCCCCTTCGCCCGCGTTCGCCCTCGTCTTGCTACTGCCAATCTTCCTTCCGCTCTTTGTACGCTCTTCCGGCAACAGGACAAGTCGACCGGTGCTGTTGTCGGTGCCCGTAAGTCTGAACATACATCTCTTGTCGACATCGATCCACACTGACGCTCCCCTTCATCGCAGAGCCGTTCGGTGGAGCGCGCGGATCGGGCACGAATGACAAGGCAGGCTCAATGACGTTCTTCGTAAAGTGGACACAACCGCGCAGTGTGAAGGAGTCCTTCTGTCCGCCCGAAGCTTTCCCTTACCCGTCGAACCAGCGCGATTAACAACAACAACAATGACAACAAGGGGTTCGCGGGTGATGAGGGAACGAAGGAGATCGTCGAGGAGGAGGACAAGGGTTTCTCCTCGCCTGTAGTTGTACAAAATCAGCACGCCTTTGCTCTCATTGCCTTTGAGGGGTCTGCTGCATCCATTGCGAGTCCAACGAGAACGCACGAAGCTGTTGTCGCCGTGTGAGGCCGTATCAAATTTGGCGAGGAGGGGAAGGTCGACTCTCTCGCTTGAACTCACCCCTCCGCCCGCTCACATCGCCCGGCAACGCTTGCAGACGCACTCCAGCAGTTCAGGAACACTCACTGCAGCACTTGCAAACCCGCGCACGCCCTCCCATTGCCTCGTCGACCTCCCTGTCACCACCCACCCGCTCCTCCCAACTTCGACCACGCAGCAGCACACAGCGCGAGGGGCCGCTCGCGAGCAGGATAGACAGCACGTAGTCTGGGATTCTTGCACTTTGAGCTAGCTTTCAGCCCGTCCCGCTGCCGCGCCTCGTCTCATCGCCACCTCACCTATCACCCTCCTCATCGCCCACGCCTCCCACCTCCCTCAGAACGCCGCTCGACAGCTTCTGACCTTCTTCACGCGCCGCTGAAATGTCGTCCTCTTTCGTCTTCTACAAGTTCAAGTCGCAGCGCGAGCCTTCGCGGATCGCGTTCGACGGGACAGCCATCTCGGTGTTTGACCTCAAGAAGGAGATCATTGCCGAGAACAAGATGGGCAAGGGCGCCGACTTTGACTTTGCTATCTATCACGCCGATACCGAGGAAGGTGCGTTCCGCGTTTCGCTTTTCGCCGATCCCTCAGCCTCCCCTCGCCTCTCCTCCTATGCGGCTTGTCTGATTCGAGCTTTCCGGTCGTCTCTCGCATTGTCGAGCATTGTTGGCATTTGCCGTTCCTTGTCGTCGCAATCAACTTCCCTTGCTGCCTGTCCTTGCCGCCTGTCCCTCCTGCCCATGTCGAGCAAGTGGCCGAGTCTTGCGAGGATCTGTGCTGACCCAGCGACCCCTTTTCGCGAGCAGAGTATACCAAGGATCACGAGCTGATCCCTCGTTCGACATCCGTCATCGCCCGCCGACTCCCGCCTTCGAGGCCTGGGCGAGGCAACGCCTTGAAGTATATGGCCGGTACGGAGGAGAGCGGTGTAGGCTTGCAGGCGGGTCGAGGGGCAGCCCCAGAACCGCGAGGAGGTGTCGGGAGCGGGTTCAGCAAGGACATGTTCACGAAGCGCTTTGACGGCCGCGAAGATGCCCGCCCTTCTGCCGCCCAGGTTCGTTCCGTTCTATTGCGGCCGAGTATCGCTCGCGTGCGTTTCCAGCAATCAGAGTCCTTATCATTGCTTCGTCGTCCCGTCTTCTCCTTCTCTCGCTCGTTCTCGTCCAACGTCTCTTCTTGCGATTTGGTAGGATTCGCCTCAGGTTCAGATCCCCGCCGCCGCTCCAACAGACGAAGCTTCCGCCATGGCGGCCATGTTCGCCGCGACCAACTCGCAATGGCAGCAGACGCAGGAACAGATGTCGCAGTAAGTCCCGCCCTTCCGGTGACGAAGACCTCCGGTCGTCCAGCTGGTCGACCGGTCTCGCTTCGTTCTTTGCTGACGATGTCTCCATCCGCAGCGCTACGCCCGTCTACCGCAACCCTCCGCCCGGAAACCGACCACACGGCCAAGGTCCCGGTCGTCCCGCAGATGGCGGAAGCCGCCCTTCGTTCCGCGACTCTGGCATGGCTCACAAGCCTCCTCCGCCCGGCTATATCTGCTACCGCTGCGGTCAGAAAGGTGCGCCAAAGCTCGCTTCTCATCTCATCTTGCGACTCACCGCCTCGCTTCGACAGGTCACTGGATCCAGGAGTGCCCGACGAACGGCGACGCCGCCTACGACAACCGGCCACGCATAAAGCGCACGACGGGTATCCCGAAGTCGTTTCTGACCGAGGTGCAAGGCCCGCAAGTCGCGACTGGAGAAGAAGGCGACGGGCCGGCGACGAACGGCGTCAAGTCGGGGATCATGGTCACGGCGGAAGGCGGCTTCGTTGTCGCTCGCCCAGACAGGTGTGTGGCAGAGGCTCCTTTTCGTACTCACGAGACTGCTGACAGTTTCGCCTCCGCAGCGCCTCGTGGCTCGCCCATCGTGCCCTCACCGCCAATCTATCGGCCAACGACATTCAGAATCTCGCCCCGACGGATCCCGACCTTACCTGCCCCGTCTGCTCCAAGCTCCTCCGCGACGCCATGCTCACGCCCTGCTGCTCGACCTCCTTCTGCGACGAATGCGTCACGAACGCCCTGCTCGACAACGACATGCTCTGCCCGGAGTGCGAGACGCGCGTCAAGAGTCTCGAGAAGCTCAAGCCCGACGAAGGGCGGCGCGAGCGCGTCACCAAGTACGTTGACACGATGATGCAGGCGAGCAAGGAGGCGGCCGAGGAGGAGCGGAAGAAGCTCGAGGCGGAGGAGGAGCAGCGCAAGGCCGCTGAGGCGAAGCGCAAGGCTGAGGAAGAGGCTGCGGCGGAGAGGGCAGCCGAGAACGGCGAGAATGGCGAGGATAAGGAGGCGGTCAAGGAGGAGGATGTCAAGAAAGAGGAGGAGGAGCTGTTCCCCGCCAAGCCTGAAGAGGTGCGTCACGCTTCGCTCCTTTCCGCCTACTTAATACTGCTACTCCCGATAGGCGCCAGCTGAACGTCGTGTTGCACGCAGATTCTGAACCCCCGCAAACCCCGACCAGGCGAGGAGATCAAGCCGATCGTCCCAGCATGCTCCCCCGCTCCCGTCGACTCCGTCAAAACGGAACCCGTCACGTCGGCATCACCGCCTGGGGCGCCGTCGGCTACGCCAGGTCTCACCGCCGTGCCGCAAATCCCGCCCGGTGCGCTGCAGGCTCAGCAATTGCGACAGCAGCAGCAACTCCGAGCGCAACAGCAGCAGCAGATGCTTGCGATGCAGCAGCAGCAGATGCTTGCGATGCAGCAGCAGCAGACGCTTGCGATGCAGCAGCAGCAGATGAGGGGCGGCGGCGCAGGCGGCATGGGCGGGATGCCCTCGCCTCAGATGATCCAGCAGCAGATGTTCCAGATCTCGGCGACGCTGCAGAACCCGGGGTTGCCACCACGAATGCGGATGCAGCTTCAGGCGCAGCTCCAGCAGTGCCAGATAATGCTCGTCCAGATGCAGCAGCGGATGGCGATGGGCATGCAGGGAGGGCGGCCTGGGACGATGGGCGGGATGTCGCCGATGGTGGGCGGAATGCAGCAGAGCGGTGGCGGCATGTCTCCTGCGGGTGCGGCTGGAGGAGCCGGGCAGAAGCGAGGGAGGGAGGAGGACGGAGGAGACGCATCTCCCGCTGCGAAGAAGACGGAGGTGGCTTGAAGGGCGGTGAACGGTTTCTGCGCACTGTCTCTATCTCCCTCTGCATTACAACCGTGCATTCGCACGAATCGCCAGAGGCGCGAGAGAGGGAGCGAGAGCCGTAGCTTCGTCGCGGGACGAGGGAGAAAAGGCCGTTCTCCAGCACGCGCTGTCCCAGTCTCGACGTGCGATGCAACTGTCTGCGCTGAACGAGTACCGCATCCTTCGCTCCAGTCGAATGCTCATTGCAGCCCGTTCCCTGCTCAACCCTACTCGCAACGACTACGCCTCCCCCTCCGCTCCGTCGACCCGCTGAACGCATCCCTCCAGGCGACAGATGCATGTCGGCACTCGCAATTATGCACAACCGGTGGGATGTAAGGCGGCGCGCAAACTCAAAGGAGGCCAAAGCTGGTTCTTGCGAACGGTCGGGCAAGTCGACGAGCAGCGCCCCCCGAAGCGAGCGTGCAAGCAGTCGGCGTGTCAAGGGATGCCACGCCCCTGCGGAGGAGCAAGTGTCGGGGCGTGAAGCGTCGCCAGTTCGCGTAAGGAGAAGAAGCGAGCGCGAAATGGCGCGAAGTCCATTCGCTTCGCAATACAAACTCGGGCTAATGAGCGATTACAAACCGCTGATGCTCGCCGAGACGACTGAGTGTTTGCGGAAGCTGACTGCGTAGCGAGAGGGTGCAGAATGAGAGAACCTCGTGCAAGGCCGGGCGCAGGAAAGCCTGCTGCTCTCGTCCTTCCTTCCTCGAATCGCTCCAGCTCGCATTAGGCGCGGCTGAGTCGTCACAAGCAACGATCTCGTCCCGTTACATGCAATCGTACTGGCGCATCCATAGCAGCCATCTCGGAATCCTCCCCTCCTTGTCCCGCTCTTCGTCCGTCAACTCGCGCTTCTTCGGCAACTGTGTAGCCGTGGACGGCTGATCACGGTGAATCGCCATCATCATCGTCGCAAAATGGTCGGATTTTCGTCGCGGGAAGGTCGTAAACAGGCGCCGGAAGCGAGCGTGCGCGTCCGGAGGTAGCTGAAAAACGCGCGGGTCGATGCTGATCATGCTGTGCGCTTCCTCTCCGTCACCGCGGTTGTGAGCTGTCTCGGCAGATGCTGAGGGATAGTCGGCGGTTTCCTGTGTCACGTATGCAATCCCTACCGCGCAGGAGACCTCGGCGTCGAAAAAAACAGAACCTGGCTCGTTCTCTTGAGTAACGAGTTCATGTGCTGCAAGGGCGAGTCCAAAGTGGTGCAGTACAGCTTGAATACTCTGTGAGCAGTCAAGCATCAGCGTTGCCCCGCCACTTCCCCGTCATCAGCTGCGTACGTTCTCCTTCCTTTCGTCCCGGTCACGCGGGCCATCCGCGTCCAGGCGTGTATCGTAACATCGGTCGCAGCTAGCTAGATATCAGTCGTCGTCTACTTCGTTGGCGTTGGCGAGACAGCTGCCGCAATCGCATCCTTCCTCGCCATGATAGCATAGGACGCAGCTGTTCGCCTATGCAACGAAGATTCCGCTCGACACCTCCTCCTCAACCGTCTCCAGATCTCCTCCGACAAGGCGGCGACAGTCGCACAGTCCCGAAGCAAGTCAAGCCGCAAGTCTCCCCTCCTCCTCCTCGCACGGATCAAGTCGATGGGCAGGCAGACGGGCTTGATACCTGGCCAGGCGCGGGCAGCGGGAACAACGTAAGGACCTTGACGCAGACGCTGTAGAAGAAAGTCGCGCTCGACGTGCACATCGTGTGAGAGTCGCGTGAAGGCGGAAGAGTGATGAAGTTGGAGGGTCGAGGCGGGCGTCGCGGGAGACTAGCGCAGCTCGAGATCAACGTGGAGCGATGTGGAGCAGCGCGCTGGGAGCCTCTCAGGCGATGAGCCGTACAAGCGAGCGAAGCGTTGGGAGGGGAGGGACGCGCGAGAGGACGACGACCAGCAGCTTTCGACGGGAGCATCCCGCTGACCTCCATACTCGCGTCCTTCGTTCGCACATCCACCGTCTATTGCGGTCTTGAGCAGTATATGGTTCCATCCTTCGACCAGCTTCACACTCTCTCGTACAAGTTCTGCCAGTCCGGGACAGGGCGAAGCAGGAGCGCTTGCGGAATGCTGCTGGGTTGCAGGTGTACAAAGAGGAACAGACCGCGCAGATGATGGGCGGCTGGCGCTCATCGGAAGAGCGAGGAGAGGGATGGTCGGCCAGTCGATGCGTGCAATGTCCGCAACGACTCCATGACGCGCCTGCGAGCAGTACAATCAAGTCACTAGATTGTAGGAGATGTATCGCCTATTGTGCGCAGGCAAGAGCTGGCGCAAAATCGCGGGACAACGAGGATAGACGCACCCCGATCCCGCCTGACCCGCATTCGCAACCGTGCTGTACGCCCTTCGCTCGAGCCTGTTGAGCCTCTTGGCCGTCTTGGCGTTCGGGTGACTCTTCTGTCCGCGCACGGGCAAGCGCATCGCGTGCCGCAGACCCCTCCAGGTGCCGATGTTGTACAAGTGTGCGATGTCGGCGCGGTACTTTCGCAGCAAGTCTTCCTCGATCATCAAGTTGACAAGGGGATCCTTTTCTGCGGCTGGCGGGTCTCGCGGGATGAGCTTGTCGGCTGGAGCGGGGGAGACGGCGGAGAAGGGGCGGAGAGGAGTTGAAGGACGAGGGTGTGCGGACGGTGCGGAGAGGAGGGCGGAGAGAGCGTTGAGTTGACGTTCGCTGAGCTCGCGGACAAGCAGCTGGTCGTGGAATTGCAGCCGTGCCATGATGCGCTCCGCGATGACGGGTCCAACGCCGTAGAACCCGCGGATGGCGATCTGCGTTGCGAGCAGCAGGGCGTATCAGCGATGCTTCTTATGGCGCGGAAACGCCGCATCGCAGCCCCGCGCACCTTGACCAGCTTGTTGTCCTGGAGCGTCTTGCCGAGCAAGTTGACCACTGCGCAACACGACGCGGGGTTCATCGGGTGAGGCAGACTGGTCTGAGATGGTCTAACGCACTGCTGGGTAGTCTCGGCTGGCGTCAGAAGGTGTGGATGAGGAGGGTTGCCAGGGTTGTCCTGGTAGGAGATGAGGGTGAGCGACGCGGCCGCAACACCTCGCGAACGTGAACGAAAGACGCACCTGGGTCGAATGAGGGCTATATGAGCGTCAAGCCAGCCAAATCGACAGCAGACAGCGGCGAAAGCGAGGAGAGCGGTTGGTCGACCTCGGAAGCTTTGGCCGGGACAGGTCGATCTCGACACTCACCTCGACATCACTCTGCTGCTCTGCTTCTGTCCGCGATGGACAGTGACACTGTACTGGACCAGCCTGCGCAAGGCTCGACCAAGGGTGCGGTTGCAGGAGACGAGCTTGCCACCGTTCGCTCGCTTCTCGGAGAGATCAAGTCGGGCGTGCAGGCGGTCAAGGACTCGGCGGACGGGTGGAAGCGGCGGTGCGTACACTAGCGAATGACTCGTGAAGGCGTCCGGCTGACCAGGAGTTTGCCCACGCAGCCTTACCTCGACGTCGGATCTCGCTTACCCCTCTGGCATCTCGCTCCTCTCGCTCAAGAACCACCTTCTCCTCTCGTACATCCAGCACCTTCTCGCCCTCTTTGCAGTCAAGCTGCAAGGCCGTTCGCTCGCCTTGACCGAAGGCCCAGCGGATGTTGTCGCGCAGCTTGTCAAGCTTCGCGTTGTTCTCGAGAAGATGGGACCACTCGAGCAGCGGTTGAAGTACCAGGTCGAGAAGCTTGTGCGCAAGGCCGACCAGTTTGACGAGGAGGGCGCACAAAACGAGGAGGATGTTTTGAACGGTGCGTTTCGCTCCTTCTCCCTCTCATGCTGTACTGACAGCTTCGCCTACAGATCCGCTTGCTTTCCGGCCAAACCCGTCGAACCTTGTGCTGGATCGCACGGTGTCGGAGGGCGAGGAGGAGGAAGAGGCAGAGGAGCGGTCAGGCGTGTACCGACCGCCGCGACTTGCTGCGATGCCTTACGTCGAGGGACCTGCCAAGGGTGCGTTCGCGACCTCTCGCTCTCCTTCTGACGTCTGTTCACAGGCTTGTGCACTTACAGGCAAGAAGAAGAAGCGCGAGGCGACGATGCCGTCGCATCTCATCAATGACATGTCGCTCGCGATGACCTCTTCGACTCCCTACGCCGAAGCGACGTCCGGCTTGTCCGTCTCGTACGATCCGTCGCTCAAGTCTGGCGCGAAAGCACGCCTCGACAAAATCCTCGACTACGAGACGTCGAATTTCCGCCGTCTCGGAAAGAGCAAGAAGGACGAGCGCGATCGGCGCAGGATGGAGGAGGAGGTTGCGTTCGGTGGACTCGGCGCAGGCAAGGGCGGCAAGCGACGTCTCGGTGGGTTCGGCGCCGAGTTCGACGATCTCTTGGGCGACCACCGCGGAGGCGAGAAGCGCAAGGCGGCGGCGTACGAGCAGATGTCGGGCTTCAAGCGGCCCAAGGTGGTGGCGCGGCAGCGAGACGAGAACGGTGCAGGGACGAGTGGGCTGTCAGGTACTGGCGGGAAGCGCAAGAAGTCGGCGTTCGACAAGGCGGTCAAGCGGGCGAACTCGAAGCGGTGAGGCGGATGTGGGTTGGTTAGGGGCGAGCGCTTTCCGCGTAATGCGACTAGCAGCAACGCGTACCCGTATAGAACTAGGACACCTCGAAGCGCTGCGGAAATCGGAGAGCGAGGAGACGACTCTCGTCTTCGAGCTGGAAAAATGGCGCAAGTGCGCGCGAGGGAGATGTGCAGTAACAGGGAGCGTGTCACAACATGTGCAAACTAAAGTCTAGGTAAATCGCGAGAGAGCGTCCGTGTATAGCGTTCAGTCCCCGTCCTCGTCCTCTTCCCCCAGCGCGGCGAGTCCGCGCTCGTCGTCGTCGTACTCGATCTCCTCGACCTCTTCGTCATGCGCATCGTAGCCTCCCTCCTCAGGTCCAGCGTAACCCTGGTCCTCGTCGTATTCCTCCCGGTCATTCTCCTCCGGCTCCTCGAGGATCACGCCCGGCGCTCCAGGCTGTCCCGACTCGCCTTCCGGCCCATACGACGACGGCGTCGTCGAGTACGCGCCCGAGCTACCGCTGCTGCGGAAGCTGCTCGTCGGGCCCGACTCCTCCTCGTAGGCTGCTTGGATCTGCTCGGTCGCCTCTTGGATCCACGGATGGACCATCAACTCCTCCGCGGACGGACGCTTGTCTGGGTCGATCGTGAGGCACTGGCGGATGAAGTCGATGCCGAGCTCCGACAGCTGATGCGGCTCGGGAAGCGGGGGGTGCTGGACGGCGATGCCGATGTGGAACATGATGGCCCTGTAGAGGGACAGCGTGAGCGAGAGGCCACAGCCGACGGAACGCAGAGACTACGCACCACTCGTTGTCGAGGTTGCTCCAGGGGCGCCTGCCAGTCGCGCACTCGAGGATGACGCAGCCGACGGCCCAGACGTCCATCGCGCCCTTCTTCCCCCTCCGCTCGCCCTTGACAGTCTCAGGAGACAAGTACATGGGCGTTCCCGTCAGCGAGTTGGCGTCTGCGGGAGCTGCTGCAGGGTCGAGAGCGTCGGGCGCGCCAATGCGGGACCGAGAGGCGAGTGTCTTCTGGTTCTTTGCGAGAACCTTGGCAGCGCCAAAATCGACGAACTTGATTGTGCCGTTCCCATCGAGAAGGATGTCTGCGAAGGATTAGAGTGAGCCCAGGTGAAGGAGAAATTGAGAGGAAAACGCACTGTCGGGCTTGATGTCGCGGTGCACAACGTTCTGGGAGTGCAGGTAGACGAGGCCGGAGAGCATCTGCAAGGCGTAGATTTGAATGATGATCTCGTCCTCGATGCGACCGTGCTCCAGGAGATTCGCGAGACTGCCGCCCGGGCAGTACTCCTCGAAAATGTACACCTTGTCGCGGTGGACTTCGATGCCGTAGTACTGGACAATGTTGTCGTGTCGCAGCATCTCCATGACCTTCATCTCGTCGCGGATCGTCTTAACGAGGTGTGGCGCCGACTGCAAATCCTGGAAGCGGATCTCCTTGACGGCGAGCTCTTCGCCGGAATCGAGATTGACCGCAAGGTAGACGTTGCCGAACGTGCCGCCGCCGATGAACTTGCCTTGCTGCCAACGCAGAGAGATGTTCGAGAGTGACGACGAGGCGAGGAAGGCGAGCGAGCGGTCTTCGGCGAGGTTGTGGTCGAGAACGCGTCCAACGGCGCGATTGCCCGCCTCGACGGCCCGCCGCGATACCTCGACTGCCTTCAACGCCTCCATGCGCTGCTCCCACGCCATCGCCAGTGAGCCGACGCTCGATTGGTTGTCCTCGTCCTCGCCCTGCTGCCGCGTCGCCCTCAGCGCCGCGAGGCGCGCTGCCAGCTGCTCCTTCGTCGCCAACCGCGCCGCATCGATCCGGTCCTGCTCCTTCTTCGCCTCGTAGCTCGACCGCGCGCCGAGGATGTCGAAGTGCGAGATGAGGAGGGTCATGCAGCTCGCGACCTTTGAGCGGAGCAAGGCGAACTCGCCCTCGCTGAACTGTAGGATGTTGTCGTTCTTTGTTATGCTCATGGCGAACTCGAGCGCAGCGACGGCCCACTTGAAGGTGCGAGGGTCGGTCGGCACGCAGTCGTCGCAAATGAACGCGACCCACTTGATCGAGAACTTCATGAGGGCGAGGAGGAATCTGCTGCGGAGGGCGGGCTCGATGTACCGCAAACTGCGCGTGCCGAGGTCGGCGGCGAAGGTGAAGTACGAGCCGAGGAGCTCCTGCGCCTGGCCCGGTCGTCGCTGCGAGACGGCCTTGACGCGGTCGTATGCGCCCAAGACGGTCTCGGCCAGTCGATAGATCGCTCGGCTGATCTTGCGCGTCTCGCGGTTGACGCTCGCCAGATGCGCCTTGTGCTCGACGACCGGGTTCCGCTTGAAGGCGGGGAACAGGTCGAGGAAGGTCTGCTTCGAGCGGGCGAGGCGGGCGGCTGGACCATCCGAGACGAGCCGTACACGGCGTTCCCGGAGATCGTAATCGACCTTGCCGCCCAAGTTGAGATCCATGACGCGGCCGGTCCAGACGAAGGGGTCGCGAGGCGAGAGAAGGAGGACGTAGTGCATCGGGTGCTCAGGGTGTTCGGGCGCGTCGTTCTGCGTCTCGTTCGAGTAGCAGCGGACGAGGATCTGTCGAACGAGCTCGGGATGCTCATGCAAGGACGGGTCGGCAACGATGTAGGTCGCTTCCGCTTCATAGACGTCGGTGTAGACGAGGAAGTGGTCCGAATCGACCAGCGACTCGATGAACGTGCCGAGGTCAATTCCATCGAGCGTGTACTCAGCTGCGTTTTCGAACCGAAGAAACATGCTCCTGCAAACGTAAGATTGGTGAGCCGTACACAGGAGAAGGGGCAAGCCTGTCAAACGCACCGGCCGAAGCGAAGAAGCTTGCGATGCCGTGCGCGGACGTTGTCGAGCGTCTGGCTGAACCACCGGGAGGTCTCCAGCGCCGTCATGTCGCGCGTCTCGAGCACCTGGAGCTGCGTCTCGAAGTAGCTCATGACGCGGACGAGAAGGCGATGTGTGAGGGTGCTGCGAAGGGACGATCAGGTCAGCTACCGTTCAGAGCGGCATGAACGCGGGGCGCACCTGAAATGCTCCCCAACGAGAAGATCCCCTCCGTCAATCTCCTCAGTCACGGACGACAAGAAGCCCCATTCGTTCTCGACGATCTCGGTCTCTTTGAAGTAGATGGCCTTGCTCGGACTCTTCAGTTTCCAGTGAAGGAGCTTGAAGAAGAAGCGAAGCGTCGCAAGGAGCGTCTCATCGTACCCGTCGACACGCTCGGGAAGGGCCCAGCCTGTGACGGGTTCCGGCGTCGCAAGCTCCGTGTACTGCCGCTTGATCTGACACGCGACCTCGAGACCCTTGCGTAGGTCGTTCGTGAGTTGGTCGATGAGGATGACGGAGGGGTCGTGGATGTTGGAGACAGAGTCGAGGGTGGTGCGAAGCGCTTCTTGCGCGAGACGGGAGGGGAAGATGGCGAACCGAAAGAGGTCGTCGGTGAAGCCAGGGAGGTTCATCTCGGCGAAAAGAGGCTGGAGGTCAATGACGGCGGCCTTGGCGGTGTCGACAAGCGAGAAGAGGTCGGTCAAGATACGCTTCTCGAACGTTTTGGCGAGACTGTCCTCCCGCACGATGACGGCGACGAAACCGCGGTCGGCCGCTGGAGGGCCGTTCGGACCTGCGCCGTGTGGCGTCGTTGTGCCAGACTGTCCCGGGTGGCCAGTTGGCGTTTTTCCGTCGTCGCCAGAGAACGCCAACTGGCTCAACTTCTCCCAATCGCCTCCCGTCCATTTCTGCAAGATCCCGACCGTCACCTTCAACCGCCGCGTGATCTGCTGCCATGTCCGCAGCGCGTCGAGCCGCTGGACAACCTCGTCCGATGTGAAGCCTTCCTTCTCCAACGAGAGTGCCTTCCGCGACGGGTACAGCGTCTCGCACCAGTCGACCCGCTTCAGCAGACTGCCGACCTGATCCGCCGCGTTCCGTTGTCGGACGGTGGAGTCGATCTCAATTCCTCCTTCCTCCTGTTTGAGGTCCGTCACCCGGAACTTCGAGACCTCCTCCAGCACGTCGTCCACCTTGGACCGCGCCTCCTCGAGGAAGCGCGACTCCTCGTCGGCCGTCCGCCCTCGCACTTTTGCCCGCAACAGCAGCCAGATCGCATAAGCGCGCTGCCTCCTCCCGCTCGAGAAACCGTCGACGAAGCCGTTCTTGAGCGATTTCGTACCCGACAGCGAGGCGGTCGATAACCGTGTCTTTTCGCTCTTGAGGACGTTGCCGGAGAGAACGTTGTTGAGCATGTGCTGCCATTCGAATCGCGCTTTGACCTCCGGCGAGTCGTCCTCGACTTCAGAAGGCGTCTCTTCGCTCGAGAGGGCGTGACCTTGGCCTGGCGTCAGGTTGTATGAGACGGATGGTCGTCGGTACGTCGACAATTCGGAGGGTCCTGCTCGCCCGGATTGCTCGTCGTCGTCGCCCTCGCCATCGTCGTGCTCGTCCTGTGGACACCTCAGGATCAGTCAATGGACCTGGGATGAGGCGCAAGTGTGCACACCTCGCTGAGCACCCAGCCGAGATCACCCTCGCCTAGGAGGTCGCTATCCTCGTCCGCCGAGTCCTCGTCGCTGTCGAGCCTGCCGAGTCCGCGCGAGTAGTACAGCCTGTCTGGGTCGTCTTCTGCGTCGTACATCGCGCCGTGGCTATCGGCGAAACAGACGCAGTCATGCGGGGGGCCACTCGCCGAAATCAGCGCGACTCGAGGACGAGGGTGACAAGGAGAGTGCCACGCACACTGGACCGCCATCTCCACCCCTGCTGATACCGATGAAGGACCTGCCAGTCGCCCTCCTGCGCGAGATGGCGTGCGACGCGGCCAGGGAGGACTCGCGGGCACTCTTTGCGTGAGCCTTTGCGAGTGAGGCCTGCGAGGCGGACGGCGGTGGTCGCGAGGGCATCCTGCCACGAGTTTCGCCCAGTCAGAACAGTCCAGACAGCACCAGCAGCGAGAGCGAGAGTTGGTCCTTTGACAAGCTCGAGGAGGACAAGGTCAGGCGCTGACCGTCCGCTGCGAGTCTGCTGTGAGCCCTGGCTGTCGCGCTGAAGCTGCTGGTGACCATGGCCGAGCACCAGGTCAAGCTCGCGTCGACCGTCCTCAAGCATCCCGCCGTCGTCGCCTCCTCATTGCCTCACCCACCCTCTCTCAAGCGGAAGCTCGCAGATGGCTGCGGCTCGGGCTCGGACGGCGAGAACGAGGCAGCTCAGGGCGTTGCAGGGGAGGGCTCGAAGGTGCTGTCGAAGCTGGAGAAGGGGAAAGCCAAGAAGCGACGGAAGGAGGAGCAGCGGGCAATGGTACGAGGACTCGCAGATCGTGGGCTTCCACGCATGCTGACGATTGCTGTCACACAGGAGAACCCCCCGAGCTTTGCTTTCGATACCCGGGGCTTCAAGGGCGGACGGATGATAAAGGTTACGGTGAGGACTGTCCTTCGCCCCTTCACATGCTCACGCTGACTGTACCACGAACAGGACGTTCGAGACCTCGTCCTGCACTTGATGGCGAACGATAAGGCGCAGTCTTGGCTTCTCGTCAAGGCGAGTACGATCATCCACTTCCAGGCTCTCCACTTGCTGACTTGCTATTCTTCGCAGAACAAGTCCAACCTGCGACGAGTAGTCTGCATCATGGCTCCCGGCATCCTCACCACCGACCTCGGCATCCCCCAGCCTCCCCTCTCTACGAACCTCCCCTTCCCTCTCGCTCCCTCAGCCGACCTCGCCTCGAAACTCCCCGTCTTCCAGAGCTTCTTCTCGCATGGGTGCCCGACCAAGGCACCTGGCGAGAAGAACCGCATGCACAGCCCCTACCAGCATTTCACGACTTGCCCGATGACGGGCGCAGAGAAGGACCGGCGCCAGAAGGCCCGGAAAGAGCGTGAGTCGTCGTGATTGAGCAAATGACCGTCTCTCGTGACATAACTAACCTCTCGCGTCCTCTGCGTTTTCAGGCGGACAGCAGCAGAAGACGTCCGACCCCTCAGTCTACCTTCTCTCGCCTTACGACATGGCCGAGCAGGCGTACCCAACGCCCTCACCTCATCCCTCCCCTTTACCGACCGAACCGAACCCTTCATTCAGTTTTGAAAACTGGCAGAAGGCAGACGGGTGGGTTGAGGCACCTTACCAGCCAGAAAGGGAGGGACCGAAGCGGGTGCTCGGCATGGACTGCGAGATGGTGCGTCTCGCGTTGATCTAAACCTGCGAATCGAATTGCTGACTCGGTCATGACCAACAGTGCTTGACGGATGACGGCTCGGAGCTCACGCGCCTCTCGGTTGTCGACATGGAGGGCAACTCAATATACGACAAGCTAGTCAAGCCGGATAAGCCCATTCGTGACTACTTGACTCGGTCAGTCTCAACCCTTCGCGCTTCTGAGTGACCCCGCGTGCGGTTGCTAACGCCTGCGCCGTTACTGCGCAGCTTCTCCGGCATGACGGCCGAGAAACTCGAGGGCGTGACGACCAGGCTTGTCGACGTTCAGCGGGATTTGACGCAGCTTTTGGATTACAACACGATCCTCGTCGGTCACTCGCTCGAGTGCGATCTCAAGGTGCTGAAGGTGCGCACTGTTTCTACACCTTTTTGCTTTTGCCGACCGCGTCTGACCCTCCTCTCGCCGCAGCTCATCCACTCAAAGGTCATAGACACCTCCGTCATCTACCAACATCCTCGCGGACCGCCCTTCAAGGCATCGCTCAAGTGGCTCGCGCAGAAGTGGCTGAAGAAGGAGATCCAGGTGCAGGGGAACGGTGCAGATGGCCAGCCTGTTCTTGGACACGACTCGCAGGAGGATGCCCGGACCGCTATCGAGCTGTTGAAGCTAAAGATGGAGAAGGGTGGGTCCCACTCCTTAGCTCCGGCGCTAGGACTCCCGCTCACTTTGCTTTTTCTCACGCAGGTCCCGGTTTTGGCGAGATGACACTCGACCAGGAGACGATCTTCGAGCGGATCGGGCGCGGCCAGGATGCGAAGACGTCGGCGGTCGTCGATCACGGCACGCCCATGCAGTGGATCGGTGCGAAGGCGACGACCGCCGTCGCCTGCAGGAACGACGATGAGGTGCGTCTCTCTGTCTGTACCGCTTTGCTTCACCTCAGCTCACCGCCTGTCGACGCAGGTCCTGCAAGGATTGCTCGACTCGGTCGAGCAGCACGACTTGACGGTCGGCCGCTTCATGGATCTCTCGCACACGCTCGGCTGTGCGTCTGGCGCCGTTTCTATGCTTGAAGATGCGCTGACGATGCTCGCGGATCGCAGGGACTCAGCCGTGGACCCAGCGCGGCCAGAACGCAGGCGATGGCGACGCTTCCAACCGCGACAGCGCGTCTCGCACTTCTGCCTCCTCTACCGACATCGAGAACGCCTACGCCGCACTCAACAAGCGCCTGCAAGCGCTGCACGCCGCTCTTCCTCCGCTCACCGCCCTCATTGTGTTCACCGGTAACTCAAGCCCGCTCGAAATGATGCGTCTCGCCGCCAAGAAGGCGAATTTCGACCGGCTGTGGAAGACGATCAAGCAGAGCGAGATCAAGGACGCGGATAGGTGGATGGAGCATGATGACCGGAAGTTGCTTGAGGAGGTCGAGAAGGCTCGGTGGGGATTGAGCTTCTACTGCGTCAAGTAGTCATTGTCGAGCGGTCTGCTCCTGCAAGACGACGCCTTGGCAACGCGCCACGACTCGTCTCAAGAGAGCGGGAGCTTGCCGAGTGCGGCGAGAAGCTCGCCATCGGCCGCACAGGCCTCTCTGGTGTCTTGCGGGCAGTGACAGAGACGGAGACAGAGACGAGGTACGAATGCAACAAATCTACTGAGGACTGCATCAGGAGTAGGTACAGATGCGCAACGCGAGAGCTCAGCTCAAGCTACGGGCAGCCTAGTCAAGCCATTGTCGAGGTCGCGTTTGCGTCCTGCGCAAGCGGCTTCCCTTCTCCTCTCTCCTCGTCGTCAGGCAGGACCTCGAACGCATCGACAAAGCCCGAGTCCTTCCGCCCCAACCACCCGCTATCCTCGTCCTCATCGCTGCTATCTGAATCGCTCGCTTCCTCCGCCTCAACCGGCAGAGGCGGCATTACCTCAACTTCGGCGGTTGACATGAGTCGGATGAAAGGCTTCGAGTCGGGAATCTTTTCGGCTGATTGGACGGAGGCGACTTGGACGAAGACTTCGGAGGCGACGGAGCAACGGGCTTGCGAGTTGCGCGGCGAGTCGGCGTAGGCGTCATGCCGGCGAGACCAGCTGACCGTTGGGATCGGAGCGTCAGCAAACGGGCGGACCAATGAACGAAAGAATGGACGCACCGCCAGTTCGGTCGAGGAATACGCTCCGCCGTCTCGACCTCCCACGGCTCTACGCCCGCCGCTCCTTCGAGCAACGGTTTCTGCGCCCACTCGCGCTCATACCTGCTCATCCGCTCAAGGTCGACTCGTACCTCCTCCTTCTCCGCGTCCGAGAAGGACGAGTACGATTCCGGGTTTCGAGGGTTCCGCAGACGGGCTTTGGGAGAGTTGAAGAGTTTTACGACAGTTTCGAGGGCGGAGGGAAAGGCGGGAGGGCAATAAGTGGGGAGAGAGGAGGGGAGGTGACGACGGAGGAAGGAGGAGAGTTGGTAGGTGACTGGCTCATGGGCGGTGACAAAGCACATGTGCGGCGAGTCTTCGGAATGAGAGCGTCAGTGAGGAGCGACATGCTCGCATGCGAGGGCGACGCACCAGGAATGACATGCGCCTCGACGGATTCGGCGCCGGTCAACATCCGCCGCCAGTCTCCCACGACGCACGCGTCGTTGTACCTATCTTCCTCGCCCTGCGAGCAATAGTGTCAGTACCAGCGAGTTGGGACTGACGAGGAGCCGTCGCACATGGAGGATGAGTACGGGTGGGCGAATGCCGGCGAGCGCTTCAGGCGTTAGGTTGACGCTCTGTGCGAGGGGAATGTCAACTTCTGCTTTGTATGCGAGACCAGCGCAGTACGCACAAGATACGAGATTCGGCACAGCTCATAGACACGCGTCGCCATACGAGGGTTGTGTCGCTGAGGAGGAGGAACAGTCAGTTTCGAGTGTCTCGCTGCAAAGGAATGCTGCGCTCACCCGCAGAAGGAGGTTGATGAAGGCGTCAAATTCGTCGGTCGTCAAGTGGTTGCCCCATAGCGAGTAAGCTGCGCCATCGCAAGCCCGTCAGCGCAAAAGTCACGCAGGAAAAGGCCTTCCTTGCCTCACACAACTCAGCGACCGTCTCGTGCAGGTCTTCCGCCTCTTCCGGGTTGAACATGGCGGAATCAAGCGTCTTGAACCCCGCTGTCGACGTTTTCGCTTCCCTCCCCGAGATGCCGACAAGCGCCAGCGCCGTGACGAGATCGGGAAAAAGGACCGTGAACGCGACTCCGATCCGTCCGCAGATTGAGCCTGGTGCATAGAGTTGGCTCGGAGGTAACTGAAGCGCCTCGAATGCGAACGCGAGGTCGGCCGCCGAGACGAAGGGGTCGTGCGAGGGCTTCGACTCGGAGACGGTCCGGCCGTGCGAGCGCGGGGAGAAGGCGACGATGTTGTGTGTTGCGTGGAGGGGAGAGGTCGGCCGCAACTGGGGGATGTCGATTGCTTGAGGGACGCAGAAGGGGACGAGCGAGACGAGGGTCGGTTTGGACGGGTCGAGGAGGGAGGACGTCGACGAGGTGGACGGCTCGGCCGCCGATGCGTCGGTCAGAATCTCGTAGTGCATGCGCACGCCGCCGGGCAAGCTGAGGAACGGCATGGTAGCGGTTGGCGAACGGAGTCCGGGACGCGAGAAGGAGGGTCGCCGGATGCGAAGAAGGTGGGTCGAAACACAGCGCGAGCGCGCCGGGCGGCAGCAGTGAGGCACGCGCAGGACCAGCCAGCAAGTGCGCGCGAGAGGGGGGGGCCAAGGGCAGCGGACAAGAAGGAGGGAACGGGAGAGCGAGGACTCGTCGGCTGCCTGCTCGGCAGGCGTGCCCTGCGAGCATTCGTGGAGTCTTGCGAGTCTGGCCGGCGAGCGCGGGAGATCAGGGGCACGCCGACGGCGCTTCACCACGCGGGGACAAAGCTCCACAAGCGAGGGAGACGGGGTCGATGCCCTCGCGCGGTGCTGGCGATGGGCGGCGGCACAGCGGGAACGACGGAACACAGAGCCTTGCGTCCTCGGCATCAGCAAGCGCGGGGCCGCGAGCCACGGAACGTGCCAGCGCCGCCGTCGCGGGGACTGACCTGCCTGAACCGGCGCGAGGACGAGGAGCGGAGGAGGCTGGCCGTCTCAGCGGCCGGCCCGGCTGTGTCCAGTACGATTGACTGCTTGATGGGCTCGGCAGGGCAATAGGCGTGCAACGCACTGCGTCCCAACGCGTGCGGCGGGCCGGACAGAGGCGCCCTTACCCGTCGGTCGCAACGGGTTCGACCCGGCACGCCCGAAGCTTGTGTTGTGGGCGAGGGTGAAGGACTGCGGCCCACGACGAGACTGGCGCGTCCGGGAGGGAATTGCGCTCGAGTACGCCAGCAAGTCTTGGGTCGGGCCTGAGCACGAACAAAGCCAGTGGCGAACAACTTCCGGCGGACCTCTCTCTCTCCCTCCTCTTTCTGTCTGTCGTAGTACCTCTTCCCTCTCCTTTCCGAAGCTCTATTCTTGGCTTGATCCCGTTCGTCTGCACTTCAACCCTTCCCGCGCAAGCTGCCTGGTTGACGAAAGAAAGCCTGTCAGGTGGATCGCAAGCCTCTCGTCGAGTTGCAAGCCAGGCTGCCCCCCGCCGCCGCTGCGTCCCTCTTCGCTTCGGCGTCAAGTCGAGCGTGGGCTGGTCGTCGAGCATCAAGTCCCCTATACAGTGTAGCACCGTTTAGGGCACGGCCGCGTCTCTGAGTCGGAGCCTGACGTCCTTGGAGGTCCTCGCTCGAGCAGCCTGCCAGGGGAGTGCGAGTTTGAGCGGGACACCTTCTCCTCCTCGCAAGTGCTGTTCTGGCGATTGAATGATTCGCTTCACACTGTCGGGGTGTAGTCCTCGCTGACCCTGGCTTATTCTGCTGCGTTGCTGGCGTCGAGCTTGGGGTAACTTCACCTCGAACGAGGCGGTGCGGGGTGTCCTCGCTTCAAGCTCACTCTGCTGTGCTTGTGTTCTGCCAATGCCGGCACCCAAACGCTATTTCGACAACGACAGCTCCGCCGGGCCCTCGCCAGCCAAGCGCTCGCGCGGAGACGCACCTTCGCAGCGAGGAGGACGCGGGCGAGGTCGAGGAGGACGAGGCGGACGCGGGGGCGGCAGGGGCGGGCACGGCGGACAGCGTAGTTCACCGCGCGAGAAGAAGGAGCCGTTCAAGCCCAAGGACGGGTTCATCTCGGCGGGATTGAAGGCGTAGTGCGTCCTCCCCATCCTCATCAAGCTCGAGGTGAGGGACAACTGACACTCTCGTCGACGTCGTGCAGCACGGATGCAGCCGCAGAGGCGAAGGAGAAGTCTGAAGATGCCTCAGGCGCCGACGCCGCGCCTCACCAGACCACGCTCTACCTCACCCACCTCCCTCCGTCGCTCACGTCCCCGCAACTCACCCTCCTTTTCTCCTCCTACGCTCCTCTCCGCGCCGCCTTCGTCGTCTCCTCCAACTCGTCCTCTGACTCTGCCCACGCACCCGACTTTGGCGGCTCCTCGGCGAACGCAATCTCGCTCAAAGCAGGCCGCGACCGCACGGGCAAGTCGACTTCTCGCGGGTTCGGCTACGTGCGGTTCGTACTGCGCTCAGACGCCGAGTCGTGTCTCGCCGAGTGGGGTACGAAGGAGGGGATTCCGCCGAGTCTTGTGAGCGAGCTTGCGGGACAGGAGGGATTGACAGGCGTCGAGTGGGACAAGGTGTGCGGGCCGGGTGGTATCAAGGTACAGTGGGCTAAGAAGAAGCTCAAGGAGGGAGAGAAGCCCGAGGGCGCGGACAAGAACTGGAAGATCAAGGGGAAGGCGCCTGCGCAAGCTCCTCCCCAGCCGAAGGAAGAGGACGAGGTCGCACAGGAAGAGACCAAGACCAAGTGGCGGCCGGGCGTGTGGGACCACAACGCCTCGCGGACTGTCGTCGTGCTTGGCTTGCCTCTGCCTGGCGAGGCGGGATCGACCGAAGAGGCAGACGAGGGAGACGAGCAGGATGGCGAGAACGCGGGGGAGATGGATGTGGACGCGCAGGCCGAGACGTCCACTGCTCTGTCGGCCAACAAGGGCAAGCAGATCGACTGGAAGAAGGCGCTCAAGCAGCGAGCCAAGAAGATTGGAGACGTCGAGGACATCCTCTTCCCTGTCGAGATGGCTTCGGGCGAGCAAGCTGGTGCGTCGCGACTCTTTTCCAAGCCTCTTTTGCCCTGACTGACGTGCCCTGACTGACGCGCGGAGCTTCCTGCAGCCCTCGTCATCATGTATACGCCCCGCCACGCGCACGACCTCATGAGCAAGCTGAACAACCACGTTTTCCGCGGCGTGCTCGTTTCTGCGGCCGTCAAGAGCTCGTGGGACCTGTGTCAGCGTCTCGGGCGCTCGAAGGGCGGAGGACGGTTGCTTGTGCGAAACTTGGGCTTCGACGTGCGTTCGCTTCGTCACCTTACACGAAGTCTGTTTATTCAGGACTGACTCGCTTCGCCTGCGTAGATTGCCACCGCAGACCTCCGCGCTGCCTTCGCCCGCTTCGGCCCGATCCATTCCATCACCCTCCCCATCAACCCCTCAACCTCCAAACCCCGCGGCTTCGCCTTCGTCTACTTCGTCACTCGCTCTCACGCCGAAAGCGCCCTGAAATCTGTGAACGGTACGCGTATCTATGCGGGTATGGCGGCCGAACGGATTGCGAGTGAGGGAGGGAAGGAAGGGAAGAAGAAGGAGGTTCGGGAGAAGAAGAAGAAGGAGAAGGAGACCAGTGGTGGAGGAGGTGGGGAGAAGGGACGCGTCGTTGCGGTGGATTGGGCGCTCAGTAAGGAGGAGTGGCAGAAGGCGCAGGAGGTGGAGGCGGGCCGCGAGGCGACTGAGGGTACAGCGTCCGAGGCTGACGAGGACGAGGAGGAGTCAGACGGCAGCGACCAGGAGGACGAAGATGATGAGGATAGCGATATGTCGCCCGTCCCGGAGGACCTCGAGCAAGACTCGGACACGTCGCCTCAACCGGTCGGCGCAGACGAGCGCGACGAAGAGGGAGACGAGGATGAAGAGGAGAAGGACGCGCAGGAGGATCAGCAGAACGCCACACTGTTCGTCCGCAATATGTCGTTCGAGGCGACCGAAGCCGAGCTCTACGACCTGTGTGTTCCACTCACTCTTCCTCTCCCTTGATGCTTGCCTGACGCCGCTTCTTCCGCAGCTTCAAGCAGTTCGGCCCAGTTCGGTATGCCCGCATCGTCTTCGACCCGGTCACGAAACGTTCGCGCGGCACGGCGTTCGTTTGCTTCTGGAACAAGGAGCACGCGCAGGCTGTTCTCGCCGAGTCCGAAGCGCTGAACAAGGGTGTCTTCGGCGAGGTGCGTTCGCCCACTCGCCCCCGCCATCGCAGTCACTGACTTTTACCGCGA
The DNA here is from genome assembly GCA_023628235.1 of Rhodotorula sp. S30-09. NCBI lineage: Eukaryota > Fungi > Basidiomycota > Microbotryomycetes > Sporidiobolales > Sporidiobolaceae > Rhodotorula > Rhodotorula sp. S30-09. The sequence goes on from JAMALD010000012.1 coordinate 270,043, forward strand.
GTAGACTTCGACGAAGAAGACGACGCTTCTCATGGCCGACCCGGGCTCGTCGTCCGCCTCGCGCCTCACCCTCCACGGCCGTGTCCTCGCCGCCGTGCCCGCCGTCTCGAAGGGTCACGCCGACAAGCTCCGCGAAGACCGTGACAAAAAGGGCGGGGCGAAGACGGACCGGCGCAACTTGTACCTCATGCGCGAGGGCGTCATCTTCCCGACCTGGGCGATTGCCAAGACGCTCTCGTCCGCCGACATGGACGCGCGCCAGTCTTCTTTCGACGCGCGCAAGGGTCTCCTCCGGTCGAACCCGTCGCTTTACATCTCCCGCACGCGTCTCTCCATTCGCCAGATTCCCCTCTACGTCTCGGACGGGATGCTCAAGCGTCTTGCGAATCATGCGATTCGCGAGTTCGAGCGAGACGTCAAGGCCGGGTCGCAGAAACCCTTGACGGAGGAGGAATTGGTCACGTTTGTGGCGGACGCGAGTGGCGCGAAGGAGCCGACGTGGAACAAGGTCCAGCGGAAAAAGGGGATTCCGCTTGGCAAGGTCCGCCAGTCGAAGATCCTGCGGCAGAACGACCGAGTCGATGCCTTGACGGGACTTGGCCGATCGAAGGGCTACGGATTCCTCGAGCTCGGCACGCACGCGGACGCGCTGCGTGTTTTGCGCTGGGCGAACGCGAACAAGGAAGTGAACCGGCTGTTCAGGGTGTGGTGGCGCGAAGAGCTCGACAAGATGGTCGAGTCGGTCGAGAAGGGCGAGGGCAAGCTCGGGAAGGGTTTGAAGGCGGGCGAGAAGGTGGACCGGTTGAAGCGGTTGCAGGAGAAGAGGAAGGAGCTCGAGGATGAGGAGAACCTCGCGAAGGAGAAGGACGCCAAGCGCGAGGCGCAGGGCAAGTCGCTCACGGGTGAGGCGGGTCGCAGCTCCAAGTGCCTCATCATCGAGTGTGAGTGCAGTCCCGCCAATCGCATCCTTGCATGCCGTGCTGACTCCTCGTGCGCGTGCAGTCTCGATCGAGAATGCCGTGACGACCAAGCGCCGCGCTGAGAAGGCTGAGCGGGCGAGGGAGAAGGCGCGACGAACCAAGGTGCGCAGCGTCCGCCAACGCCTCGTCTCCTAGCTCTTACTGACGCTTGTTGACGAGCAGGAGCGCGCCGGCGGCGAGACGAGCGAGGACGAGGATGAGGAGGCGGACGGCTACGAGGACGCCTCGACTCCTTCGCCGAAGAAGAAGGACGGCAAGCGTGCGAAGGGCAAGAAGGGCGGCAATAAGCGCAAGGCGGACGATGGCGAGTCAGAGTCTGCGTCGTCCAGCAAGAAGCGCGCAAAGGCGGACGTGGCGGGCGACGGGGACAAGCCTGCGAGCGAAGGTGCGCGGATTGGCAGCCTGATTGGGCGCAAGCGCAAGATGAAGAAGGGCAGGAAGTAGACGGTGCTGCATCTGTTGTTTGCCCTCTCGCTGGCTCTCTTCTCCCTTGGTGTGCGCGTCACCGTCCGGACAAGCCGGCGGGCGAGAAGTGTGGTTGCTCGTGGGTGGCTCCTCTCTCAGGCTCTCGCTCTTCTTCCAGCTTCCACGCTGCTTGCAAGCGGCAAAGACAGCTGCTCATCGTGTGCGCACCCCTCTGTCCTCGCCAGCTCGCAGCAACACACCTCGCACCGCCTCACTCGACCTGCCCGTGGGTCCGCCGACATCGCTTGCTCTCCGCCACAACGCCATCGCAGGACTCGCTGACACGCCCACGCGACCCATGACATCCAATCAACGCACATTGGCATGCCAGAACCACCCACTCTTGCCGTCTCGGCATGCTGGGGTCTCCCCGTTTCGGGACATTCTTCCACTTATCCTCCTGCTCGTATCCACCATCACGTCCCCCCGTCGTCGACAGGATGGCCATCGCAAAGGTGCGCGCTCACACCGCACGGCGTCGCGCCGCGATACCGCTGACTTTGCTCCCGCAGGCCTCGCTGCGCGAGAACAGTGCAACGATCAACTTTGGCGCATTTGACTACCGCATAAGGGTGGCTGGGTAGTCCTGAACGAGCCAATGCCACGGACTCATCGCAAGCGGCGTCTCCTACCTCGCCTTTCTTATCGCGGCACTCGGCGACCGCCTCGGGTTCATCGGCGCCGCCCTTATCGCCTTCATTACCAGGCTCTGCGCCGCAGTCGCGATGGTCCTCGACATCGTTCTACTTTACGTCCTCAAGGCGTACCTGAGGAAGAACAACATCGGCCAGCTCGTCGCGGTCTCGCACAGCGTCGGAACCTGGACGTGGGTTCGGTCTCTCCCAACTCCCTCGCACTATTGCCCTGACACTGCTCGAGTTATGTGTGAACAGTACCGTCGCGGCTTTCTGCTGCCTCTTCTTCATCGGCATGTTTTTCACCCTCTGCGCTTGCATCACCGATCGTCGCCGTCGCCACCGTGGCGAGAAGTACTAGACATCTGTACATAGCTTCTCCTTTCTTCGGCACAGACACTCTCCGTTTCCCTAGTCCGATCCCTCCCAGCAGCTCCTCTGTATCGCGGTTCCCTCCGTTATACCTCACCAATAGCTCTCCTGACGACCTAGCGCACACGCAATACGATAACGTAACGATCTCTTCCTCCTCCGCTACTACGCACAGTCCAGCGGCTCCTTTTGCGCTCTATCGCTGCGATGGTGGACCATGCACGTCCCTGACTCTCTGCTCAAACTTCTCAACCATTAACCCGCTCACTTTGTCCCATACGGACTGGATCGCGGCGGCGTGTAATAGGGAGGTGAAGGCGTAGGCGAGGTAGAGTTCGACTTTCGTCTGTGGGGCGGAGGAGGGAGGGTTGGAAGGGGAGGAGGAGGGAAAGGGGGCGGGGGAGAAGGACCAGATTGTGGAGAGGTGGCGGAACATGCTGGCGTCTTTGGCGGTGGCCTGTGCGAGCGAAGGTAAGCGTGACCGAGAACCGAGCAGGGCGAGAGAGAAGGAAGAGAAGCGCTGCGCACCTTGACCCACTTGTCCTTCTCCATCTCGACGAGGCTTACATACCCCTCGTCAAACCCCATCGCACCTATCCGCAACTCTGCGTCCATCTCCCAACGTAACCCCTGCGTCCCTGTCAGCCATCCCTTCTCTGCGACAGGATGGGTTACTCTCCGTCCGTCCGTATCGAGGCGGGCGGCGGTGAGGACGCGGGAGGAGGTCGTGAAAGGTAGAAAGGATTGGTACGAGTCGACGTCGGCGATGATTGAGAACAGCTGGGGTGGAGAGTAGCTGTTCCGCGAGAAGGTCAACTCGAACGTCACTGTGGAACGGAGAAAGAGATGCACGGCATGATCTTTTCCTCCCTGTACACCCAAACGCCGTTCTCCTTCTGTAGTGTCCCTTTCCGCTCGGGCGAGGATGTCGAGGGCGATGAGGAGGAGCCGAATGGCGAGGGGAAGTTGAAGAACGGGCGGGCGAGTCTGGGACTGGGTCGGCGCGGCAGAGCAGCCACTGCATGCTTCGTAGCAGCTGTAGCCATCCCAACAGACAGAGCAAAGATGCACGTCGAAGCGAGCGTCGCATCTTGACCTCACACGAACACCTCGGCTGGCTCGACTCCGCTTGTCGGAAGGCTTGGACAGCCATGGACGACCTTCTCGACCTCGACTTTGCATCGGCGGGCAAGTCGCAGCGCCAGCAGCCCGCGAAGCAGAACCCACAGGCGCGATACGGCGCCGGACGAAGCGCGTTCGACTATCTCGCCGCATCTGGACAGTCGAGCGCACCACCTGAACAAGCGTCAACGCCTCAGCAAGCTCGTGCGCCAACACCAAAGGCGCAGGCGAGCGGAGGAGACGCATTCGCAGGCCTGTTCGGCACGTCCTCCAACTCAACTGGCGCGGGCGTGAACGGGTTGAGCATGGCGGAGCGCCTGCACAAGGAGAGCGCGGCGAAGATTGGAGGGTACGGAGGAGCGAATGGGCTGACTGCCGGGATCCACTCGCTCGGGAGGTCGAGTCCCGTCAGTACGAGAGCAGGCGCCTCGAGGTCGGGGTGCGTTGATCGTGCTTGCGTTGTTTCTTGCAAAATGTCGCTAAAACTATGCTATATTGTGCGCAGGTCGCCGGCCCTCCAGCCATCGATGCGGGTCGCCTCGCCTTCGTCCTCGCTCAACCCCACTTCCCGAACAGCTTCGCCAGCCGCTCAACCAGCCGGAAAGTCGCCCGACCCTTGGGACTTTGATCTCTTGTCGACAGCAGTACCGGCCAAATGCGCCTCCCCTGCTCCCACCGCTTCACCTGCTCCGTCTGTTCAGGCTTCCGTTCCCTCAGCACCAGCAGACGACCCTTTCGACCTCGGATTCGATTCGCTCCCAGCAACTTCCAGTTTGTCGGGGGCGCATTCAACCGTTGTGAGCGGCGCAACGGACGACTTCGACCTCCTCGACGCCTTCGCCGCCACAGCCGCCTCTCTCCCTCATCGCTCATCCCCTTCGCCCGCTCCCTCTCCAGCACGTACACCCCAACCTGCCTCCTCATCACAACCTCCGTCCGATTCGCCTCCTCCCCATGTCCTTGGTCAGCTCGTCGAGATGGGTTACTCGCCCTTGTCTGCCTCCACGGCGCTTTCCGCAACTCGCGGACCCGCTGGCGACTGGGACATAGACGCGGCTGTCGACGCACTGGCGAAAGAACAGAAAGCGAAGGAGGCGAGTAAGAGGAAGCAGAAGGAGCTGGATGAGTGGGGGGATGAGGATAATGTCAGGGTTGGTCGGAGGAGGAGCTGGGAGTTTGAGGAGGATGTTCAGCGAGGGGAGGCTGAGGCTCGGCGGCGACGAGCACAGCAAGCTGAGCAGGAGCAGCGGTCTAGGCGGCAGGCTAAGCCGGAAGAAGCGCAGCCAAACGGTCGTGAGGCAGGTGGCTCATCGCGCGCACAGCAGGATGCGGCTGCCGCAGCTCGCGAGCAGGCCAAGGTCCTCCAAGAACAAGCGACCGAGATGCTTGCGCAGGCGCAGAAGATCGGGTTCAGCATGTTCAAGAGCGCGAATGCGTACTGGGGCGAGGGGAAGAAGGTGCTGCAGAAGAAGATCGAGGAGCAGCGGAATGCGATGAAGGCTGCGCCGGGTACGGAGCGAGCGGATGGTCGGCCGAAGTGGTGGCGGGAGGGGATGGACGAGGAAGGAGCGGAGGCTAGCGCAGACGGACAAGGGGCAGGCCGGGCACGGGAAAAGGCGGCGACGTTCAAGGACAGCGGCGATGAGGGTGACGGACAGGATCCGGTGCTCGCTCAACGATCGCGACAGGCGCAACAGCAGGCGCCGCCTCGACGACTTGAACCAGCCGCGCCCGCGACAAGCGAGTACCGCTCGCCCTTCCGACGGGTGAAGCCTGCTGCCGCTCCGCCACCACCTGCAGAAGCGGACCTCCTCTTCGGCGATGGACCTGCAGCTTCTTCACCTGCACCTGCCATCGCCCGCTCCACATCATCCCCTCGTCCCCGCTCGACACCCTCGCCTCCTCTTCGCCGACCTGCTGTTTCTCGCCCTCACATTGTCGTCTCGCCCTCCTCCCTCACGTCCGCCTCGAAGCACAAGACCGCTGGCAACGAGCACTTCAAGCTTGGTCGCTTCGGTGATGCGTCAGCCGCCTACTCTCTCGCGCTCGACTCGCTGCCCGAAGGTTGGCTCGGCCGCGTCCCTCTCCTTAACAACCGCGCGCAAGCGCGTCTGCGTAGCGGCGAGGAGAAGGCTGCGGCCACCGACTGTACCGAAGCGTTCGGTATCCTCGTCGCAATCACCAGCGGCGAGATCGACCTTTCTTCCCTCGACTCCGAGTCGACTGCGCTTCCTGCCGAAGTCACGCAGCTGTACGCTGGCGGAGCAGCGGTCGACCTGAAGGACCAGCTCGGCAAGTCGCTTGGGCGTCGAGCCAAGGCGCTCGAGGCGGACGAGAAGTGGAAGAAGGCGCGCGAGGACTGGGAGACGATCCTCAAGCTGGGCGACGAATCCGTTACTCGCGGGGGGGGAGGTGTCAAGATGGTCAGCGACGGCGTCGCGCGATGTAAGAAGATGATTGGCGGTCCGTCTGCCCCTTCGAGCGTACCGCCCACTTCTCGCTCGTCTCCTGCTCCCGCCAGTCGACCCAAGCCTCGCTCGCCCGCTCCCCCCGTCGAGGGCTCCGGCGAAGCTGTCAAGGCGCTGCAGACTCAGCAAGCTGCCGCCGCTGCCGAAGATGACATGCGTCTCGAGCTGAAGGATCAGGTCGACGCGAGGATTGCGGCATGGAAGGGCGGCAAGGAGACGAATCTGCGAGCGCTCATCGCGAGTCTCGATTCGGTGCTTTGGCCGGAGGTAGGGTGGAAGACGGTCGGGATGCACGAGCTTATCAGCGATAACCAGCTCAAGGTGCGGTACGTTCGAGCGATCTCGAAGGTTCACCCGGACAAGGTGCGTTCTCCTCCTCCTACGTCTCGTGTTTTGGTGCTGACGTTGTCTCGCACAGCTCAACGCCAGCAACACGACTCTCGAGCAGCGCATGATCGCCGCGCTCGTCTTTGCCGCCCTCAACGACGCCTGGAACGGCATGAAGTAGACGGTCTCCCGCTTTCCGTAGCATTTTGCATGGCTGTTTCCGCTCCTCTACTCGCGCATTCGAACGGGGGCGCTGCCGGGGGGGCTGCGAGGATAATCGGCAGATTGACTTACGACAACACGAGAGGGAGAAACGACGTCAAGCCGGGCCGATACTGAAAGGGGTGATCAGAAGAGCGCCTGCAGAGACGAACGTCAGCTGTGATCGAGTGCAAGCGAGGGCGTCCGCGCACCTTCGGGAAGCGGCCCACCAGTTGGGCGTCTCACAGGCCCGCGCCCATCGTCGCTGTGCAAGACCCGCGGTCCTCGCCTCCGCCTCAGTCGCGCCTTCATCCGATTAAGCAAGCCATACTCGTCGTCGTCGTCCGCGACGTTCTCTGCGGAGTAGTCGTTCGTGACCGTTTCGCCGTTCAGCTTGCGGAACAGGTCGACAGCCCGAGCCAGGACGCCGCCAGCGCTGTTTCCGTTTGACGAGACGAGTGACGAACGCAGCGCTTGGCGCGACTGCGTATGCGCGCGCGAGAGAATGGTGGCGAGGGCGGAGAGCGGCAGAGGAAGGTAGGGCAGCAGGTCGAGCGTGAGCCGGATCGATGGATTGGCCGGTTCGAGAGAGGCGGGAGCGACGGGCGTGACGGAGGCGGTGTCGGGGGGAATGGAGGGATCTCGCAAGGGAGGCTGGAGGGTGATGCGCACGCGAACTCGAGGTGGACGGATCGAGACGGCGGATGAAGGGTTCGAGGCTGGTGACCGGAAGAAGTCGACCGCGACCTTGGCGCGCAGCCCTCGACCGAATTTGTCGCCCTGCAGGTCCACCGGCGCAGATTCTAGGCGAGAGTTGCCGTGCCCTGTGTGATTGCCAATGTCAGCTCCGATGCAAAGGACGAGGAGCACGCGCACGCACACATGAGGTAGACGAGCAAACCCTGCCAAGTTCTCGCCTCCACCGCAAACGACCGGTACAGCTGCCTGCCGTCCTCGTCCATGCCGAGCGACAACTGCGCACCGCGAGGGAAGTCGCCTTCATGTTCCAAGCTGGGATACCGCCCACTCGTACTCTGCGCCTCGTCGACAAAACCCCACCGCACGTCGCGGAGAATGTGCTCGTCGGCGAATGCGGCGGGAGAGGTCGCGTCTTCGACGAAGCCGCCGAACGACGGATCTGAGCGGAAGGAGGCAGCCGGCGAAGCTGGCGCAGAGGTGGGCGTTGGACCGCTCGTGGGCGGTGTGAGCAAAGGCTGCATGAGAAGAGGCGTTGTCGGCGCCGACGCGGGCAGAACAGGCCCAGAAGGCTGTGGCATCGATGTCACGGCGGTCGGCGTGCTTTGCTGCGTCTCATGCGGCTCATTCGTCGAATTCGGCAGTGGAAAGAGAGACCGCTCCTTACCGCGCTCATGGTTATCCTCGGGCTTCGCGGTCGCAGAATGCAGCTCCGGCGCCATGTTGGCTCGGATCGTCGCCCGTCGCGCCAGGACAGCCGCGAAGAGGTCCGTCATCTGGCCCTCCTGCGACGACGCTGCAGACGGAGCCTCCGAAACAGCTACGCTGCTGAACCCGCTTTCGTGTGCCTCCTCGTCGCTCGCTTCGAAGCGATCGTCGAACGGATCATCGTCGCCTTCAACTGCACCACCGTCGTCCGCAAGTCGTGCGCTCCCGCTCAAGTCGCTGAACGAGCCAGCACTTGCTGCGAGCGAGTCGTAGCCGATCGAGCTCGCCGAGTCATGTCGCGAGGCGGGAAGATGGGGCGAGTAGGCGGAGTATGCGGATGAGGGGACCTCAAACGAGGGGATGGGCACAGGACCGCGCGCAGCGAGCGGTACTGCAGCGGTGTCAATATAGTCGCTCGTGGCCGTGCTAGGCGGCACCGGCAGTGGTCGACCAGGTCCGAAGATGACATCCGTAGGAAGGTCGAATTCGGGCGCGTGGGCAGGATACTCGTAGGCGGGAGGGAGGTCATCGGGTTCCGAGTCCGTCGCGAGGAGGTCGAGAGGCGCTGATGGGTGTGCAGGCTGAGCGGCGGACGTCGAGTGCAGACTGTACCGCTCGAAAGCCTGCGCGCTCGTCTCGGCTCGACCGCTGCCGTACGCAGCTCGTCGGCCTGTCTCGTCCAGGCTCAGCTGCATCGCTAGCTCGAGCGCCTCCCTCTCGCGCCGGGACACCTCGTCCTCGACCTGGATGATCGAAGCCCTTCCTTTTCCCTTGTCCATCCGACTCGCCTGAATCGCATGCTGAACCTCCTTCTCCTCCTCAAGTCGCCTCCTCCGCTCTTCCCTACCTCGCTCCTCCTCCTCAATCTTACTTCGCTCGAGCGCTTCACGCAGAAGACGCTCTTCCTCTTCCGCTTGCAGCCGATCGAGCTCGGCTTGTTCGTGCGCTGACGAGTCGAGCGTCGAGAGGAGTTGGTTCGTCTGCGACTGTACGGCAGCGAGGCGGGCTTGCTCAGACTCGAGAGATTCGCGGCGGATGCGGTTGAGCTGCACAAATCCGGGTTAGCGAGCGAGATATGACGGTCAACGAGCAACGGACCTGTTCTGCCTCGATCTCTTCTGGCGTTCGTGGCGACGAGGCGATTGGTAAGTGCGGTAGAGATGTAGCTGGCGGGTAAGCAGGATAGGCAGGAGCGTGAGTAGAGATCGGCGAGGCCGGAAGAGAAGTAGGCTGGTGCGGAGGTACAGGCGGATAGGGTGAAGGATGTGGTCGGCGGTCGGGGTAGTAAGAGGAAGGCGAATAGCTGGCGCATTGAGGCGGCGCGATTGATGGCGGTTGAGGACGCGGCGGGATTGAAGAATATGGCGACAACAAAGGCGGAGAAGGCGCAGAGCCGGGGACGGATGTCCGCTTCCTGAACAGCTTCTTCGTTTGTCCGTCTCCTCTTGACGAGCTCGACGAATTGCACGCCGCCCTAGACGAATCGGCGAAACTGCCTGGTCCGCTATTCGTTTGACCGCTCCCATTTGCTCCTGGCTGCTGCGCCCTGATCGCCCGTTCCCGATTGAGCGCAACCGCTTCTTGCAGCGGAATCAAGCCATTCGGCTGGCGAGGTCCAGCAGAGGATGGAGGGGGAAAGCCGGCGGAGGGTCCGACTTGGACGTAGGGATGAGTACCATCCGAACCGCGGTGGAGGAAGGGTGGCGTTGGACTTGGAGGTGCGGTAGGTTGGGGCAGGTAGGTCGTTGAGCGGGAAAGAGGCGGAGGATAGGGCGAAGGAGGAGGTTCTCTCAAGAGACCGTCTGCGACCGAGTGCCGATGTTGGAGCGTTCGAGACAGCGGTTGCGTCGGTGTGTGCATCCCTGGGCTGTCCAAGCCGGTCCTCTGACCTCCCGCACACCCTCCCCTGCTGTGCTCACGCTGCTGATGCGGATTCGAAGCGGGAGAGGAGGCTGTGCAGAGAGGGAGGCGATGGGGCCAGAGTGGACGCTCTCCGGTATGTTGCAGCAGGAAGATAGAGTCGCACAAGCTAAGGAGGACTCTCTTCAAGCGAGACCAAGCTGAGCAGCGGTGTTGGCAGAGTGAAAGCTGCTCGCTGAACAGCTCGCTCGTTCACGCCCTGCTCGATCCATCTCTGTCGGCTTGGGATTGGCGTAGATCGATCGCTACAGCTCGTTTCGATCATTCTGCCGCCGGACCTCGTCCCACAGCGTGTTGTCGCGATTCGGTGCGTTGCTTTCCTCATCTTTGGCCGATGAGGTCGACATGCGGACAGACAGCAGTGGGAGACTGTGCGATGGTCTCACAGGCTTCGGTACGCGTCGAAACGGAGACATCAGAGCTGACCAACGCTGTTCGTTCCGGACGACGACAGTCGAGTCCGACTTCTCCTCAGCTTCCGAGTCGACTCCGTGTGTCGACACCAGCTCGACTTCTGCCTGATCGGTCGCCTGTGTTCCTCCCCCCTTATCCCTCTGCTCAACTGCCACATCCGCCATGTCAGCCAGACCTGGCGCTATCCCCGCTGACCGCACTCGCAACCTATGCATCGTCGCTCATGTCGAGTAGGTGGCCGCCTTCCTTTCTCCCGCTCTTCACGCATACTGACCTCGTTTCTCTCGTGAAGCCACGGCAAAGTTCGTCCGGCCCCTCGTCAGTCTTCTCCGCTTCGCTGACCTGTCCTCCCATCAGTCCTCCTTCGCCGACTCGCTCCTCGCCGCGAACGGCATTATCTCCTCTCGCCTAGCCGGCACGATACGCTATCTCGACAGTCGAGAAGATGAGCAGGAGCGAGGGATCACAATGGAGAGTTCGGCTGTTAGTCTGCGATGGAGGATCCCCAAGCCTCCGGCGGAGGGTGCGCCTACGTTTCGTACGTGGCTTTTGGTGACTCTGTATGCTGATTAAGGTGTATGCAGGCCAACAGCCGGTCTTGGAGGACTACAAGATCAACCTCATCGACACTCCCGGCCATGTGGACTTTTCGAGCGAGGTTTCAACGGCTTCACGGTTGTGCGATGGCGCGCTCGTGCTCGTCGATGCAGTCGAAGGCGTCTGCACGCAAGTGAGTCTACCTGTGCCTCTCACCGTGTATGTACGCTCACGCTCCCTTTGCAGACCATCACCGTCCTTCGAACAGTCTACCTCTCGCACCTCCGCCCCATCCTCGTCATCAACAAGCTCGACCGACTCATCACTGAGCTCAAGCTTACACCAATTGAAGCCTACCACTCGCTGAACCGCATCATCGAAGACGTCAACGCCGTCGTCGGGTCTTTCTACTCGTCCGAGCGGATGGAGGAGGACTTGCGGCGACGAGAGCGGGCGGAGGCTGCAAAGGCTCGTGCGTTCGGTGCGAATGGTGACGGGACAGAATCGCCTGTACAGGCTGGTGAGGTTGAAGAGCCGTTCGAGGAGCGGGACGACTCGGCGCTCTACTTCGACCCAGCGCAGGGAAACGTCCTCTTCTCCTCCGCTATCGATGGCTGGGCGTTCCGCATCTCGCGCTTTGCCCAGCTGTACGCCGAGAAGCTCGGCATCAGCGAGAAGAACCTTGAGAAGGTGCTTTGGGGCGAGTGGTACCTCGACCCGAAGACGAAGCGTGTGATTAGCAGGAAGAAGATGGAGGCGTCGGGCAAGAAGCTTAAGCCGTTGCTCGTTCAATTCGTCCTCGACAACGTCTGGGCCGTCTACGACTCGGTATCGCTCAACAAGTGTGTTTCTCTTTCCCGTCTCATGAGGCTGTTCCGCAGCTGCTCACTCCCCTCTTCGCAGCAACCCGGCCAAGGTCGACAAGATCGTCGCCTCGCTCGGCGTCAAGGTCCGACCGCAAGACCTCCGAGCGAAAGACACCCGCAACCTCCTCCTTTCCATCTTCTCGCAGTGGCTACCCCTCGCTCCTTCCGCCTTCCGCGCCATCATCGACCACATCCCTCCTCCTGCCGCTGCTCAGTCCTTCCGTATACCGCGCATGCTCCATCCCGAACTGGGCCATCTCGACGAGTCGATCGCGCCGCGCACCAAGCTCGAGTCCGACCTGTACTCGGGCACGAACGCGACCGACGCTTACTCTATCGCCTATGTCAGCAAGATGTTCGCGGTCAAGGTCGAGGACTTGCCGGAGAACCAGCGAAAACAGTTGACGGCGGATGACATGCGGGCGAAGGCGAAGCGGCTGAAGGAGGCGAAGGAAAAGCGGGACCTTTTGCTGGCTGACGGTAAGGTTGATGAAGCCGAGGCGGTCATGGTGGAGCTCGAGCAGACGGAGAAGCAGCACAGCGAGGCTGGAGCGAAGGGCGCGCAGCCGGATAAGCAGGAGGCGCTGATCGGCTTCGCGCGGCTGTACTCCGGCACCATCACACTCGGCCAATCCCTCTACGCTGTTCTCTCGCGGTACAACTCCGACCTCCCCCCTTCGCACCCGCAGAACACCAAGCACATCCAGCCAGTCAAGGTCGAACAGCTCTACATGATGATGGGCCGCGAACTGCTTGCGGTCAAGGAGGTGCAGGCGGGCGACTTGTTTGCGATCGGAGGTCTCGATGGTATCGTTGTGCGGAACGCGACGCTGTGCGGAATGGGAAGCGGGAAGGAGGCGAAGGACGGCAGCGCGAGAGACGAGGACCGCGACTGCATCGTCAATCTCGCGGGTGTGTCGAACACAGTACGTCAAGCTTTCGCTCGAGCGTTCGCGTCGTCTACTTGTTGCTGACTCGAGCATCCTCCATCAGGCCGCGCCTATCGTCCGCGTCGCCCTCGAGCCGCAAGATCCGTCCGAGATGTCCAAGCTCGTTGAGGGTTTGCGACTGCTTCGACAGGCCGATCCTTGCGTCGAAACGCTTGTTCAAGCGACTGGCGAGCATGTCATCTTGACGGCCGGAGAACTGCATCTCGAGGTGTGTCAGGATGTCTAGTTCTGCGAGCCGTAGCCTGACTTTCTCTCTTGCGCAGCGATGCCTCAAGGATCTACGCGACCGTTTCGCACGGATCGAGATTACCGTTTCACCGCCCATCGTTCCCTTCCGAGAGACTTCCGTCGCAGCAACAGGTGTGTCGCTGACCATAACAACGTCTCCGGGCCGTTGCTCACGGTACTCTTCATGCAGAGATGGCACCGCCGAAGACGCCCAACCAGCCGCGCGGTACGGTTCTCGGAACCGTCCAGTCTGGCCTTGTCACCTTCACGCTTCGCGCCGTCCCTCTTCCTTCTAACGTCACCAACTTCCTGAACGCCAATATGAGCACGCTCAAGCGCCTTCAGCAAGACCGACGTAGTGGGAAGACGGAGGAGGAAGGCGACGCGCCTGCGACTGATGCGCCCGACGATGCAGAAGTCGTCTCGCCGGATGAGTTCTGGCCAAAGTTCGATGAGGTGCTGAGCAAGGCCGGGAGGGAGTGGGGGGGACTGGCGGACAAGGTGTGGGCATTCGGGCCGCGTCGAGTAGGACCCAACATGCTCGTCGACCGGACCGAAGGCGCGCCTCGCTCGTAAGCTCTCCATCTCGTTGCGCTCATTCGACGGTTACTGATGAGCTTGGTGACCAGCCTTCGTCGCCGTCTCGAACGCCAAGCTGCCCTTCCCTCCGCTCTGCAGACACCTGGTCCGAACTCGGCACTCACGCCGTCGAAGTCACCCATCGTGGCTCCCTCCGACCCAGTACTCGGTCGCGAGTTCGCTTCGTCGGAGTTCGCTGCCGGCGAGCTCGACGTCTCGTCACTCAAAGCGTCCTTGACCGAAGTCGACATGTCGGCCGAGGCGATGGAGCACATGCCAGACGTGCGCGAACTCGACGAGAACTTTGACACCGCCTTTCAGCTTGCGATGAACCGGGGACCGCTTTGCGCCGAGCCTGTCGTCGGCATGGCCTACTTTTTCGAGCAGGTCGAGCTGCATGCGCAGGAGATGGACGTTTCGACAGGTGCGTCTTCCCGTGCTAATAGTCTAACACCAATGCTTGCTGATGGTTCTGCTCCCAGCAGTCCGATCAAAGTGGTCGAACGCGCGAGGCCAGCTGATCTCGGCGGCTCAAGACGCGTTCCGCAATGGTCTCCTCGACTGGTCGCCTCGACTCCAGCTCGCCATGTACTCGTGCGACATTCAGGCCACGGGCGAGGTGCTCGGAAAGGTCTACGGCGTCGTCGCCAAGCGCAAGGGTCGGATCGTCTCAGAGGAGATGAAGGAAGGGACAGCCTTCTTCACCGTCTCGGCGCTCCTTCCTATTGTCGAGAGTTTCGGATTTGCAGATGGTGCGTCGGGCCTGCGTATTGTGCGAGTCCGTTGCCATCGCTGACGAGTTCGCTCTCGCAGAGATCCGCACCCGTACTTCCGGCGCTGCTTCCCCTCAGCTCGTCTTCGACGGCTACGAGACGCTCGACCAGGATCCGTTCTGGGTGCCGACGACCGAGGAGGAGCTGGAAGATCTCGGAGAGAAGGCGGACCGGGAGAACATTGCGAAGAAGTACATGGACGCGGTGCGGCGGAGGAAGGTGCGTTGCTTCCGCTCTTGTCGCGGTGTTGTGATGCTCACGATCGACTTGTGCAGGGTATGGCTGTCAACCGAGCGGTCGTGGCGGCGGCGGAGAAGCAGCGGACGCTCAAGTCCAACTAGACGGCGTGCAACGGTCGACAGCGTGGCGCCGAGCTCGCTATTTCACTGACAGATTGATCACGCTCTCTGAATCGAGCGCGGCGCTCGAGAGCACGTAAGATTTGCAACGAGATAGCCACAAACGCATGTTCTTGCGTTAGTCCGGCCAAGTTAGAGAGACAAAAGCCATCTGGGGCGGGGATCGCTTGGCGTGGAGAACACTGCCTCTTGTGCCCATGGACGATCTCTTAGCTCGTCCGGGAGGAATGTGGTGGCCGGCGAAGGGCTGGCGAACGTTCCTTCCTGTTTCTTTCCCGCCTCCTTGTCCATTTTACTGCCGTTGCCGACCTGTCCGTAGCTAGCTAGAATCGAAGGAAGGTCGAAATCCAAAAGAAATGGCTTGAATCGTTTGAGTGCACCCGTTGGGACATCCAGGACGATCTGGCTCAAGTCCGCCTCCTTCCAGCGCTTGCGGGGCCAAGCGTTGTCGTCCTCGGCCGACACATAGCAGGAGCAGTGACCCGTGATGCACAGCGGCACCACCTCCACCTCGGGCGACATGCGTGAGTAGTTACGACGGCCTTCAACCTCAAGCCGTACTGTTCCGGGAGGAGCGTGTTGTGCTGTGGGCAGCTTGCTTGTGAGTACGCTTATCTGGCCAGAAGGATGGGGATGGAAGACGCAGGCTGGAGTCGAAGTCTCCTACATCTAGCCAGAACTCCTCCATATTAGACTGGAGGCAGGTGCATTCCTTCTCCTTCAGCAAAGCAGGTGATCGTCGAAGAAGCTGTCCCTCGCGAGGATGCGCTTAGCCTCCCAGTCGCGGAACAAGACCTCGTCGCGTTGCTTGTTTTCATGAATTTCACACCACGAATCGGTGTAGCCGTCCGCAAGTATGATGTCGAGGAGCTCTGCATCGGCTTGCTGCCTGGCGCACATGAGAAGGTGGAAATGAAGAAGGCAGAGGAGCTCGGGGTGGCATATAGAGGATGGAGATGACTGAGGCCGGAGCGGTCCCGTTGGAACCAGTATCCCGCAGCGACGTCCTCGAGGAGTTCGCGAGCATAGGTCGTCTTCTTCCAAGCTTTGCCAGCGGCGAAGAGATGCGCGCCCAGCACGCTGATCCCGTAGACAACGGAGGCGGTGGCTGCCGCGCCGCTCACAGTACGGGTAGTAGAGTGGAAGGGAAGCGGGCGCACGAGCAGTCCAGAGAGTCAGCGCCGGGCCGGTGTACGCGTATGAAGCCCTGCGACGAACGAAGTATAAGAAGGGAGCGAGAAAAGAAAGCGAGCGGGAGGGGGGTGGACAGTCCACTACTTGAGCGGCGTGTCCTCGTGCGGTCATCCGCTCCACCGCTGCTCATCGAAGCCAAACTAGCCTCCTCGCTCAACTGCGGCGCCGCAGCGCCTGCAAGTGAGTCGTACCGCCGCTTGTCGCAAGTTGGGAAGGCCAGCGAGAAATCTTGCGCTTGTTTTCCCACAGCAACTTGACGGAGCGGCACATGGCGGGACTGCAGGCTGTTTGGGAGTGGTTTGAGCGGAAAGGTCGAGGTGAGGCGGGAGAAGCTTGGTCTGCGTGCGAGCTGCCGGACGTGCGGGTCAGCTTGTACATGTGAAGACCCTTTGAAGGACCAGCGCACCTGCTAGACCGTTCCGGCGAGCAGAAGAAGGAGGAAAGCGCTTCGAATCCGGATCGACTGATGAAGACAAGGGGGGAACAAGCGGAGTGGGAGCGAAACGTGGCAGTCTTGCGCAGCTGACAGCAGAAGATGAAGACAGGCCTAGCAAGCGTTCCGAGCCACTTCGTGCATGTCGAGTGAGCGTCGTGAGCGAGAGCTGTCGGTTGTCCTCCTCGACCTGCGAAACTTGACGACGACGGCGATGGACAGAGCATGAGCCACCCCCCGTACGCTACCAGTGATCAGTACACCACTGTCGACCTACAGCCCGTCTTCAGCACCGTAGCGTCTGCTCTTCTCATCCTCCTCGTCGCGCTCTCCGCGTCATCTTACTACCTCAGACTCGACCCCCTCACCGCGCCAATCGACTCGCTGCACGCACTGACGGAGATGGCTTCGCTCGGCGTATCGTCCCTGCTGGGGAAGAGCGGGCTGGTCAAGCTCGACTGGGACAAGGGCGACATGGCGAGCGGGAATGGATTAGCGTCGCTTAAGGCTGCCGCAGACGGGACTGGGGAGAACGGGAGTTTCGTCAGGCGGTATAGGGATACGAAGGAGGGCAAGCTGCGGGCCGAAGGAGGAGGTGCTTTTGGCTCGAATCTTCGTTCTCAGGCGGATCTGACGCTCTTTCCTCGCTCAGGCCAGTACTTCCCGGGCTTGCTGAATGCCGCAGGCAATCTCTGCTTCCTAAACGCGACGCTGCAGGTGCGCTCCTCCCTCCAGCTCGAAACGACACGGAATTGACCCTCTCTTCGCAGTCCCTGGCCTCGCTCCCCTCCCTCCTCGAATACCTCGACCTAGTCGTCTCCTCCGCCACGTCCCTCGACATTCCCACCCCGGTCTCCGACTCGCTCCTCGGCACCCTCGAAGCCCTCAACACGCCCTCCACTTCCCGTCCCCCTCCCCTCCGTCCGCTCGAACTCGCCAACTCCCTCGCCGCTTCTTCCCCGTCCCGTCGACGACTGCTAGCGAGCTCCGATCAGCAAGACGCGCATGAATTGTGGGGCATGATTCGCGATGCGGTCGAGGAAGAAGGGGGGAAGGTGCTCGCTGCGCAAGAGCGGGAGGAAGCAGCCGGATCGGGATTGAAGGAGGTTGCGAAACTCAAGTCGGGGTTGGGCATCACCGTCTCGAAGAAGCGCAGTCGGAGAGGTGCGACGGACCCGTGGTTTTGGTTGAGGAGCCAGAGGATCAAATGCATGCAGTGCGGCTATGTGCGGGATACGCGGCATGAGGGGGAGGAGCTGTTGATGCTGCAAGTGCCGGCCGTGGTGCGTTCTCCTCCTCCCTTTTCTCTCACTAACACTGACGTTCGGGCCCGCAGACCTCCTGCTCGCTGTACGACCTCCTCGCCGAGTACACCAAAACCGACCTCATCTCGGAATACGACTGCCGGAAATGCGCGATGCTTGCGACCCTCGCCAAGCTCGAAGAGCGGCGAGACCGACTTGCCCTGACCGCCTCATCCGACCGCGCATCGTCTCCGCCTCCCACAAAATCGAAGAACCCGTTCGAGCTGCTGCCCGAAGCGTCGGCGGAGGGAAAGGTCAAGACGATGACGGCTTCGCGAAAGGATCGTCGGAGGAAAATTCAGAAGCTGGTGGACAAGGTGAAGGGCGCGGTAGAGGCGGGCGACTGGGAGACAGAGTTTGGCGAGGACGTCAAGATGGAGAGGAGCGGATCGGCGGCGGGAAAGCTCGTTCGGTTCGCGCGGGTGCGTCCATCTTGACTGTCCGCTTGCTCTGATCATTGACATTTCAACCCGCAGACCCCCGACATCCTGATGATTCACTTGAACCGGTCGACGCACTACAGCTACGCCGGACCGATCAAGAACTCGTGCCAGGTCACCTTCCCCGAGTTCCTCAATGTCTCGCCGTTCTGCGACGGTACCCAGCCGCGCTCGACGACGGACGTCTCGCCACCACCGCCCTCGGACGTCTACCGGCTCTCTTCTCTCGTCGTCCACTACGGCAGCCACTCGTTCGGGCACTACGTCGCCTTCCGCCGGCGGCCCGTTTCCGACGCCGACAGCGCATCTACCACTCAGGCGGCATTGCCCGAGTGGTACCGCATCTCGGACGAGACGGTGGATCCGTCGAGCATGAACGAGGCGCTTCGAGCGAACCCGTTCCTGCTCTTCTACGAGAGGTTCAAGGCGGACGATTCGGCTGCGTCGGACAACGCTGGGCTTGACAAACTCGATGCGTTGCTGAAGGGGACCAAGGCGCGGGTCGTCGAGAGTTGGCGGGCGAGCAGCAGTCGGGCGCAGAGTGCGGACGCCGAGGTCGACGGTAATGGCGGGGCGGGGCTGCGGTAGATCCGCTGTGTCGCCGTGAACACGTTTTCTTCGCTGCCGAAGGTCGTGGCGAGAACGAGTTGAGCCGCCGCCGGAGGAGGGGACCTACGCGCAAATCGGTGGTCTCAATCAAAATCTTGCTGCTTTTCCTTTGGCCAATGATGGCTGACTCTCGGTGTTTGCCTCCCGAGCTGCACACACTCGCTTGTACACTCGCTGGTTCACTGTCAGACAGCCGCACGCACTCGCGACAGCCGCACTCTCTATCTCCCGCTCGTCCCCGACTTGCAACTCGACAGGCTCAGGAAACGGCAACCCGCCACACGCGGTATCCTCTCGAGCGATAGAACACGACCATGGCACTCTCGGATGTCCGACCAGCTTCTCTTGACGCGAGACGGGCGTGTTGGGGCGAAACACGTGCGGATTCGACGAGGTCAAGGTTGTCGAGAAGGGCATTGTCGCAGCCGATGCGACAGAGGTCGACATGGTGCGGTAGGGAGAGGAGCTGCGGCGGTTTATGAAGGCGCGACATGGTGCGTTACCGGTCTATGTCGTCTTGCGAGACGGTTGCTGACCTTTATGTCGTCGTTTCGTTCGATCGTCGTCGTTCTCATCTTCAGCAAGTACACCGTCTTCCTCCACGGCCACTGGAACACGGCCGACTTTATCACTTCCTACCTCGTCAGTCACGCTTCCTCGTCTTCCTCCTTTTCTGCTCTTTACTGACCGTCCCGCTCCCGTAGCCCATCGCTCTCTTCCCGCTGACGTACGTCGCGCTCTACGCCTGGAAGCGATATATCAGTAAGCTGCCGCGGAGCGAGTGCGTTCGATCCCACTCCTCGATATGCCCGCGCACGAGACTGACGCTCCCCCTCCGCAGATGGGCCCGCGCGCCACTCGCCGACCTCGACTTTGTCTCTGGCTCACGAGCGGGCGACGACGACGACGACGGCGACGAGCTAGAGCCGAAGACCAAGGTCGGAAAGGTGCGTTCCCCTCGCCTCCCTCCTCTGCGAACCGTACCTGACAAGCGCTCTTTGTAGGTTCTGAACGCACTCCTCTAGACTCTAGTTGCTCAGAGTATTAGTTAGAGCTCGCATCTCTCGCATGTTGGACTTGCAGTTTTCGTTCGGATAGACTCGCACTCTCGCAAGGTCACGAGCAATGTTAGTAGTATAGTCTTTGCAGATTCTTCAGCTAGCTGCCAACAGCACTCCGGCAGCTGTCGAGGTAGAGAGGTCATTGTCGATACTGAGACGCTGATGCAGCTGGGGAACGCACCTCGAGTTACGTCTAGCTCGTTCTCCTGCAGGGCGGTGATGATCGCCTGTCTTGTTTGGTGCTGCGGTAGTACTCGTCAGCGAGAGGTCAATGTGTTGGTCGAAATCGAGACCGACCGGGAAGATGGCAGTCAACTCGGCAATTTGCCTGCGAAGAAGGAAAGGTCAGCAACCACCTCGAGCACGGAGGCCAAGCGAACGCACGCAGCCGTCGGTCCTTCCGGCGCGCCCGTCAGTCCCGCCTGCCATTGACGTAAGAAGCCTAAGCGCGGCGCTCTGGACGGCGTTGTAGGCGCTGACGGCGCAGGCGTGGCGGGAGTCTCTGCTGGTTCCGCAGTCTCCGCTGGCGCAGATGCCGCCGCCATCGCTTCTACCGCTGGCTGAGCTGCTTGTTGTGCGAGCCCACGGAGCGCACTCGCCTCTAGTCCGCCTCCCACCGCTCCTGCCGCTCCACCTTGAGCCGCTGCGAGCGACTGCAACAACACTTCTTCCGCCGTCACTGCCGTCCCTCGCCGTATCCGCGTTCCATCATCTGTGCGGAAAGCGAGCCCGCCTGTCCGTGCCAGGGACTTATAGACTCGTCGAGAAATGCGGTACTTTCGCATTGAGAGGAAGTCGGAAGTGTAGGCGACGGAAGAGGCGATGCCGATGACGCCGAGGACTGCGGAAGACGAGAGATCGGAGGTGAAGAAGAGGGCGGCGAGAAGATAGATTGCGAAGCGGTTGCTGAAAGTCAGGAGAGGGTGGAATATGCGAAAGTGGTAAAATGGCGGGACAAGGCGATGAGATTGGTACCTGTGCACGCGCTAGTCAATCACATGCGCCTTGTGGAACGGCGTATGAGCGCACAATACGGCAGCAGTCGCCGCGAAAGGTCCGGAAGGAAAGAGGTTGAGTTGACCTCGGGTCAGACGAGCACCGAGGAGGAGCGTGACCGCAGTCGCGACAGTCGAGAAAACGGTTGTGATGAAGAGAAAGCTCTGCAGCCAAAAAGGAGAACTTCAGCTGCCTTCGAGCGGGAATGGCCTGAAAACGCACTGCGAACTTGCGAGTCCCGAACAGCCTCTCCACCTCCGCGCTCGTCTGCCACAACAGCAGCGTGCCCAGTAGCAATTCTGTCGAGTTTGTGTAGACGAAGTAATGCACGACGAGCCGGTAGAACTGGTGGTCGCGAATAAGATGCGGGACGAGGGGAAGGTGGAAGAGGTGTTGCGTCGAGGTCACAGCCGCCAAGATGGAGCACGCCACGGTCATTGTTAGCAATGCTGCGGGCAACAAAAGGCTTGTCAGCTCGCCGACAGGTGTTGTCGTCGACTCTTCTTCGTGAATTGATGAGGATGGAGAGAACGCACCCCTGGACACGGGTGCCCCGGCAAAGCTGCTCGTGCTCATTCCGACTCCAGTCTTAACAGTGGAAGCAGCCTTTCGAGCCCTACGAAGCGCAGCGAGCGATGTAGCGGTGTCCACTCGCTCGCGAGGCTGTGCGGACCTCTTCGACCAGAGCTTCTCCCTCGTCAACCGCTCATAACAGCTCGCGAGCCTCGTGCACCTGCTCTGAAGAGTCTCAGGTACCCTTTTGACCGAGCCGCCAGCCGACAATGGCGCCCGTGCCGCCGTTCGTCTTCCCTGCTCTCCCGCAGACATGGTACATCGGTGCGCATCTCCTTCTCCCTCGTGAGGCCGTGCGACCTGCTCACAATTCACTGCGGCAGGACACATGCACCGTGCGCTGCGCGAGATCACCGAGATGGTGCAGAGGCGCTCGCTCGACCTCATCATCGAAACCCGCGACGCCCGTGTCCCCCTCACCTCGATCAATCCGGCTTTCGAGCGATTATTGGCGGAGCAGGCGGGCAAGGGAATCGGGTCCAACCTGAACCTGACGGGACTGGGCACGAAGCGGCTGATCGTATACAACAAGACGGACCTGGCGCAGGACTGCTTCCGAGAGGTGCGTCGAACTGTTCTCTGGTGGACAGAACCTGCTGAAGATCATATATTATAGCCCCTGAAGCGGGCGCTGGCTCAACAAGGCGAGGAGAACGTCCTCTTCACGGATGCGAGAACGGACGAAGGGGTGCGGAAGTTGCTTCGAACTGCTATCAGTGCGTTGGTCCCCTCCTGTCTATCCCTTAAACTTCTCATAAGTCGTTTCCGTCGGCAGAGCTGGCCAAGCGACCACTGAATGGGCCGGACGACAAGATCGTAATGCTCGTGGCAGGGATGCCGAATGTTGGCAAGTCGAGCATCCTGAACGCGCTGCGACGAACGGGCGTCGGACGAGGCACGTCCAGCCGTCTTCTCGTGTGAGACACCGCTGACGCACACGACTCGCAGGCAAAGCTGCGTCAACCTCCTCCGAACCCGGCCACACTCGTCGATTATCGACCGTCATCAAGATCGCAACCTCTCCACCCGTCTACATCTACGATACGCCTGGAATTATGGTTCCGTACCTCGGCAAGGGCGTCTACGGGCAAGAAGCGGCGATGAAGCTGGCGCTGACGGGCGGCATCAAGGAGAGTCTGTTCGAGAAGGAACTGGTCGGGGAGTATTTGCTGTGGCGGCTTCGGCTGCGGCATGAGATGCGAGATGAGGGATGGAGCAACGGTACGTCTCCATCGCCTTCGTTCTGGTCAGCCCAAACGCTCACCTCGTTCCTTCGTAGACGAACTCTGGCGACGACTAGCACTTCCCTCCGGCACACCTCTCGAAGATCCCGAAGAGTTCTACTCGGCGCTTGCTCAACGGTTATCGGCGATGCAGCGCGGCGGAATCCCCAATACCGACTTCGCCGGGCGCTGGCTGATCCGCGCCTTCCGCGAAGGCAAGCTTGGGCGGTGGACGCTCGACGGGCTAGGACGAGGCGGCGAGGCGGTCGACGACGACAAGGAGATGGTGATAATCGGCGAGGGCGAGCTGAAGCGGCATCTGTGGCAGCGGACGGAAGAGCGGTCAAGCTTCCTCAGTCGGGATCCGGTGCCGTACGAGGAGCCGGCCGAAGTCGTTGAGGAGCGCATTACTGCCGGGAGCGCGCTCGAGGCTGCGCACGCCACCGCGCCGCCCGAGCCAGCATCGACGGAACCCACGAACCCCGACTCGACTACGGATCTTCTCGCCTCCCTCTGCGCAGACACGCCTGCGCCCGAAGACTCGACTCGTCCCGCGCCGTCACCTCCCGCCGTTCCTGCCTCTGTCATTGAACCCGCCGTCTCTTCAACCGTCGCCGTCTACTATCGCTACCTCCACCGCCTTTCCTCCTCGGCCGACCTCCGCTCGGCGAACCAGACTCGCAAGGACGAAAAGGCGGGCAAGAAGAGGCAGAGCGAGATCAAGTTCAAGGCGCACGAGGCGCTGAGGCAGCAGAAGAAGGCGCGGGTGCAGGGCAAGCCGTCTTCGTTCGGGAAGCCCCGGAGATCTCCTCCGCCCAAGGCAGGGGGGAAGCGGCGGAAATCGAGGACGTAGAGCATGCGGGCTATAGAGCATCAGAACGACTCCTTGGATATCGCGCAGCTGACCGCTGGGTATCTTGCAACAACAAGCGGGCAAGCTCGCTGCGAATCCTACTGCTGCTCGCCATCCACTCCGTACTCCTCGAGCAGCATCTCCTTCTGCCTCTTGACCAACGCCTTCTCCATCTCCTCCGTAGTCAGCAGCTTCGGAGGCTGCAGCTGGTCCGCCGTAAAGATACTCTCGAACCCTGCTGGCGCCGCCGCCGCTGATCCCGCCTGACTCGAACCGTCCGCCAGCTTGGTCTTCTTCTTACTTGCTTCCGAGGCGGGTGCTTTTCGCTTGCCGGCGGCATCGGGTTCGGTCGAAGGTGGTGCAAGGGAGATGGTCGTTCGTTGAGGGAGAGCGATGGAGGGAACTTCCTCGATCTCGTCTTCGAGGTTGCTGACCGCTTCCTCCCACGCTGTGCGTCCAAGCGGTGGCACGAACTGATCAGTATGCTAGCGAGATCACCAAGCTACCCGTGAGCGCCACCAAACGATGCGCACCTGCTTGCTCCGCCTTTGCCTCCGCCTCGAGCAACCGCTTCCCCTCCTCTCCCTGCTCCGCCAAGTTACCGTAGTACTCCGGAGGAGCGTTGTCAAACATGGTCGCCTTGACCGTCTTGTACGACTCGAGCTCGACGTTGTCGGCTGCCGAGGCGTTCAAGAGTTCTCGTACGCCGGGAAGGTCGCGAGCGCGTCCGAAGTACCTGCAGGAACGCAATGCTCGTCAGCTTAGAGTCCACAAGAAGTGTATATCGCGCAGCAGGGAGGGTACGCGGCACTCACTTGTACCCCCGCTGACCCGGCACCTCCCGCCCATCCGCGTCCGTGATCTTGCCCGCCGCGCGCTTGTAGTTCGCACCCCCGAGCGCAATGATCTGGTTCTCCCAATGGTACTTCTCCCTGAGCAGCTTGTTGATCTGGTCGTTCAAGTCGCGCACTTCGTAGTCGGTCAAGCCGGCTGTTCAACCCCATAACTCGTCAGCTGCGCCTCACCGCCGTCAAGCTCAGTCAAGTGCGCACGCACCATCCTGAATCTTGGAAACCTTGCGACTGATCTCCCTCAGAATCTCACCCCTCCACCTCTCGCACTGCCTCAAGTCCTTACAACTCGACGCAACGCGCGGTCGCCGGTCCGTCCTCTGCGAGAGACCGAGTTCCGCGGCTTGCGCTTCGCGGAAGCGGTAGAGCATCGATTGCGCTTTTTCTTCGTTGCGCGCCATGGTGGATCAGCTGAAAGGGTTGGTGGATGAAGAAGGAAGAGGTGGGCGTCGATGGCGGAAGGTGGGTGAGGATGGGAAGAGAGAGACTGTAGGCCGGTGAAAAGAAGGCGCAGGCCGGTACGCCGTGTCACGTCGAGGGTGAGATGGGTCGAAGAGGGGAGAGGGTGCGGAACGGATGAGGGCGGGTCAGCGGAACAGCTCGATTAGCTCAATGGCTGCCTGAAGTGCTACACGTGCCTCTGCTGGCGTTCGCACGCCGCTCAGACGAGTTGTCGCGGTGGATGAGACGGCGACGGGTCGAGGTGGTGATGAGGACGCGGGAGAGCGACAGGAAAGGCTGCGCGGTCCGTTAGGCGTGCTGGTGAGTTTCCCTGAAATTTGAGTAGCAGCAGGGGAGCTTCACCGAGCAAGCGTGAGCGATGAACGCGGTATGGTGGAAGGTCAATGGCCTCGTCTCCTCGCTCGAAGCGGGACTCGCATTCCACACTTTCCCGGGGACAAAAGCGCCAGGACAACGGATTACCCCGCGAACCCAAAAGAGAGGCGACCGGACGGATACAGGGAACGGGAAAGGGCTGGGAGTCGTCTACAACTTCGACTGCCGGGCGAGGAACATCCTCGTGCTCGTTGGGTGCGCAACCTTGGCCGGTTCCGCGCCCTTGACACCCTTCCCCTTCTCCTCCCTCCCCTCGATCCCCTCATACGTCCTCTCTCCCTCTCCGACATAGACTTGCCGGGGACGCCAGATCTTGACGCCGCCTTTTTGGAGCATCAGTTGGCGCCAGTGCGCGAGCCAGCCGACTACGCGGGGGACGGCGAAGAGGACGGGGAAAAAGTCGGTGGGGATGCCGAGGGCGCGGTAGATCAGGCCGGACTGCGGTGCGCCCCGGAGGATACACGAGTCAGCTCCGGATTGGCCACCACGAAGCAAAGGGAGGTGACACACGTAGAAGTCGACGTTCGGCGCGAGACGGCGCTTGACGAAGTAGTCGTCCGCGAGCGCCGCATCGCGCAACGCCAGCGCAGTCTTGAGGAGCGGGTCCTCACCCGTGACCGCAAAGACCTCGTCTGCGAGCCTACGTCCACGGCACAATCCTGTCAGCTCCCTCATGGGCAGGAAAAGACAGAAGCGAGCGAGGAAAGCGTGGGCGCACTTGCGGATAACCTTACTCCTCGGGTCGTGCGTCTTGTAGATCCTGTGACCCATCCCGCTCAGAACCTCCTCCTTGCGCTTGACTTTCTCGATGAAGGCGGGGACGTTCTCGGGCGATCCGATGCGAAGGAGCATGCGGATGACCGCTCTGCATCACGTCTGGTCAGCTTCGGTTGGTCGAAGAAGAACGGGGTTAGGAAGAGGACCCACTCGTTGGCTCCGCCGTGCAAGGGTCCGTAGAGCGCTGCGCAGCCGGCTGAGACAGCGCTGTAAGGATCGACGAGGGTCGAGCCGACTTGGAGGACTGCTGCGCACGACGCGTTCATCTCGTGCTGTCGCGTCGAGCGAGTTAGCATGGAGGCGAGGGAGACGGAACGGGGGAAAGGGACAAGGAACGTACGTCGGCGTGGAGGAGGAAGAGCGTATCGAGCGCTTTCGCGACGACGGGGTGAGGGCGGTAGTTGGGCTCGCCGAGGTGGTCCTGCGAGTTAGCGGGGCCCAAAGACGGAGCGTTTGTCAACAAGGTCGAACGCAGCACAGCGAGATTGACCGCGGCACGCACCATCATGTAGAGGAAGCTCTCCGCGTAGTCCATGCCCGTCGGTGGGTTAACAAACTGCCTTCCCGAGCGCATGCGGTACGCCATCGCGGCGAGCGTGATCGACTTTCCAATCAAGCGGAAGATCTGCTTGTCCATCAACTGGAGACTCGCTGCCGTCCCGCTCGTGTAGACTTTCTGCCCGGCGAGCGAGGGGTTCGCTTCGGGTGCGTAGGCGCCCAATGCGGCGAAGGAGGACGTGAGGATGGCCATGGGGTGTGCATCGTGGCGGAACGAGCCGACGATTTCGGCCAAGTCGCGGTGGACGAACGTGTGGTGCAAGACCTCGGTGCGGAAGAGGTCGAATTGCGAGCGAGAGGGCAACTCGCCATAGAGGAGGAGGTAGGCCGTCTCGAGGAAGCAGGACTTTTCAGCGAGTTGCTCGATAGGGTAGCCGCGGTGTCGGAGGACGCCGCGCTCGCCGTCGATGAAGGTGATTCGAGATTGGAGGACCGCCGTGTTCATGAACCCGGGGTCGTAGACGCGGATTCCGCCCTGTAGAGTCGCGCTTGTGAGTTAGCGGGAAGTTCCGCCTTCGAAGAATCCTCTGCGGGCGGTTCCGAGGTGCGTGTCCCTTCACAAGCACGCCTCGGCTGCCTCGCTCCAAGCCAGAAGATCCTCATACAAACCTCATGAGGGCAGAGAGAACGGCGG
The DNA here is from genome assembly GCA_023628235.1 of Rhodotorula sp. S30-09. NCBI lineage: Eukaryota > Fungi > Basidiomycota > Microbotryomycetes > Sporidiobolales > Sporidiobolaceae > Rhodotorula > Rhodotorula sp. S30-09. The sequence continues at coordinate 296,986 of JAMALD010000012.1, forward strand.
CGCACCTCGACCTCGTCTTCCTGCCTGTCTCCCTGCTCCGCCTCGGGCTTGTCCTTCCTCAACTTCTTGAACGCGGTCGCGGGGATCGCATTGTGTTCGACAGGGACGGTGATAGTCTTTCCCGTGCGGTTGTCTGTGCGGAGAGCAACGGGTCAGGACGGGAGCGGGTGACCCGCGGGTCGTTCTGAAGGTGGGGGTTGGGGAGAATGGAGAGCGGTGAGAGCGTGGGATGGGGCGGGGGGTGAGCTGACCGGTGATCGTGAGCGAGTTTTCGACCTTGGATCCGCCCATCGTTCAGCCAGCAAGGCGGATGGAGAGTGTGAGGGGGTTGAGCGAGAGAAAGAGACGAAGCGATCGAGGCCGGTGGGAGGAGCGGGAGGTGGGTGCATGCCACAGCAGCGGGCCCAGCGAGGGTGGCAAGCAGCATCAGCACAGTCTGCTTGCCAGGGTGAGCGAGTCGAGTGAACAGCCAGCGTGAGGGTGCGAGTGCGAGTGCATGCGCGATGAGACGACGGCGACCAGCAACAGGATGACGGCGGTCGCATCTTGCGTCCGTACTGTCAGCCAGGACAACAGCGCAGAGGACCACCATGGCGGACGCACAGTCATCGTACTGGCGCGCACTGACGGGCGCACGCGGCTCCTACAACCTCATGTCAGCCCTCTCGCCTCTCCTCATCGAACAGACCACACCTGACAACGCCTCCATCGTGGACAGCCTCGGCACCGCACTCGGATCGACAGTCTGGCACTCGTTCATCGGCGGACCGACAGCGTACAAGGCCCTGCCCCGCCAGCAATTCGGCCACCTCCAGTCCCGCCTCTTCCCACGCTTCTTCGCCCTCCAGACCACTTCTGCCCTCGCTCTCCTCGGCTTGTACGTCCGTGGAGGAGGGAAAGTGAGCTGGACGGGATGGTGGAGGAGCGGGAGTGACAGGACAGTCCAGGCGCTCGTACTTCTCGTTCTCTCCGGTGCCGCAAACTGGATCGTCGTCGGTCCGTGGACCACCGGTGAGTCGAGGCGAGGGCGGACTGGGCCGTACTCGAGCGAGACTCAGTACGGCGGCTGATTTCGAAGCTCTGATGCCGTCCCACAGCCGTCATGAAGCGCCGACACCGCAAAGAGCGCATCGAAGGCAAGGACTACAGCGACCCCGACGTGCGTCTCACTCTCCTCTTTTCCCAACTCTCCGTTGACCACGCTCTCGCGCAGGCCTCGTCCGAAATGAAGGCGCTCAACTCGCGCTTCGCGTTCCTCCACTCCGTGTCGTCGATCCTCAACCTCGGCTGGCTCTTTACTGCCGCTGCACACGCCGCATTCGTTGCCGAGTACGGAACGACGCGGGCGTAGATCGGCTGACACGACCACCGCGCCATTTTGTAGCTCTTCTCTGCCCAGCTGTTCCTCCCTCTCTCGCTCATCGAACCTCAAGTCCTCCTGTTCGTAACTCATGTGTTGTCTACGTTCCGTCCCGCCCCCTCGCGCAAATCTACTTCGGCTCCTTCCTCTTCTTCCCCTTCGGCACCGGCCGACTCTCCTCCACCAGTCTCCTCAACGCCTCGACCCTCCCTTCCTCACACAACACCCTCTCCGCGTCCGCCTTGGTCGACTCAACATGCGCAAGTTGGAATCGCATGATCAGGTCGAGGATTCGAGGCATGGCGGGTGAGGACTTGGTGAATGGTAGGAGAGCATTGACGGTTTTTCCCTGCGCCCCTCAAGGTCAGTGAGCGAAAGGGAGGCGAGAGGGAAGTGACGCACGTCGAGAAGCGGATGTTCGAATGCCCGCCGGTCGAGCTCGTACGAGATGACCTTGTCGACGAATCGGTTGTACATCTCGACGACGCGCACTTGCTTCGCAGGATCTGATTCTTGGGAACGTCAGTTGAGCATGTGCGAGAGTGAAGAGGCGAAGCGCACCGGAACGAGCTGAAACGAGGTCGACGACGAGCGACCACAGGAGCGAGACGTTCCACCGCTGGTGTTGGCCATCGTGAATAGCCGGGTCGCGCAGGTGCATGCCTGTTGGGGTGCACTCACCAGTCAGCAGGGGGACTGGCAGCAAAGTAAGCGTGTGAACGCACCGATCGTCGCCCTCTCCTCCGCCTCATCGACCATCCTCTCATCTGCCCCCTCGCTCATTCCACTCACCTCCCTCACCAACCTCCGCAAGACCTCACTCGCCTCCCTAACCCTCTTGACAAACCCAACATCCACACTGGGCCCCTTCACGCCCTCCCTAACCACCTTTTCTCCAACCCAAACGACTTTGGTCTTTTCGCGTGTGGCGAGGTCGTAGAGAGGGAGGAGGCCGCAGGAGAGGTAGAGGCGTTTTAAAGTGGTGGGGTACACGACGGTGAGGAGCGGAGTGGATGGAGAGGGAGCAACGGGAGGGTAGGTTGGAGGAGCGGAATGGGCGTTCGTCGTGTCGGGGAGGGGGAGGGAGTGGAGTTGGAGGAGGGGATGTAGGGCAGGGAGAGCCGAGGTGGAGGGGTCGAGAAGCTGAGTGAGCAGGGAGGCGGCAAGAACCGAGATGGCCGTGTCGGGTTTGGGAGCGGGCGAGGCGCAAGGGTCGGGCGAAGAAAGTGACGGGGAGATCGTAGAGCTGGACGGCGTAGGGGGCATCGGGAAGCACTTGTCGTGCTCGTGGAGGAAGATGAGCGGGTGCAGCTCGAGGTTCTCAATCAGCTCGAAGGCGTAGTGCGGATCTTTGCCTGCGCGTAGTAAGCGTTAATTTTCGCACATCGCGTCAGGAAAGCGAGCCTTGCCCAGCAGCATCTTGTCAAGCTCTGCGCCAACGCGTTCTCGGCTAATTTTGTGTGGGTTGCGAAGCGCTTCCTGCGAGAAGAGGCATCCGACTTCAACGTCAGCTGCCACGACGTTTCGAAGCAGCTGCCGTCAGCTCGATAGCGTGTGCTCACTTTGATCTCCTCCCGCTTGATCGCCTCCGCCATCTCAGCATCCAGCTCATATTCCCGCCCAAACCTCGCCGCAAACCTGACAGCCCTGACTACCCGCAGCGGATCATCGCGAAACGTCTTGACCGGCTCGAGAGGCGTTCTGATCTTCTTCGGCTGACCGGGGACGAACCCGAGGTCCGACAGGCCTTTGCCTGTCTGGTCTTCGATCAGGCGGGTGCGGAGGTTGTAGAAGAGCGAGTTGATGGTCAAGTCGCGGCGCTCGGCGTCTTCGAGGGGTGTTCCGAAAGCCTGTGCCACGCACGAATCGTGAGTTCAGCTTTCATTCACCCGATGCGGCATACTGAAGCATCCTGAATCGGGTCACGCACCACTGTTGGAATCCTGCTCCCTTCCGTGTATACCTCCTGACCCCGCTGCTGCACCCAATCGACAGACAGATCGCATACTCGCGCAGTAGCCGTCTCGAGGTGTTTCGACTGTTCAGGCTTTGCCTCGATCTTCGTCAAGCGGCCCATCTGAGCCGCGAGAAGGCTTAGCGGACGGCGAGAACGGTCGTTCGTGAGAGCGCACGCACCAGGTCCCTCTGACCAAGCGTCTCAAGATACCTTTCAAACAGCATGGCGAACTTGAGGCCAGTGATGGGGTCGGGCGAGGTGGAGACGTCGATGTCATCGGATTGTCGGCCGAGGAGCTGGGCGAAAGGTATTTCCGCTGGTCAGGATCTGCCCTCCACCTACACAAGCGAATCCTCCGCCGGTAGGCGAAAGACAGTCCCTAAGGCCGAGACACGCCGACCAGACTGGGCGACAGGACCTCGAGGGGAACGGCCTCCTCACCTTGTCCCGGACCCACCCGCCCGCAACGCGCAGCTCTACCGCTTCCGTACCCCGCTCTCGACCGATCCACCGCCCCTGGTCATCCTTCAAGCGCAACGCATTAACCTCCTCCGGATGCTCGTCGACCCAGTCCGCACAATCCGTCAACAGCTGAACGAGTTTCGCCTCGTTGGGCGTAAGCGTGATGGTCGGTAAGACCGGTGCGACGGTGCTCATGGCCGTACGAGTGAAGGGGAGTTGGCAAAGGAGAGTTTTGGCAAGGACGAGGCGGTGCGAGGGTAGTCGGGCGAGGGACGCGAGCATGCGGCGTGCGAGGGCAGCGCCTGCAGTCGAACAGCCTTTCTGAATGCCCCGGTCACACGAGCAGTCAGTCTAGCGCAATCTAGGGCGTGAACGGTGAATGGCAGCTCCTCAAGAGACCCTCTCATCGCTTGAACTCGTCGACATCGCCCTCACAGCTCGAGGCGCTCCTTTCATCTTTGCATCTTCTCGCTAGGTGAGTTTGAAGACGCTTACACTCGCTCGGCCGCCCGCTCGATGCCTTGCCGCGGCGCCAAAGTCTTTCTCCGCCTCGACTCGCTTCTTCATCTCTCGGAGGGACTGCCGGGTCAACAACGCCGCAGAGAGCCGAGACAATTGCTGACCATGTTTTGACCTCGCTCACAGCCCGTACAGAATCAGTCATGCCTCCTCCTCCCGCTGCCGTTCCCGGCGCACAGGAGCCGACCGTCTTCCAGAAGCGTGCGTCGCGCGGCCGCAACCCTTTCAGAGGGTCAAGCTGACAGCATTGGCCGTCAATTTGTGCCGATGTTTTCGCACGCGCAGTGCGGATGGGCATGTTGACGGGTGGTCTGTACGTCCTCGCCTCCTCTCTCTCTTTGCCTTCGAAAAAGCTGACCTCTTCTTCCTTGAAAGCGTCGGCTTGACCATCGGCTTCATCTTTGGCAACTTTGCCATCCTTTCGTGCGTTGCCCGATGAGAAGCCGCAGCTTTCCGCTCGTCTCGACTTTCTGACCCGCCTTTTCCTGCCATGCGCAGCGGCGGCGCCGGCAGGAAGGGCTACCTCTCCACCCTGTCCACCTACATGCTCTCCTCAGGCGCGACCTTCGCCTTCTTCATGTCTAGTAAGTCTCGCATCTTGCCTCCGCTTCTTCGCTTCTTGCTAAGCATCTCTTCCCTCGCAGTCGGTACCGTCATCCGCACAGACGGCTTGACGATGCGCGAGTGGGCGGAGATGCAGGTCCGCGAGGGACGGGCACTCGGACTTCCTGCGGCAAGCGCGGCGAGGTCTGGAATGGTCCCCGCGGTCAGGGAGCGGATGGAGTCGAGGGACAAACCTTGAGTGCGGCGAGTGAGCGAGGAAGTAGCGGCTGGAGCGGGCTGAAGGAGGACGGACTGAATGAACCTCACCTAAATACGAATCGAGAGGAAGTGACTGTTTCACGACAACAGGTGCGAGGGAAGCTAGATACAAAGATAGCTCTACAGGTCGTTCGCTCAGCTCGTCGGGCTAGACAAGCTTCTCCGTCTCCGCGCCCTTCGCCGCATCACCCTTCCAGAAACCCATCTCTCCTCTCCTGCTCTTCTCCACCCAGTCCGTAATCAGCTTGGCTGTCTCCTGCCCGAGTGAGTACGTCGCGTCCGAGTCGAACATGTGGATGTGAGCGCCGATCTCGTCGGACTCTTGGACGGTGCGCGAAGGGGTGAAGTGGGCGCGGAGGGCGGGCGAGTGAGGGAGGACGAGGAAGGTGCGATCCGGGGCGGTTCCTTTCGCGGGAATGAGAGTGTAGAAGCTGCATGAATACGCACCGTCAGTTTGAGCAATCTTTGACAGAATGAAAGCCGCGACGCACCAGTGGAAGCCGACGCCTTTCTCCTTCGCCTTGATCACCTCCTGCAAACGTTTCTCCAGCTCGTCCGTCTTCCACAGCTCGCCAACAAAGCTCAGGTGACTCGTCGCCCACGTCCAATGCTTAGCTAGCGTGTCCCGGTTGTAGTACGCCGCTCCGGCCGCGCCGAAGACTGCCGTCACGCCCGCTGCCGCGATGTATGGGAACGACAGCCAGTTCGAGCCGGGAGTCGCAGAAGCTGACTCGGCGGGCGGAGGGACGGCAACCTTGTCGTCCTTGCTGTTGCGAGCGGTCGTGGCCTTCGAGGAAGAAGAAGGCGCTGGGGAGGATTTGCCAGACGAGGGTGCCGAGGTGGCGGGAGACGCGGGTTTCGAGGTTGCCGATTTGAATAGGCCGTACCCTGCGCCCAATGCAGCAAGAGCAGCCTGGCCTTTCGAGGCGATGTCGAGCGCCTTGTCGAACGTCGACTTGAACACGGCGGGGTTGAGGCCGATCAAGGGCGAGTCGTACATGATGAGGCCGAGAATAGGGAGAGAAGCGGATGAGAGTGTGGAGAGGAGCGTGTCGGCGATGACGAGGCCGCCCATACTGCGAGCGAATCGGGCAAGGTGAGGAGGAGAATCGAAGGCAAGGCGCGCGGAAAACTCACGAATGACCTAGCAGCACTACCCGCACGGGCCCTGTGCCTCCCAGTTCCCGGAAGTGCGCTGTCGTTTCGGCCACGAGCGTCGTAAGCCAGGTGACATGGTTGTCAACTGCGAGTGAGCGGCAAGTCAGCGGGCAGAAGTCGGCCATTTCGCACTGCTCCCGGCTCGCACCTGCAGTCACAAGTTCCCCTCGTGTGTCGTAGGGCGGGTACACCACCGGTTTGAGCGCGATACCGCAAGGCGAGAGGATGTTGACGAGGCGGTCGGGAAACGTGAGAAAACTAGTCGATGGCAAAAGCTCAGCGGGGGACGGGGTTCGACCAGTATGGACGTGATGAGCGTACGTGTCTGCTCCACCTTTAAACCCGTGCAAGAAGACGCAGACGACGAGTTCTCGCGGGAGCTCCATCGCTTCGACTGATGACGATATTGCGGAGTGCTGGCAGGACGGGAAGCGTTGGGACAAGCTCAACGGGGCTCGATAGCAGCAGTGCTACAGCCCACGGATAGTTTGCCAGCCCGGCGAGCGAGCTGGGCGGCGTTGTCGCCAGCAAGCCACTCGCCGTCTCCCTTCTCCCTACTTCACCTCGCCAACCGCGGCAAGCACCGGAGAGACGCTCGTCCGGCCGTCTGTCCGTTTTAATGGTTCGCGCTGGTCACGCTGAGGCGATTCAACGGCAGTTCCATTCGTCCACGCTCGCGCCGCCTCGCTGCGGGACCGCGGGGAACGGCTTCGTCCGCAAAGGCGGTTCGAGACGCCTGGCGCCCCACGTTGGCGCGTTGTAATGGAAGCATTACGTGCATTTCAACCGCTCAGAACGCTAGAGCGCTTTCCGAGCTCCCGGCCCCGCCTCCGCGCTCTCGCGGCCGCGTGGTGAGCCCTTCGAGCTCGCCAACTTCCCCCATCCGCTTTCATATCTTGATGGCCCACGCTTATACTGTTTTCTCCACCGTTGGGCGCCCCTGCATCTCCCCGCCATCGCGCTCCTTCATCCTGGCGACCCGCTTTCTCTTTCCCCAGCGCAACCTTCGCAGGTAACCTCTCACGGCTCGCTACCCTCGCTACACGACAACCACGACCATGTCCAGTCCCGCATCGACGCCGGAGCTCGCCAAGGTGTCCTCGAAGGAGGGGGAGGTTTTCGCTGAACACGAGGAGGGCCTCGAGAATGGCGGACCGGCGGACAGGAAGCGCCTCGAGCGCAAGCTCCTGTGGAAGCTCGACGCTCGTTTCTGCCTGTGAGTCGTCCTTCCGTCTCTATCAACGTTGAAGCGGGGACGGGCGAGGCCGGGCGCTGGAGGAAAGTCGAGGAAAGCCGCAGGAGAGGGGGGGATGTCGCTGGCTGCATCGTTCGCTTCTTCAAGCTGACTCTGGCTTCGTGTGTCGTTGTCGACAGGTTCATCGTCCTCTGTACGTCTCCCACTCATCATCCAGTCGCAAGCGACGATGCTCCAGTCGAACGGGGCGACGGATCCACCCCTCCTCTCCTTCGGTCTTTCCGTTTCTACTTCCGCCTGCATCAGCGGCTTGCGGGTGACACTAGGCCCTTGGAGTTGTGCGGCCGCATGCTGACGTTGTATCGAGGTATCGTATGCTCTTCTGATCCTAGATATCCTTAGTGAGCTTCCCCTCCTCCCTTCGTCGTCCCCCACGCTGTCTGACTCTCTCCTTTCCCCGAACACCGACTACATCGATAGGAATAATGCTGCGGCAGCACGTCTCAAGGGCTTCGAGAAGGACCTGGGGCTTACGGGACAACAGTTTCCAACCGTCCTATCGATCCTTTACGTGGGTTCGTACGGTTTCTCTCCTTTCCTGCTACTGAGCTGACGGTCATTCTGCTCACAGGCTATATCCTCACCCGTACGAGAAGCCGCCATGCCCGCTTCTCCCCGCCCCTACTCATCTTTCTCACTTCCGCAGAGATCCCTTCGAATATTATCGTCCAGAAGACCGGGCGCCCTTCGCTTTGGCTTCCCTTCTGCATGTTGGTCTGGGGTGGGTTAAGCGTGGCTAGTGGTGCGGCCAAGAACTTCGGTCAGATCCTCGCTGTGCGTTGAACTTCTTCCTCCTCGAGTTTGACGCCGCCTGACGCTTCCCCCTGCAGATCCGCATCCTTTTGGGCGTGGCAGAATCGGCGTTCTTCCCTGGAGCACTCATGACGCTCGCGTCCTGGTACACCAAGCGCGAACTTGGGCAGCGCGTGAGTCTCGCTTGACCTTCCGGAGCGTAGTTTGAGCTTGCTGACGACCGTCGTCTCCAGATTACTCTCCTCTACTGCGGTTCTCTCATCAGGTGAGTCAGTTATGTGCACGAAGACGTCGTCCAGCCCCTTTCGACATGGAGGAGGACGCTAACCCTCAAACCGCCGTTCGCCTTTTCTCCCGTCATTACGCATCTTCCTCAGTAACGCCTTCGGACCGCTCATCGCGGCTGGTATTCTCGGTCGCATGGAGGGCGCCGGCGGTGTCCGTGCTTGGCGCTGGCTCTTCTACGTGAGTCCGCTTCCGCCCATCCTTCGCATGTTTCGCTGCTCCGCCTGCCCTCCCTCTCTTCTTCCTTTCCTTAATCTTCACTGGACCTGCATTGACTCTGTTATGGGCTGCAGATCGAAGGAGCAATCACGATGGCAGTCGCAGTCCTCAGCGTTTTTATTCTCCCCGACTTCCCTCACAACTCCCGCGGGTTTTCCGCCGAGGAGAAGGAGCTCGCCCAGCTTCGTATGACCGAGGACGTCGGCATGAAGGACGAGACGACTGTCAGCACGTGGACTGCGCTCAAGATCGCACTTAGCGACTACAAGCTCCATCTGTTGAGCCTCACATTGACGGCGATGGTCGTCGGACTCAGTTTCAACGCTTACTTCCCTGTAAGTATGCTCGTCGTAGTCGCTAGAACGCCAGGGGAAGCCTAGAGAACGATGCTGACCTTTGCCTCGTAATCCAGACCTTGACCAAGACGCTCGGCTATTCAAGCGAGGTTTCGCTCCTCCTTTGCGCTCCGCCGTTTGTCTGGGCTGCCATCGTCGCCTACTTCGTCTCCCGCGACTCCGACAAGCGTCAGGAGCGGTATCTTCACATCGTCGTTCCTCTCGTCTTCGGAATTGTCGGCGCAATCATCGCCATGACTTGCCGCAAGTCCTTCGGCGCCAGCTACTTCGCCCTCTTCCTTCTCGCGTCGTCGTACGCCGGCTTCGTCGTCTTCTACGCCTTGGTATCGTCGACTTTCGCCCGGCCCGCCATGACCCGGTCGATCTCGCTCGCCTACGTGAACGCGTTCTCGCAATTGGGTAATATTAGCGGAAGCTACGTATGGAATGTGCGCTTCTTTGGCTCTGCATCCTCCTCAAACGCTCACTGACTCTCCTTGCCATCCCTCCTCCTTGCCATCCCTCCTCCCTGCCGTCGCTTCACTCCCTTTGCACAGTCCAAGTGGGGACCGTCCTACACCAAGAGCTACGGCATCGTCATCGCGATGTTTGCGGCTACCATCATCGGCTGCACCGTCATCCGCTTCGACCTCGTCCGACTCAACAAGAAGCTGGCCGCGCGCGACGAGGCGGACGCGAAGGGCCAGGAGCACCACGGTCTCTCGGCGACCGACTACCCCGCCGGCTTCCGCTACACTCTCTGAACGACCGCGCTTCTCGTTTTTGAGAGGGAGGAGCAGCGAATACCGGTGGATGAAGCGCGAGGTGGAGGATGAAGGCGCTTTTGTATCTCGAGATTTGGAACCGGGTCCTTCGTGAGCGGACCTGCTCGTACAAACCTCTATACACTCTAGGCAACCTGGTAAGCGAAGAGCGAGAGCCTAAGATGTGTATTGGATTTTCGAGCTATTGCTTGACCTTCTCTCTTCGCGAGGGGCCGAGCGAGGGCGACTCGAGTATGTTCTCTGCGGCGCCAGTGGTGCACGCAGCGCCAGTAGACGTGCTTCTTGACTGGCAAAGAGGAGCAAGCGATTCGAGCAAAGCAGCAGCGAGTAAGGAGTTCCTTCAGTACAATACTTCGGGCATTGACATTCTTGCCTCGACATCCTGCGTCGACAGTCACCGAGGTCGACAGGATCAAAGCGGCACATTCCTATAGGGACGCTTCTCGCAGTTGTCACAAACGCTCGTAAACGTCGGAAGAACGATGCTGACCTCGCCTTGTGACTCTCGCCCTTTAACCAAAGCGCTCGGCGACTCGAACGAGGCTTCGCTTCTCCTCTGCGCTCCTCACGCCCTCTGAGCGAATGTCTATTACGAGTTGCGGGCACCTAGACGGAAACTAGCGTGAAGGGGGTAGAAAGGAGACTATCGCGAGGGAAAGCTTGAGGAGCGGGAGGCAAATCTACGACGCCGAGCCCTTCGTGTGCTTGAGCATGTTAGCGATGGCGCTCTGCGAGACAGGTGGCGAATTGCCCGGGCCGATCATGATCTTGGTCGACTTGGAGGGGACGCTGTCGGCGAGAATGTGGATCCAGCCGGGTCCTGCGAGCGTACACACCGTCAGCGAGCGGAGTGAGCGAGCGGAAGGACAACGCCACATACCCGGCGGATAGAGGCCGGGCGTCTTCGGCGCCGTGACGGTGAGCTTGTTGCCCTTGAGCGTCGCGGCGAGCTCGACCATGCGCTGAGACATGTGAACGCCGTGCGTCGAATAGCCGAGGTCCATGACGAACGCCTGAACTTTCTGGGTGCCCTTCGGAAGTGACACAGTCAGGGTGTACTGCGTGCCGTAAAGCATCTTGGCCGGCTGGCCCGAAAAGGTTGGGCGGCTCAGCGACATGTACGGCGGCGAGAGCATTTCGATCTGGTAGCGCGTCGCATACTCCTTCTTCGAGACGTTATCGTTCGGGTTCGAGCCTGCAACCCAGACGCGGCCGTCGGGGATCAAAGTTGCGGTCGAGTGGTAGAGGCGCTCGTACTTGGCCTTGGGGAACTTGTTCGAGAAGCGCTTGCCGACAGCGCCAGTCGGGTCGTAGAGGATCGGCTGCTTGACGGGTGTGCGGGCGTTGCTGGCGCCGACCTCGTCACGAACGTTGCCGTCTGTGAGGCGAGTAGGGCTAGTTCTACGGGCGGATCAGTGCGGAGAGGCTTCGACTCACATCCAGCGACACCAGCAGCCGCGCCGTTCACGATGAGGACGGTTGCGTCCGGCAGCAGGATTGCGTCGCCCATAACCTGCACGTGCCAAAGTTGTCAATTAGTGGCGCTACAGTCGGCACTGACGCAGAAGACGGCGGCGTACTCGAGGCGACGGCATCTCCTCGACGATCCAGCCCTTCCTGACCCCGGCGCCGTCAAGCGCCATGCGAGAGCACTGCTTCGATGCCGGGTACGTGGCTGAGAGCTGCGACGGGTTGATGTCGAGGTTGGCGGTCGTGCCGCCGCAGAAGAGGACCTCCGGGCGGTAGTTGTTGGCGATGGTGAGCGGGAGGAGGGCAGTGGCAGCAGAGCCGGGGTCTATACATCGGACAGCGATAGTGAGCAGGAGGAGGCGACGAAAGAAGGAGGGGGGACGAGACGAGTCGGCAACGCACAGGTGATGGTGATGCCGTTCGGGAGCTTCTTGAGGTGACGCTCGACGTTGTTCTTGACGTCGTAGATCATCGCCTGCGAGAAAGAGCGTCGGCAAGTCTACGAGAATGGAGGGGAAACTGAGCGGACCTGCTGGTTCGCGGCCATGAAGACGTATCCGTCCGGGAGGAGCCACAAGACGGGAAAGAGGTTCGAGTCGAGCGCGGTATGGAGGAAGTTGGAGTAGATGGGGAGACCGTCACCCTTCGGCGGAAAGAATTCGAAGGTCGGGTTGTCGGTCGACTCGCTGTAAGCGAAGGTTCGTCAGGACGGCAGCGCGCACAACAGATGACACGCAGAAGACGCCCGCATTATTATATCCGCCTCCGAGCATGCCACCCGCAATCAATAACGAGCCGTCTGTCAGCCTGACGGTCGACGGGTACCAGCGGGAGGAAGTAAGGCGGATCCGGGACGGGTTTTCGTACACGTCGCACTTGTCGTTCGAGCACGGCGTGAAGAGACGGACAGCAGCCAGTCCGCTCTTCGAGTAGACGTACTGCTGGCGAGGGTTGCCGCCGACGCTGACGAGAGTGCCGTTCGAGATCCAGCCTCCGCCGGCGCAGAAGCTGTTCGTCTTGAGGTCGAGGGGGCGGACCTTCTGCGTCGAAATGGAGTAAACAGCACCCCAGACAGACCCTCCGGTCTTGTTGTGAAGCGGATTCGTCTCCGCCTTGTCGTAGATCACGATGTGATCGTCGTCGACGAGCGTGATCTGCGAAGCGAAGGAGAGGGAACGCGCGAATAGACCAGATGTGGTGTAAGACGATGAAGGAGCGGTTAGCGATTGTTCTGCAGCCGAGAAGACCGGCGAGCGAACACACCTGCATCGCGGCAACCCCCGAGACGCCGGCTAGAGCCCAGGTCGACTTGCCCGACCACACCTTGCTGAGCGCACGCTTGTGCGGCCGGACAGAGCGAGCATGCCATGCCTCGGCGACCGCGGAGCCGTCTACGGAGCGCTCGAAGATGGAGGGGTCGCCCTCATAGTCGGCAGGCTCGGGGACCGGGAGGTCATCGGCGTAGCTGTCGTCGTGCAGGTAGTCGAAGAGCTCATCACCTACGAGGTCTGCGTCGCTGGTGAAGTCGACGATGCCGAGGGTCTGAGGGTCGGGGTGAGCGAGAGCCATGAAAGAGAGCAGGGCGGAAAGAGCGACGAGAGCCAAACGAGTGGATGGGGCCATGGTGGCCTGCGGTGGAGACCCTTGTGAGGTCAGGGAGAGTCAAACAAGCGAAGCGAGCGAGCAGCGAGAAAGAGAAGAGTTGGAGGGAGAGGGAGGGGGAGCTGAGCGACGAGGCTCGAGCGTGCCAACATCGCCGAATAGAGTGAGCGCACAGATGGCCAAAAGTGGGCCTGCTGGCATTCTCGCGCGTGTGTGCGAAGCCTCGTAGGGCCGCGTCGTCCGTCTGCGCCGCCAGACTGATGAGAAAGCGAGGAGGAGGAGAGAGGTCGTCTTGCGCAGCGAGAGTGTCGCTGGACAGCCTCTGTAGCCTTCAAAGATATCACCGTAGCTCTCTGCACCCGGTTTGCGGCGTATGAGCCCGTCGAAGCGAGTCGTCGTCGGCCAACTCCCATCCCGAGCCTCTCTCGCTTCTTCCTTTCGCCGCACACTCTCGCTGGAGCTCTAGCTACCGCAATGCCGCGCCCACAGAGGCAAGCTACCTCCAACGTCAAGTACACGGTGGACCCGCCGACTGACGACGAGGGAGAGGCCGTTAATTCCCGTCCGTCTCTCGCAGCTGACCCTCGGAAGAAGCGCGGCAGGACTGGCTCAAGGGTCGCCTAGTTACTGGCAGGTGTGCAACTGGACAGGCAGGAAGGATATGGCTTTGTCGAGCTTCGTACGTCTCCCTCTCACTGCTGTGCTCGGTACCCGCAAGCTTTACGGGCTTCGTAAATCTCGCAGGTCCACCACATCTCGCGCGACCACACTCCTCAAGATACGCCCGACATGCGTACCTTCCGCAAGGACGAGCGCCAGCCTGCATCAGCGTCCGCCTCGTCGGCCGCCCAGGGCTGAAGGTTCTACTCATGTGCGTCCTTGACACGCGCTTCGTCTTCAAGTCACCCTGCTGACACTCGCATTTTGTGCAGACGCCGACACCGCTGACACCGCCGCGCTTTCGTCTCTGTCAATACTCTTCCGCCCGCCCCATCCGCTCCCGTCTTGATCTCGTCGATATTGGACATTCCATCCGCGCTCTCTTGCATGTAATGCCGGGTCGTGTAATCCCCAAGCCGGCAATGGAAGCACCCGCCGAGAGTAAGCGCCCGAACTCCGTCTCTTCTCCTGAAGCCTCGCCCGTCGCTCCGCTCGTCCGCTTCCTTCGCCGCTCTCACCGTCCGGCTAGACTTCTAAAAGACTCTTGTTGCAGTACATCCGCGCGTCTATGCATCCCGAATAAACGGGTTGAGAGCAAGCAGCCGCTCCGACGCCTGTCGAAGCGTGTCCGTGTCCTTGCAAAACGCGCTGCGAGGCGACGCTCATCGTCAGCGCGAGCGCAAGAAAAGGCGGAGAAGCGGAACGCACACTCGGATCCAGTTCTCGCCGAGCGACCAGTGTTCCTTTGAGTAGAAGTCGGTGGGCGGGACTGCGCGAGCGAATCGAGGTCAGCAGGCTGCTGATCGAGTGGAACGATAGTATGTGACTGACTGAGGACGACCTTCGCGCTGCGGAGGAACGAATAAGGGGAAGCGGGGGTCAGCAAGACGTCACTTGACGACCGAGGGGGACTCACGTTTGCGCAACAAACCACGCGACGACCCAGTCTCGTGCTCGGCCCTTGATCAAGTCGGGAATCTCAAAGTCGGAGGGGATCTCGAGGCGCGAGGTGTTGACGAGGACGAAGTAGGCGCCTTCGGGAATGGTGCTGCGGGGTGCTCGCGTCAACGCGGACACAAGGAGCGAAGGGACGGTCGCGACGCACTATGGCAGACCAAGCTTGTCGAGTCCTTCGAGCAAGACCTGCTTCCGCTCCTCGTACGCCTTGATCTGGTCCGCGAAGAACCCGTTTTCAAGCGCCTGCTCGACGCCAATCGCGATCGCCTCCTGCGCGGGGCCGTTGCAGCTGAAGACGATGCGGGTGTGGGCAGCGAGGAGAGGCTGGATGAGATTGGGCGGGCCAACAGTCCAGCCTACTCGCCAACCCGTACTCGCGAACGTCTTGCCTGCCGAGCCGACCGTCACTGTTCGCTTCCAGAAATCGTCGAGCGCCGCGATGCGGACGTGCTCCTTGCCCTCGAAGGTAAGGCAGTCGTACTGTACCGCGCGAACCTCGTCAGTCCGGTTCGAGCGAGAGGAAACAAGCGAACGCACCACCTCGTCAGCGCAGATGAGCAAGTCATGCTCCTTGCAGATCTTGCCAATCTCGCGCAGCTCGTCCTCCTGGTAGACCTTTCCGATTGGGTTGTGCGGCGTGTTGATGAAGACCATCTTGGTCTTGGGCGTGATCGCAGCCTTGAACTCGTCGAGGTCGACCTTCCATTCCGACGCCTGAACGTTACCGGTCGATGCGCCTTCCGGTGCGCGGATCGGGACGTAAACTGGCTTGCCTCCGTTGAACGAGATGATGCCCTGGTACTGGTCGAAGTACGGCTCGAAGACGATCACTTCGTCGCCAGGACGGAGAAAGGCCGCCGCAAAGGCATACATGCCTGCAGTGTTGAGATCGTGAGCACACAAAGAGCGAGAGGAAGGGAAAACGGCTTTGTACGCACCCTCATTCGCTCCCGCCGTGACCTGCACCTCTGTGTTCGGATCCAGCTCCCTGCCCAACTTGAACGACGGCGACAGGTACTTCGACAGCACCTTCCTCAGCCTAGCATTGCCTCGCGGGAGCTGGTAATGATTCGTCTCGACGCGCTGAAGGACCTCCGTGTGTGCGTCGAGGACGAATTGCGGCGGCTTCCAGTTCATGAAACCCTGGCCGAGGTTGAGCGAGTCCTTGGGGACGTGCCCGGCGAGTGGTGAGAAGACGGACCACACACTAAGCGAGGCAAGTCGGGCGAAGGAGGAGGGTGAGCAAGAGAGATGCAGCGCGAGGCGAGCAGGTCAGCGAGGGAAACGCGACTTCGCGGGAGGCAAGCACGGACGCACTCAGTCTTGTTGACCTCTCCCGTGATCTTGTCCGAGATGTCCCAGCCGAACTGGTCGGCCATCTTGCCCGAGGTCGACGAAGAGTGGAAGTGGAGGTGTTGTGGGGACGGGGACGGGCGAAACGAGCGAGCGAGGGCGCGAGCAGGGACTCTGAGCATGCACAGAAGCACTGAACCGCTGGACTGGTCGCTCGCAAGCTCAGCGATGCGATAGCGAGTTGAGGGGACAAAGTCAACCCTGGCAAGCACGCCTTGCTCGGCACGGCAGCCAACGCTAGGCGGGACTGGCGAGGGGTCCGTTGAGCACACTCACGAACCAGAGCGCCGCTCGAAGCTTCAGTCGACGAAAGAAGCGTTGCGCGAGCGAGAGAGCATCATTCCCTAGCGACAGAGGCGCGACGAGCGAGGCTGAAACGCAAGTCAAAGGTCGATACTCGGCGCGGAGGTGCATTGCGAGGAACTCTGGACAACACGGGGTGTGGTGAAGCAGCAGCGAGCGAAGGGGGAGCGAGAGGGCGAGGAGACGAGGGAAAAGAGAGAGGGGAACAGAAAGGGACGAGTCGCCTACTCGCCATCCGAGTCCTCGTCGCCTGTGAGACGCGGACATCACGGCAAACGTCAGTGTACAGCGGCAAGAAGGCCGACGGATCGGGCGAGATCGAACGCGCGACTCACCGGACACCTCCTTGTTCTCCCTCGCGACACGGTCCATCAGCGCCGCCAACTCGAGGTCATCCGTCTCCGAGACCGCCTTGGGCTTCATCTTGACGTTGAGGAACCCACCGTCCTCCCTCTTGATGATCTCTCCAATCTTCTCAATCGCCTGCTCGAGGCGCTCGATCGCGCCCTGCTTGTCCGTCGTGTGGGTCACCATGACGTACAGCGGCGGTGCGACGAGGCGGATCTTGATGGGAATCTCCTCGGTCGAGAGCGACTCGCCCGCCGCGAGCGCTTCTTGGATTGTCAGGATACCGTTGTAGCTGAAGTTGGTCACCTCGATGTCGGCGCGGACCTTGACGGGTTGGGGCGTCAGGCGGCGCGCAATGTTGACTCGCAGCTCGCTGTAGATGTCTTCGGGAATGTTCATGTCGGCAAAGACGGTCTCGGGCTCGCTGAGCGCAACCAGTTGTGTCAGCCGATCTGACGAACACAACGCGAGCGACGACACCGCACCTGATGGACAGCTTGAACGCCTCGAAGGCGTGCCCGTACTTCTTATACAAGGGCCACGCAACCAGCTCCATGATCTCGTCCATCTCCTTGCCCGTCTTCTCGGCGACATGTCGGACGATCGTGTGCACCGTCTTGGACTTGTTGTACCGCTCCTCGCACTTGATGACGTCCTCGGGAGAGACTCGTCGCTTGGACAAGTCGATGTAGCCTGTTGCGAACCGGACAAAGAGGGTAAGCGAGAGTGGATTAGAGGTTCGAATGGCCTGCGAACGCACCCTTCTCTTTGTCGACCCTCATGACGACGACAACCTCGTTCCTCCCGACACGAATGAGCTTCTGGATACTACGGATTCGCCGCCTCGACAATTCGGAGAGGAGGATCATTCCCTCGATGTTGTCATACTCGAGCTGCGGGCGTCCCAGTGGTCAGCTCGCTCAATGCAGTGGCACCAAAACTGACTGCTCACCAGCTTGACGTATGCGCCCATCTCCTGGATCTGCTTGACTTGCACCATCACCACCTCGTCGACCTGCGGCAGTCCGGGAGGAGCAGCACACGGCACAAGTCTCTGTCAGCTTCGGTGCCACCACGAATGCGCCAATCTCGCCTATACTGACCTCTGGGAACCTGTTGAGCCGTCCCACAAGCGCGAGCGAGTGTGAGCATGCGGTCCGGCACTTTTGCGGCGTCGCTGGAGGCGCGACAAAGGCTCGTGTGTGCGCACCTGTTCTCGTAGTAGCGCATGGCAGCTGTGTGGCGTGTGTGACCCTGTACGGTGTCTTTTGCGCCGCGAGAAAGCTGTGTGCGCGTCGTCGTCGCTTTCGCACAGAGTCAACCTGGGCGACGACGACGAGCTGACCCTCACCACGCCCTCGCACTGCTCGTGGAACCAGCTGAACACGCCATGGCTGCTCAGGAAGGACTCAAGGTTGCACTGCAAGTCGAATCGCACTCGTACGACGCCGTGAGGTCGCACACTCGCTCAGTTCTATCTCCTCGCAGGCATCCCCTCCCGCTGCTGTCTATCTCGGAGCACTACACGCGGATATCGCTGCAGACTGGCGTCCCGGGCACACGAGGTCCGTCCCAGTCCTATCCCGGCGCGTATCAGCCGCGCGCTGACCTCGCTTTCGCCCCTCAACCCAGTCGTCGGCGCACTGCTCGGGACACAGGCTGGCAGGGATGTCGAGGTGATGAACTCGTTCGAGGTGGTCGTTAACAACGAAGGCGGCGAGCCCAAACTTGACCACGCCTACTTTGTCACTCGACGCGACCAGTGTGCGCTCCCTTCTCCTCGCTCGCATGTGGGGCGACATCGAGTTGACCTGTTCCTGCGCCGCACAGTCCGCCAGGTCTTTCCGACGTTCGACTTGCTCGGATGGTACTGCGTCGGCCAGGCGCCAACGCCCGAAGACACGGCTCTCCACAAGCAGGCGCGTCGCAACTCCCTCCCTCTACTCTCCTTTCCCCACTGACACCGTTTCCCTGCGGCAGTTCTTTGAATACAACGAGTCCCCTCTCTTTCTCCAACTCGACCCCGCCGCACCCCCTTCTTCCTCGTCCTCATCGGACGCACCAGGCGCCAAAGACCTCCCCGTCGCAATCTACGAATCCGTGGTTGAGATCGTCGCCGACGAGCCGCAGCCTGTCTTCGTAAAAACCCCATATGAGATCGTCACGGGTGAGGCGGAGCGTGTGGCGGTTGAAGGGGTGAGCAAGCCGGAGGCGGGGAACGAAAGTGGAGCGCATGGGAACCGTGAGTTTGCGCACCTTCGCTTTGCACCTCTACCGATTCTGACGGTTGCGCGTGCACAGTTCTCGCTACCCTCTCCACTCAACGCAACGCCGTCTCAATGCTCCAGTCCCGCGTCTCGCTCATCGTCCAATACCTCCAAGCCTGCCTCGAAGGCAAGGCGCGCAAGGACAGCGAGACGCTGAGGATGATTGCGAGTCTTGTTGGGAGCTTGCCTGGCGGTACAGAGGTTGGTGAGCTGGAGGAGGCGAAGGAAGGTGGCGAGTTGAAGGAGGAGTTCTTGACGGTGCGTTTGCCGTGCTCTTTGTCGCTTGTTGACATTGCGAGACAATGCTGACTTCATTGGCTCTATGGATTGCTCAGGAGTACAACGACATCCTCCTCACAACCTACCTCTCGGCACTCACGAAGCAGCTTCTCTCCGCCAACGAGGTACGCAATACACTCGCTCTCGCTGTACGCTCTCCACTCACGCGTTCATCACACAGCTTCTCGACAAGCAACTCCTCTTCGTCGCGTCCTCGGGTTCGGGCGGATCTGGCGGCGGTTTTGAAGGCGAAAAGAGCAGCCGAAGGGGTGGGCGCGGATACGGCGGGAGGAACGCCAGGGCGTTCGGCTGATCCACGCTTAGACTCGCCCCCCCTTGCATGCATCCATTGTACGTAGACTCTATCCCCGTTGTTCGTCGTCGTCCTCGCACTTCTGCTGTTCTTTTGCTTGTAGTTTGTTCCCACCCTCGCATCGTACTCCTCGTCGTTCGACCACTCGCTTGCAAGACGTATTCCAGCTCGACAGACTGAGGAGAAGGAAGAAGCGAGAGTTGCAGAACAGCGCACGTTACTCCTGCTCGCATCCTCGTAATCGGACTCGCCGTGTTCCTCCCCAACTGGCTAGTACCCTACACCCCGCCCCTCACCGGCGTCCCATTCTGACTTCCTGCACGTCCGACCCTCCCTTGACCCGCCCCAATCTTGCCCTGCACGTCCCCGACCCTCCCCTCAAGGTCCCTCACGTTTTTCCTCAACTGGTCGGTCGTGCCCTCGATCCACTTGAGCGACCCCAGGTGCGCATTCAAGATCGCCGCGATCTGCGTAAGCGGGTCGTCTTGGTGTGTCCCGTCCGCGCCGGGAGCGAGAGCGGGCGAGAGGGCGTTCAAAGTCTGGATGAGGGAGGTGAGGGATGAAGAGGTCGAGTCGAGCGAGTTGGAGAGCGTCGAGGCGAGCTTGTACGCCTTTTCGCGCTCCTTCTCGGCTGCCGAGCCACCGCGCGAGAGACCGGCGGACGAGGTCGAAGACTGGTCGACGAGGTCGCCGATCTGTGCCTCGTACGCGTCGAGGATCGACGACAAGTCCGACTGCTGCGACTCGATGTAGTCGAGCGAGGAGGTGATTGTCGTCTGGAGAGGCGAGAGCGGCAGAACCGAGTTGTACAGGTTCGAGATCTGCGCAGTCGTCGGCGTCAATTACAGGCTTCTCAGCACGCTGCATGAGACAAGGAGAGACGCACCTGCTCGCCATTCTCCCGCAAGACGCGGTCCCACTCCCTCACCTCGCCGGCAATGTCGACAAAGTCGCGCGTCCGCTCGTCCAGTTCGACGGTCCAAACGTTGACGATCTCGTCGAGAGTCTTGCCTCGCAACATTGAAGGCGTCGGCGCGGCAGGGGCAGTAGTTGTGGTCGAGCCGAGCGCTCCAGGCGCGGACGGGGCAGGCGTAGTTGTGGCGGGCTTAGCGCCGAAGGTCAAGGCAGTCGACGGGGCAGGGGTCGCGGTCGGCCCGGGTGTGGTTGTTGGAGGCTTGAGACCGAAGGAAAGTGCGGGTGCAGCGCTGGCTGGAGCGGCGATTGGCGCAGAGGCGGAAGGTGCACTGGCGGCAGAAGCGGTCGAAGCAGGAGCGCCGAAGGAAAACGCAGGAGCCGCTGCGGCAGGAGCTGTGCGCGTTGGGCCATCAGTCAGCGTGTGGTAATCGCGAGACGCTCGAAATTGACGTACCTGCAGTCGAGGTTGTTGAGGCGGGTGCGGCAGGCTTGGCACCAAATAGTGAAGGTGCAGCTGGTGCGGCTAGAGCGACTCGTCAATGTACGACACGACATGCGTAGGAGGAGAGAGGACGTACCAGCAGGCGCGGCAGAAGTTGCGGCGGCATCAGCGGGCTTAGCACCGAACAACGGCGGGGTCGTAGTCGGCGCACTTGCTGCAGGAGCACCGAAGAGTGAAGGTGCAACTGGAGCAGGAGCTGCCCCGCGGAAGCATGTCAGCTAGGCAATCAGGGCGAGACGTAGATGGGCGCGCACTCGTTCCGGTGGACGCGGTTGTGAACTCGGGGGGCTTTGCGCCGAAGAGAGAGGGAGTAGTCGAAGCGTCCGCTGCAGGGGCGGCACCGAAAAGCGGCTTCGGAGCCTCGGCAGGTTTCACTGCTGCCGCACCGCCAAAGAGGCTGGGAGTGGTCGCGGCGGGTGCCGCAGCTGACGTCGCAGGGGCCGACGCCGCAGGTGCACCGAAGCTGAAAGTCGGAGCAGGCTTTTTTGCCGCTGCCTCGCCCGTCGCCGAATCTGCCTCGCGCTTTCCGCCGAAGAGCCCTCCTCCTGCCGCTGTGCCTCCACCGAACAACGGCGCCGCAGGACCTGGCGTCCCAGCCGGAGTCGTTGTTCCTGCTGCTGGCGCGCCGAACAATCCTGTTCCAGCTGGCTTGGCGGGAGTCGAGAAGAGTCCGCCAGCGGCGGGAGCAGAGATGGTGCCGGCGGCCGGAGCTGTGGATGCGGCGCCGCCAAACGAGAAGGTAGGTGTTGTCGATACTGGAGGTTTCGGTGCAGCCGCAGCGCCGAAGGAGAAGGAGGGAGCCGTCGAAGTTGCTCCTCCACCAAACAGGCCGCCAGCTGGAGGCGCAGTGGACGCGGCGGGCTGACCGAAGAGTGGTGATGGTGCGTTTGTAGCCGGTGTACTTGTCGACGTCGACGCTGTGGCCATGCAAGCCCTGTATCAGCCTATACATCCCTCGTTCGCCTCCCTCGACTGATGAGGAGGACGCACCCGGAGTCTGACCGAAGCTGAAACCTGACGAGCCGAAGTTGAACGCTGCCGACATCCCAAGAATTAGTATGAGGCTCTGCGGCTATCAAAAGTCGCGCGCACCCATTGTTGCTTGAAGCGGACGACGACAACCCTCGCTCTGCCCCTCGCAACACGCCGTGGTCCACTCAACTGATTCAAAAGGCTGCTTTGAATCGTTCAGATGGACACTACAGAGGATCTGAGGCAGACTATCGCCCGCTTGTTGCCCAATGGGCTCGGCGCGAAGGGCGACGAGGAGCGCAACCCGGTCACCTTCCCCGCCCGCAACTTGCACGTTCTCCTCGCCATTTCTGGCAGCGTGGCGAGCATCAAGGCGCCGCTCATCGTCCGAGAACTGCTCAAGGTGCGCCTTGAAGATCGTGCATGCCGCCTTGAACTGTGCTCACCCTTGTAACTTGAACAGTACGACAAAGTGGACGTCCAGGTTGTCGCTACCAAGTCTGCGACGCACTTCTTCGACGCTGCCGGAATTCAGAAGGAGTATGCGGCCCGAGTCAGGGCCTGGACAGATGCGGATGAGTGGGCGGTGAGCCGGAATCTTCGTTACCTTCCCTGCTCCTACTGACGTTGACAACGTCAGCAGGGTTGGAAGCAGATCGGCGACCCCGTCCTGCATATTGAGGTGCGTGCGCTTCCGAAGGACAGACTCGTTCGTGGGTTGACAACGTAGGCTGCCTTACAGCTGCGCCGTTGGGCAGACGTCGTCCTCGTTGCTCCCTGCTCCGCCAATACTCTCGCCAAAATTACCAGCGGAATCTGCGACAACATCCTTGTACGCCACACGCTTTACCGGTCGTTGTTCACGCGGAACCTGACCTGCTCTCTCGCGCAGACCTCCTGCCTCCGCGCCCTGCCGACCTTCGTGCCCGTCCACCTCTTCCCGGCAATGAACACGCACATGTACTCGCACCCTCTTACGGCGAAGCAGCTCAAAATGGTCCAGGACGAGCTCGGCTACAAGGTACACGGGCCGATCGGGAAGAAGCTGGCTTGCGGAGACATCGGTGAGTGAGACTCGCTCTCAGCTCTCGATGCTCGACTCACGTATCTCTTGGGCAGGCGTTGGCGCGATGACGGAATGGAGTGACATCGTGCAGCTTGTCGTCGACGAGTATGGGCTCGAGCGTTGGGAAGAGGCGTCGTGAACACTCGCTCAAGCCTGCGAACCGGCCACGTCTGATTCGTGCCCCAAGCGGGTGCAGCACTTTCTCATGCGGCGATCACTGCACATCCTCATGACGCCCGAGGCCCAGGACGTCGCGGCGTTGATGCAGCAGTGCGAAGGAGCTCGAAGCGGCCCAAGGCGCTCCTTCGTCGGTGAAAAACGACGCGGACCTCTAAGAAGCGGCGGTGGATCTCCGAAACGGCCTAGCTGCGACGTTCCCCCGCCGCATCCCCTCGATGTCGCTCTTTCTCCTGCCCTCTGTCTTAGTAGGGACTCGCGCTAGTAATCATTGAATACACATCCTCCAACACTTGAGCGAACCATGGCAGGCAACTTGCGCAAGGATTCGAGACAACAAGCAGGTTGCGAAAAGACTAACACAAACAATGGGCGACAAAGTCGGCATTCCTCACGATCATCTGGCCATGCGCTCCTGCTCCAGCAGCGCCCGCGCCTTCTCCCGTCCAAGTAGCGCCATCAAAGCGCCCTCCCTACTCTTCCCCAAAGCCCAGCTCGGCGCTCCAACCGCCAAGAAGCGACACAGCGCTCGGACTTTTTCCCTTCGCCTCGGCGTGCGGATGATGAGGAACAAGACAGAGAGGTAGAAGATTG
Source organism: Rhodotorula sp. S30-09 (assembly GCA_023628235.1). NCBI lineage: Eukaryota > Fungi > Basidiomycota > Microbotryomycetes > Sporidiobolales > Sporidiobolaceae > Rhodotorula > Rhodotorula sp. S30-09. The sequence continues at coordinate 320,674 of JAMALD010000012.1, forward strand.
ACGGGTCGATGTCGATGAAGTAGGATGATTGGGCAGGGATGGCGATGGCTGAAGGATGCGCATGCGAATGATGGTGTTCGTGGGGAGCGGGAGGGACGATGGACGCGATCGAGGTCGAGGAAGACGAGTTGGACGAGGCGGGCGAGCCGTCGTTGCTTGCGACCCAGTGGACTTTCTTGTCGGGTACTGAACCCGCTCCACCAACTGCCCGATCGGCCTCGAGCGCATTGGCCCTCGCTCTCCGCGCCTGGCCCCATCCAAGACCAGTGATGCGGAACAACATCGCGACGATGAGATTGAGGCGGTACTGGATCGCGCGGTGGAGGGCGAGGAAGCGGAGTGCGGCAAGGTAGGTGAGCGTGCGGACGAGGTCGCGTTTTCGGCGTCGGTAGTGGTGCGGTCGAGGAATGCCGTAGGGGTCGAGCGAAGAGGGAGGGACGTAGGCGGGGTACCCGAAATGCGGGTTCGAAGCGTTGTAGGGAGACTGCGAGCGAGCAAGAGCGTCAGCACCTTGCAGCACAGACTCTGCAACTTCAGCGACTCACCATCATGTGCATGTCCCCCGCACCAACACCGCCCGCCATTGTGAGTGGCTCGACGCCCCTCCGCATCGACGGCGACGCCTCCCTCGAAGCCGACCTCGACACCGTCCTGGACTGCACCCTCGACCCCGCCCTCGACGAGAACCTCGAGCTCCGCCCGGACGCGACAGTCGACGGCCCTCTTGACGAATCCGGCCCAAACGATTCTCCCTGCTCGCCATCCGCACTCTCATCGTCTCCCGCTCCATACTCAGACTGCTCCTCGCTCAACGAGTCGTCGTCATCAATCTCGCGCTGAGTCTGCTCAAGCTTCTTGTGCAACTCGGCAAGACTTCGCACCCGCCGCAAACCGCTCGGGCTGCCTTCGCCTTGAAGAGACGAGCGGCGGCCGAACCCGAGCCAGCCGATTGAGCCACTGGATTCGGCCTTTGAGCTGGCGACAGTCATGACGAGACCGCTTTGTCGGCGTGACATGGCGGGAGTGATGGGTCGAGAAGGGGGAGCAGAGTGGAAGACTTCGCCGTGCAACGAGGCGGATGATGCAGAGGGTGTTGGGCCGGGTGAAGGGTAGGCAGACGATGTGGTTGAGGTTGTGAGGTGTGGTGGTCGGCCGTACTTGTCGAGGATCGGGTTGGCAGGCGTGTAGTCGTACTTGACGTTTCCACCATGTTCTGCGGGCGTCCTGAGTCAGTTGGTCGCTGATCATCCGCAAAGCGCCCTACGCACCGACGAGCAGGTGATCTTCGTCAAAGAACTCGAGCAGCTCCTCCTTGCTCGGGAACAAGATCCGCTCGAGCGCCGTGTTCGGCAAGACCCGCTTGGCTAGTTGCCACATGCCGGCGTACGCCCATCCGTAGTTCAGAACGAAGACTGCGTGACAAATGGTCAGTCGCGCAGCGCGAAAGAGATGCACGAAAGGCGCACTGGCTCCGACCATCCCGGGGAAGTGGTTCTTGAGCAGGTCGAGAAAGAAAGGGAGCAGCTCGACCTCCTGTGAGCCGGGGACACCATCAGCACAATCTGACTGTAACGGAAACAGCAAGCGCACCAGGTTCGACATGCCCGCACCGTCAAGGTCGACAATCACGACCATCTGCAACTTCGGGTCCTGGTCCTCTCCTGCCCTCCGGCTCATGTCCGACAAGTACCTCCTGCCAACCTCCCATCCGAGCCTCGCAAACTCTTTGAGCGCATCAAGACGTCCATCCTCCGTCCGCTGGACGTACTTCAAGTTGAGAACGGCGCAAGGTCGGCCAAATCGGTCGACGAGGGAAGGGTGGAAGAAGAAGAGTGGCTTGGTGAGGTAGATCGAGTGGATCGAGGCAGGACTGAGGTGGCGCAGGTGAGAAGTCAGGCGCCAGTGGCATGTCGCGTGAAGGAGTTTCAAGGCTGCGATGGGGGAGAAGCGGGCGCGGCGGCAGAAGCGGAAGACGGTGACTGTTTGCGTGCATTGTAAGCTTACGTACATCTATCGGTGTCCCTCTACGCACCTCGATCCTCAAGCAACGCCGTCCCCGCAGCGACTGCCTCCTCATCAAGTTCGAACTCGTCCCGGAGCGAGGGCAGCACCTCTGCGAGCGCCTGTTTCTGCACGTCGCGGACGAGGTCGGCGTGATCGCGGTACTGCTCGACGATCTGATCCTTGCGCGCGCGGAGACTCGCGGCAGTCGCCATCTTGCTCGTCTCGCTCGGACAGTCGTCGCCGAAGAGGCCGGTGAGGGGCGCTGGGAGGAGTGTGCTCGCTGAGATGGACCGTCAGGCGGCGTGGACGCAGCAGACAGCCGCAGTGGGCGCGTCGAGCAGGAGCAGACGAGCGGGAAGTGCGAGAGCGTGACGCGGGACGACCGGGGCAGGACGAGGTCAATCAAGCGCAATCACTGCAACTCACGGGAAAGGGCTTTCTCTCCGTAGCCTGGACGAGGGCGAGACGCTCGTTCAGGTCCGCCAACTGCCCTCGTTGGTGAGGCGAAAGCGGAGGAAAGGGAGGAAACAAGCGAGCCAGTCGATAGTCCCTCCTCCTCGTCCGCGTTCTCGTAGCTCAACTCGCCTGCCATGATCCGTTCGGGAGTTGCGGGGGACGTAGGGTGTATGATTGAACAGTTGCTAGGGTGAAACGTAACGAAGACAGAGGATAGGGGCGAGGCAAGGACGTCGAGGTGGTAAGGTGGCTTCAAGTCGTCGCCGTGTCGTTTTGGGCCTCCCGCGCCGCTTCTTAGAGGTCTGCGTCGTCCTCCTCCGGAAGGGGAGCTGCCTGGGCCGCCTCGAGCTCCTTCGCGTACTGCTGCATCAGCGCAGCGTCGACCTGGACCTCGGGCGGGGCAAGCGCGGGCGCGGCGACGAATTCGAGGTTGGCGTTGCCGACCAACTTGCGCGCGAGCCACAAGAACGGTCGCTCAAAGTTGTAGTTGGACTTGGCCGAGATCTCAAAGTACTGGAGGTTCTTCTTGCGGTGGAACGTGACGGCGCCCGTCTTGACCTTGCGCTCCTTGACGTCGACCTTGTTGCCGCAGAGAACGATGGGGATGTTCTCGCACACGCGCTCGAGGTCGCGGTGCCAGTTCGGGACGTTCTTGTACGTGATCTTGGACGTGACGTCGAACATGATGATGCCGCACTGGCCCTGCGTGGCGGCAAACGTTCTCCGGTCAGCTTCGTTGACTTCTCGCCTTCGCCACACGACCTAGCCCTGGTGGAATAGCCCGGGACGCACCTGGATGTAGTAGCCATCGCGGAGACCACCGAACTTCTCCTGGCCTGCCGTGTCCCAGACGTTGAAGCAAATCGTGCCAAAGTTGGTGTGGAAGGTGAGAGGGTGAACCTCGACACCAAGGGTGGCTGCGGGAGATCAAGTTGGACGCGAGGCGAGAGCAAGAGATGTGGCGGGAGTCAGCGAGCGAGTCGAGGTGTGGACGGGCGCAACTAAAGTGAGACGCACCGATGTACTTCTTCTCGAACTCTCCCTACGTCGTACGAATGGTCTCGCATGGTCAGCACCCGTCCATCTGGCTCATCGAAGCGAAGGGACCCCTCGAAACGCATCATTTACTCACCGTCAAGTGCTGCGAGGGCGCCACGATACGAGGTCAGCTCACAAACGTACGGAGCGGTGCAAGAGAGCCTGTGTACGCACGCGCTTGACGAAAGTGGTCTTGCCCGTGCCGCCATCACCGACTGAGCGTTGCGAGCGGGTTGAACGAGGCGAGCGAGGCGGCGTCGCGGCGAAGGAGGTCGGCGATGTTTACGGCGAGTGTTATTGGAGTGTAGGAGTCGATTGGCGTCATTTCAGGGTGTTCAAAGAGCGTAGGTGGCGAGGAATGGGGGATGTCAGCGCTCCTGGTCCTGCTCCCACCAAGGAGCCCTCTCGCGGCCGCACCACAGCGTTGAACGGTTGGTTGACTGACCGAGGACGAGCTTGAAGGTGGGAACCTGTGCTTGGTCGGCAGACATTGTTCACAGCGAGCGTGAGAAGGGACAGGCGAGCTGGTCGAGGGCGAGCAACGACCCTCTACCAGCTCGCTTGGCTGACGTGTCATCGCACCCGCTCACAGCGAATTGTGAAGGTTGTACAGGCTTACAAGATATCGTTGCAACTATCTTTCGATACTGCCGAAGCGAACAGACGAAGAAGCGAGGCGGGAAGATCGAAAGCGGCGATTCGAGGGAGAGAAACGAGAGCAGTCGGGCTCGGACGCCGGTGTGGGCCATGAATCGTCGATGAGGGCAACCTTTGATGCGGATTGCACTCGCCGACGTGCTCTCAACCCCCGCCATTCCACCACCTGAGCCTGCCGTCCTCTCCCGCACTGACAAACCTCCCTCCTCCCAGTCCCGCCGCCGCACCTCCGAGTCCCTCAACAGCCGGCGCCGAACCGACTTGTTCTGGCGCCCAGGCGAGGGACCAGACGTCGCCGGTATGATCGCGCAAATTCGAGAGGGCGGTCGAGGGAGAGGACAGGTCGAAGAGCTTGATCGTGCCGTCCGACGAACTGTGCGTGCGTGATAGGGTCAACGTCACTTCTTCGGATTGTTCAGAGATGCGAGAAGGAGATTCAGGATCGCCGGGACGCACCCGCTCGCCAACAGCCTCTCATTTCTCGCTGCGACCGTAACAACCCAACCCTCATGTCCCCCCATACTGGCGACCTGTCCCCTCCGCCCGCCTCCGCCCGCAACACCGCTATGAGACGTCAATGCGCGCAGGTCGAAAACGTTGATGCGCTTGTCGTCCGAGCCGGTTATGAGGAGGTTGGAGGTGAAGGACATGGAGCGGATCGGGGCGGAGTGGGCTGCGAAGAGCGGCGTGTCAGAAGTGCTCGCTTCAGGGAGGGATCAAGAGACAGACCTGGGAAGGAAGAGACGAGAGAGCCTGTCTCGGCGTCAAAGAGGGTCACGTAGCCCGTATCGCTTGAGACGGCAAGGAGGTTTCCTCCCTGACTCTGCAGGTCGCCGGTCCATCAGCACTACAGCCCATACCAATATGTCGATCCAACGCACGTATTCGACTGCCATCCCAAACTTGCCCGTCGCCTCGAGCGCCGCCAACTCCTGACCGAACGTCTCCTTCGCAGACGACATGACCTTGACCTTTCCCTCGCCTCCTGCTGTCGCGAACTGTGGTGCGCCGGGATGCAGCGAGATGTCCCAAGACGCGGCTGTCAAGCGCGAAGCATAAGACGTCTGTCGGTAGCTTTAGAGGCGAAAGAAAGGCAAACGCACCAGGACCCAACTCGACCCGCCCCTCTGACTCACCCTCGATGCTCCACCGCGTGATGACCGAATCAAGCGAACTCGCAACGAGGAAAGACGCGCCCGTCTCTGCTTTGTCGACGTCGAGGCCAACGATTCCGAGCGACTTGGGCGGTCGGATCGTGCGTGTTGGCGCGGCTGTCTGGGAGGGTGTCCTGTACAGTGTAGAACGTTCAGCTCAAGTCGGTCTAAGGCTACGAACAAACCGGCGCACCAGATCTTGACTGAGTGATCCGCACCTGCCGTAACAACCACCTCTTCCCCTCCTGCAGCCGGAGCCCACTTCGCACACCATATCGCGTCCGAGTGTCCCTGTTCTCCTCCTGGCGTGCTCGGCGGACTGGCCGTGCGGGATGGGAGGGTCGAGGAGGACGGCGAGGGTTCGCTCGCCGCCGAGAGGATGTAGGTTGCGCTCTGCGACACAGAGGTTAGTCAGCACGCGAAGACAGTGATGAGCGCTTGCCCATACCATGACGAGCGTTCACTACCCGTTGTCAGCCGTTCAAGCGAGACAAGGGCAGCCGTTGACGTCGAAGGGAAGGAGGGGAAGTTGGTCTGCTTCGATCACGCCGCCCGACACGCTCGAAGTGGCTCAAAGCGCTTGCTAGGCTTGTAAAGTACTGCTATCAGCGGCGCCAGCCCGCCACGCTTCGGTCCCACGCCGCTTGGTCCCCTATTCGTCTTCATCAGTCGATCCGGATTTGAAGCGCTTTCCTCCTTCTTCTGCTCGCCGGAACGGTCCAGCAGGTGCGCAATCTTAACCATCCAATGCCCATGAGCGATAGCTGACCCGCTCGTCCCGCAGGTCGACCGCAGGCCCAGCTTCTCCTGCTTCATCTCTCGGCCTTGCCTCTCGATCCTCGTTCGAACAGCCCGCACCCCCCCGCCCCCAATGTACCGCGCCGTCACCTGCCCTAGCTACTGCATCGCCGTCACGACCAAATCCTTGCCCTTCGCAACCAAAGCTTACCCGACACTCGAGCCGACCCTTCGCTTCCGTAACCTTGTCTCGCTGCGCGTCAGGCGCGCAAGTCTGCAAGTCCACAACACTGTAGCGGCAAGCACGCCTGCCATCGATCGTCTGCCCCTCAACTGGTCGACTTCAAACTCTGAGGGGCCGAGCAACGCTTCGCTGAGCGGTGGATCTGTGTTTACTGTCAGGCGACGAGCGCATCGAAGAAGCTTCCCTGGCGGTCACCTAAGAAAGTCTCACCATGCGAAGGTTGCTCAGAACGTCTTCGCGCCGAGGCGTGTAGCTGTCTCTCGCGAAACCTGAAGGAGCACTGGGCTCACGACCTCGGTCACTGTGGAAACCAGGTCCGTGGTCGGTTCCTTCCAATTGTCCTCCTATTTGAAAGCTGACAACCTGCTGTTCCCAGAGACGACACGCCAACTCTTGCGCGCTTATCAGCTCGAGATGCGAGGCCAGCCGTTGAAGCCGTCAATCCAGCATTCCAACCTCGGACTGGCGTGGTCGCGCTCGCCATTCCGGAACAAGACCACACGATGCGGTACCGCTACGGCGAGTGCAGGTTTGGAAACCTCTGGGACCACGGCGAGGACGACGAAGTGTACTGGAACGAGCAAGACCTGTGCGAGATCGCCTTCGACCTCCCTCAAAGTGCGGTAGTCGCTTCAAGCGTTTCCTCGTCGACTTTGACATTCCCGTCGTCAAGGTGGATCACGGAAAGGTCGGATACACCTACGTGACCGTCGCGAGCGCGAGGGGCGAGCGAAGGGCGACATCCGGGGACCAACCCCGCTTCGTTCCGCCCAACCTTGCAATCTTTGATTGGGTGTGACAGATACAGTTCTCTCGTCCGAGCGACGCTCAACCCAGCTCGCACCTCTACACCAACGACTTAAACTGCGACTAGGCGGTATACCCGGCATCGTTCCTCCCTCACCTTCGGAAGGCGTATGTCTTCGCTTCCGCTCTCCTTCTGCGATCTCACCAACTATCAATTTGCTGCGTCCCAACTGCAAGAGAGAATGCTGTTTCCAAAGGAACGAGAGTGTGTACAGGACGGGCAGAGATACCGCCAACTACATCGACATACGACCCGTCTTCCAGAAGTGCACGTCGACAAAGCTATGTGACCACGAAACCCGATGCTACTGCTTCACCTCCTAGCCCTCACATCATGACCTTATTCGGGGGATACCCCCCGCTCCTCCCTCCTCTCCCTCGCACGCTGCAACGGGTCAAACACCGCCTCCAAAGTCGCCTGCCCCTCACTCGACTCCTCCCGCTCCCGGCGCTCATCCTGGTCCTGCGAGACAGCACGCGGCGTCGACGACGAGCTCGAGGGAAGAGGGGCGACGAGGCGCCGAGAGCGGAACGCGGCTTCGGCGATTGAGGCGGAGGTTTGGCGTGCGGGAGGACAATCCGCTGCGGAGGAGGGGAGAGAGTGTGCGGCGGTTGTGGCGGGTGTCGGCGCGGAAGAGGCGTCGGTGACGGTGATGGCAGGTGTCGCGGACGAGCCGGCGGGAGAAGCCGTGCCGCCTGCTTCGGCGCGCCTCCTCCGCTCCGCTCGACGCCGAACCGTGAAGTCGGCAAAAGTCGAGGCGGTCGCGTCATCGTCGCCTTCGTCCGTGCCGGCGGGGACCCCGCCATCGTCGATATGCTCGATAAACCCAGCGCGCCAGATTCCCTCGAGGAAGGGCGAAGTATCGCCGCGCGCCTCGCCTTCCAGCAACCTCGCATGCGTCGCCTCGGTCGTCGAAGCGTCCTCGACACCGACCGACGCCATCACCGCAGCCCAGAGACCTCCCGAACCCCCTGAGCCCGCGCCAATTTCCCCTTCAGCACGCCTCCTCGCGCCCTCCCTCTGCTGCAACAGGTTCGTCAAGCGAATGGGAAACGCCAAGTCACGCTGCGCCAACTCCTCCAACAATTCTCGCATGCCAGACGCTGTGAGCGGATTCGAGGCCGCGCTCGTGACGGACGCGCAGCGGTTCAAGGCGGTCAGGAAGGACGAGTAGGAGGTAATGGAGGATGAAGGGAAGGGTTCGTCGGTGAGGATGGACCAGAGCTCGGCGAAAGTTGGAAGGAGAGCGGCGGAGGACGGGGAAGAGGAGGATGCGGAGGCGTTTGGACGGGAGGGCGAGCGGGTGTCGAGGGAGCCAATCGAGCTGGGGGTTTGGAGCAGGTCCTGGAGGACCATCGGTGGCTCCGCTGACATGCCGAAGAGGTCGTTGAGCTGCTGTTGCCGGAGCCGCATCGAAGGCGACATTCCGTCGTCGGTTTCGTTCGCGCCTTCTGCGGGTGCGCGATGATTGCGCAACCGTTCCCGCCTCCTTCGCACTACCGCTTGGTGCTCAACGTCAGACCCGTCATCCGAGTCGCCGCGCAGGGGGTCTTGCATGCGAGACCTCGAGACTTGCCGGTCGCGACTGTGCGAGTACAAGATGTCCGGCGCGAAGTCCTGGACGAGTTGGCTGATGCGACCTGCTGTCGAGATGCGTGGTCGACGTTGGAGGGTCGGACCAGTGCGTTCGGTCGAGAAAGCGGGTTGCGAGGGGGGATGGCGTTTGGGAGGACGGCGAGTGGACGTCTCCTGTCGAAACGAGCGCGTCTGCCGTTAGCTGACGCACACAGTGAATGCAAGGAGTACTGTACGCACATAGAGCAGCACCTCAAAGACCCTCAACGACCCCTCATCGCGAACATCCAGACTCTCGACAAACTCCTCGTACGAGACGACCGGTCCCCTCCTGCGCGGGTTGTTGCACGCTGCCTGGAGTAGCAGCTTGCACTTCTCGAGGAACAGCTGGTCGTACGCCTGCGGGCTGAGCAATCCCATCGCTTGACACAGTGGCGCCTGGACGATCGTGTTGTGTCAAGCCGCGCGGAAGGAGGGTGTGCGCGTGGTTGTGGGTTCTCTTGAGTAGCAGGGAGCAGTGCACGCGCTCAGCAAAGGAGTCCAGCGGATGTGAAGCAGAGTGGTAGAGCGCAGGCATGTGGCATCGCTTGCTCGAGAGTGGCTTTCCACCGCAACTCGCTCTGGCGGGATCGTGCTTGCGCCTGCAGTAGTGAAAGTATTGTCTGCGAGTCCAGCGGTTCTACCAGCTGAGCGCCAAATGGCGTGTGAGGCGTATTGCGGCGACCCGTTCGAGGCCAGCCTAGTGAGCGCGACCAAGTCCCAAGCTCACCTCGCTCAACAGCTTGCGCTCCTTTCTCGTCCCTCACAGCACCAGCACAGCTACAGGTGCGCCCAGACTACTCACGAGTACCACAGCAAGGTCCGCGAACTTACACCGCGTCGTCCCGTCTCGTCCCGCCGCTCCCTCGTCCCGCCAACACCTCGCACAGCCATGCTTCTCTACACCGACGCCATCACCAACGACGAGCTCATCTCGGACGCTTACGATGTGGGTTTGCACATCCCAGCGTCTTCGTTTCCCGCTACGACACGCGCACGAGATGTCGTCGAGGAGGAGCGCGAGCCGGGAGTCGCGGCGAGGCGTGGCACTCTTCGCATGTGGCGGGCGGGGCGCAAGAGCGGTCGCAGGCAGGGGCAGTACATGCAAGGCGTCTAGAAGGAGTGCCAGATTTGCGGAGAGCCCGCATAAGCACCTGTCGGACAACCTTGGCCCGCACGTCCGTTCCCGATATTGACATTCGACCCCGTCTCGCGCAGCTCAAGGAGGTCGACGATGTCGTCTACGAGGCCGACTGCGCCATGATTACCATCAAGGAGGGCGAGGTCAACATTGGTGCCAACGCGTGCGTCCCTCTCTCGCCCCACTTGCGTTTATGGAGGAAGACTCGACTGACCTTGCTTTGCTTGTTGCGCAGTTCGGCTGAGGAGGCTGAGGAGACCCTCGAGGAGGGCGAGCAGCGAGTCAACAACATCGTCCACTCGTTCCGTCTTACCGAGACCTCGTTCGACAAGAAGTCGTGCGTCCGCGTTCGCCTATCCCTCACTTAGCGTCTCCCTGACCCAGTGCGATGCGCAGGTACATGACCTACCTCAAGGGCTACATGAAGGCTGTCAAGGCTCACCTCCAGGAGGCCAACCCTGACCGCATCCCCGCCTTCGAGAAGGGCGCCGCTGGCTTCGCCAAGAAGTGCGTCTCGCTTCCTTTGTTTCGACTCTACGTGCCATACTGACGAGCATTCGTACGCAGGGTCCTCGGCTCGTTCAGCGACTGGCAGTTCTTCACCGGCGAGTCGATGAACCCGGACGGCATGGTCGGTGAGTCTGCGTTTCGGCATCTTCCCCACTCTCGCACGCTTACTCACGTCGTTCGCTCCTACAGCCCTCATGAACTACCGTGAGGACGGTGTCACCCCTTACATGGTCTTCGTGCGTCGCCATCCCGTTGCATTCCCCTCAACGACTCCCGCTGACCCTCCCCGCCTTACATAGTGGAAGGACGGCTTGAAGGAGGTCAAGCTCTAAACAATTGAGCTCCATCTCCTTCTCCGGTTCTCCTCATGCTGTAGCTGCTGTTTCTCCTTTCCGCATCGGTTCTCCCTTCCTTTTTTACCCACTCGTTCTTTCTCCTCTTCGCACACACTGTTGGGCACCCTCTCCCTTCGCGGGCGCCACTAAAAAGGCACCACAACGCGTCCTTTAGACACCTACGCCTTGCGCCGTCCGCCCATCGTCGAGAGTCTCGCTCACCCCCCCCCCCCCCCGCCTTCTTCCAGGCTTCTTTTTCGCCGGCCCGACTGTTCTTCCGCCGCGCCTTCGCTCCTCTCGTCACTTTAATCTCGCAGGAACTTGCGAGCTTTCCACCGGTTCGCCGCTCGCACCTCTTGCCCTCCGCTGTCGGCGCCTCCTCTCCTCCTCGCGGTCCTCTCGACGAATCACAACGCTGGATCTGGGCTGCGAGCTCCTCAACCTGGCCGCTCATCGCCATGCGTGGCACGGCGTATCTGATCGCGCGGACCTCCCTGGACTTTCGGCGCCGGACCCGCTCTCCCGACTGACTGAGGAGAGGCGGTTCGCCACGCTGCTTCCACAATGGTCCTTGAAGGCGAATCTATGCGGTGTAGGTTCGCTTGGGCCGCCAGCAACGTCCTTCAGCTCGGCTCCTCTCCTCGCTCGCTCCTCCATCCGCCTCTTGCCCCTCTTGCTCCTTCCTCAGGCTCGCACTCCCTCGAGACTCTCTCGCACTCATTTGTACGCCATCGCTCGCTTCGCCCTTACCTTCGCCGCTATCGTAGGCGTGCCAGCCCGCTGCATTACAGCCGGCGTATAGAGCCCGAGGCGACGAGGACTGTCCCGCCCCTACGAAGGTACGCCAAGCTCATGCGTCCGGCAACCTCGTGTCCTCCTTCTCAATCGCCCGCTTTGTTTGCGTACGCGAGAGAGGCGAGTCAGTTCGGTTCGCCCAGGACGACAGGAGGACGCACTCGAAAGCATCGACGCTAGCCCTCACGGAGAAGCTGAGCGTGCAGCGAGAGCGCCAGTGGACCGCAGTGAGTGCATGGCAGCGAAGAATCCGCCTGCGCTCGGAAAAGTTGTCAGTCAGCTGCGCATTGGCGAGAGACCTGCCAGTTGACGCACGCTGGGTCGTCCGGAGACCGAGACTGTGGGTGCGCGTGTCAGCCTTGTGAGACTCGTAAAGCGTGACGGAAGGAAGCGCACCTGAAGATGTAGGAGAGAAAAGGTAGAATGGCTGCAGAGTCGCGAGGGCGGGGTCAGCGACGGTGGAGAGAACATGGGAGAGGAGCAGCAGCAGCGCACATTAGGCGGCGCCGTTGAGCTTGATTACGTGTTAATGTTGACCGTCGAGCTGTAAGTTGGAGGTGGACGACGAAGGCTGCGAGCGAGCGAGCGAGGAAGGTCAGCTGTCGCCCAGAGTCGCCCTCCTCCCGTCCTCCCAACGTCGAACGAGAGCCGGAAAAGGAGAGCACCCAACTCACACGTCGACCTTGACCCACAGCAAACCAGCGCATCCTCCACCGAGTCGTCGACGCGGTTGAACTGCGAGCGGAGATGGCGAGGGGAGGGTCAGCTCGAGTTTTCCTGTTCGGAGGGGGCGTGAACACACTTGCGGCGTCAAGGAGGAGGTGGTGGTGGCGTCGGGGGTCGAGGCGAGGCAGAAGAGGGGGGAGAGGCTGCGCGGCGTCGACGGTGAGGACTCGCTGTGGGAAGGTCAGCCTCGACTGCAGGGTCGAATTGCGGGTGAGGGAGGCAACCAGCGGGGCCCGCCTGCAGCTCGTCGTACTCGCAAGGGTCGAAAGTGTCAGAGGCAGCTTTGTTTAACGCGGAACGAGCGACTTTTCCTCGCGCCTCCTCCTCGAGCCCTCGCGACCGCACTCGCCAGTCATCCAGCGCGCGCACTCGCAACGTCGCAGGCTGTTCTGGTAGATGTCCTTTGCCGCTTGCAGCCGGTCCGTGGCGAAGAAGCTGCCGTATAGCGGACGGTGCTCGACCTCGATTCTCAAGCCGCGCGCAAGACGGCGAGTGCGTTGTGAAGCGGATCTGCGAACCAGAAATGCAAGTTGGAGAGTAACCAAGAGATCGCTGAGCACGAGAGGTAGTACAACAGCACAGCAGAAGCCGATGCGCGAACCAGCGCCATCGCTCGTCATTCAAGCTGCATTGATTGCCGCAAAGATAAGATAGAGCGCCAGAGGCGTCCGACGCGGACGCGGAAGGGTCGCGACTTGGATTTGGATGAACGGGTCGGCGACAAGGTCCTCGGTGAAGAACTGCACCGTCGAGCGGTGCACCTTTTTTATGCCGGCGCGACCGCAGAACTCCTCCGAATGAGCGGCGAACTGCATCTCAGTGAGAGCGTGCTGGAAGCGCGCCGTGATGCGGGCCCCGGAGGCTTCGAGGCGTTGAAGTTAGCCGGCAGCTTCGAGGCCGGCAAGGAAGGCGGGCCTGTAAAACGAGCGTAGTCAGCGACGGCGAGGAAGAGGAGGTTCGAGGCAAATCACTCCGAAAAGGAGTCGTCGTTGAGAGCAGCAGGGCCAGAAATTGTAACGTGCGAGAGAGAAGGGCCTGTCGAGTGGAGGAAGCGGTAGCTAGCGAAGGAGGGAGAGAGCGAGAAGGCGACTTTACAGCGCGCGAGCCGGATGGTCCGCGGACCTCTCCAAGTCCACGGATGCCGTGGGGCGGTCGGAGAATTCGAGACACGATGTCGAGCAAGCGGGGCGGGCCAAGAAAGCGAGCGACGAGAAAAGCGGCGCAGAGGCGAGGAGAAGAGAGAGGAGGGGGAGGCGGAGTCGCGAACGTCTCCACTCGGCGCTCAGTCACTTCTGTAGGAGGCGTCAGATTGTGAAGAGCAACGGACGGACCCACCCAGCGAGAGCCACTGCAATCCAAGTCTCAATTTCTTCGCGAGTCCTCCTACCGTTCAGTACTCGTCGTCTCCATCCATGTGCTTCAAAAAGACGCGCTGCGGAGCCGGCTTGGCACCCTTGACGAGCGAGTCGACCTCTTCCTGCGTCAGCTCGGGGAGCGCCGGCGGCGAGTTGCCTGCAAGAAGCGGAGGTGGAAAGAGCGCCTCGAGGGCCGACGCTGCCGCTGCGTCAATTAGCGGATCTGCCAACTCCAACTCGACCACCAGCAGTCCTTCCGCTTCGTGAGCTCGCAAATCCTTCTCTCTTTCTGGGAAGCTCGCCAAACGATTCTGCCGGCCCGGCCACCGGCCACCGGCAGCGGAGCAGGCATCAACGCCGTCCTCGATCTCGTGCGGCCTCTCACCTTCCATTCTCAGGTGCCGCTGACACTGATCTGTTTCCCGCGCAGCCTCCTCGCAGTCGTCCTCGTCGGCTCTGCCGCCATCCCAGCCTAGATGCAGGAGATCACCTCTTATCCCCGACGCCGTTACTCTTCATGACAGTTACGCTCCTTTAGCCGTACCCGCCTGCAAGTGCACGTCGTCATTGCTGGCCATCTCTCCTATTTGAGGCTTCACACGCTATCTCTCGCAAAGCAGGGTTTCGATTTCGCGCTGCTGAAGTGTATGAGTTCAAGCGCTCGCGTCAATCTCCTCGCCTCCTCGTCGCTCGCCTCCTCCCTCGGCCATTCGTCGCGCGAGCGCCTGCAGCATGGCCGGCGAATCCTTGTACTCGGCGCCGCGGATGCGGAGGTTATACGAAGCTGACGAGGTAACGCGATCAGTCCTAACAAATCTGCAGAAAAAAAGGAAGAGAGCGCGGGGGCGGCGACGCACCGTTCTCGATCTTCCCCAGCGACTGGTCGAGTACTTGCAGCTTCTTCGGCAGCCAGTATGCGTACGGTGCAAGCGGAACCATCTCTGCGAAATAATGAGCGTCAGTGGGCAGCTCAGCATCGAAGTGCGCGAGCAAAGAGTGCGACTAACCACCCTTGATCTCCCTGACCAGCCTTCCGATCTTGTCAATGTTGGCAAAGTCGCCTCCACCTTCACCTTCCGCGCCTCCCGCGAGCGAGTCGCTCAGGTTCTTGCCGACGGAAGCGATCGCCAACCGCATCAACTCGCCGGTCAAGTCTGCCACGCCGCCCAGGTAGTCGTCAACCGTGACGCGGAAGTAGGGCGCTGCTTCGTCAGACGCGATTGTACCGGCAGTCCCCGCGACGTCGCTGGCAGGAGCGGAGGCGGAATCGGAGGGGACTGCAGCGGATCGAGGTGTTGGCGGAAGGAGCGAAGCCTGCGCTTCTTCGAGAGTCGGCAAGCAGTGGTGCTGGAGGTAGTAGTAGAAGGTGAAGCCCTCGAGCTGCGAGACGGACGAAGTCAATGGAGATTAGAAGGACCAAAAAGAAAGAGCAGCGCACGTATTCCTGAATGCCGGGACTAACGCTCCGCTGGTACCTGCAGAAGCGAGGTCATCAGCTCGTGACTTCCTCCACTGCACATTGCAGGCGACGTACCTCCAGAAGTCTGCGCCTTGCACCTCGCCCTGCAACTTCTCGAACAACACCCTCAGGTCCACCATCTTGCCCTCAACCTCCTTGAACACCTGCTTTTTGCTCTTACCGCCTCCGATCCGATGCAGGGCAAAGATAAGCTGCTTCGAGAGCGCCGTAACGTCGCGCGAAAGCTTGACGATCCGTTCTCGCTGGGCGTAGTGGGCGTCGAGTTCGGTGCGGAAGCCGTGGAAGGCGTCGAGGAGGGCGTCGGCGCGCGCGCGCTGAGGAGCTGCTACAGTGAGGTCCATATCGAGTGCCTTGACGGAGGGAGAAAGCGAGACGGCAGTTGTGAAGGAATGGAGGAAGGGGGCGAGAGACTGCGTGGGGTTTGGGGGCGAAGCAGGACGGCGATGCGCGGGCGGTTGCAGGTGTTTGAGCGGTCAGGTCAGCGCGTAACACGCTCTGCAGAAGCGCGGAAAGCGAGGCGGTTTCGCTCACTGATGAAGATCTTGGGGGTCGGCACGAGCTCTAGCTAGCTTGTGGCGGCTGTGAGCGCCGATTGAAGGGTCGCAAATGCTGTTCAGGGCGGTCGAACGGGCAGCGACGCGCTATGTGATGCGGATTTGACAAGTTCAAATCGAGGAGCGAGAGGGAGGCGATGAAGCCTTTGATGGACGTGTAGCCCGCTACGGGTCGTTCGCAAAGCGGGGAAGGCTGTGGTGTACGGCTGCAAGAACTTGGCAGGCGATATGAGTCGCGAGCAGCGGGCGGTCTGAGGGAGAGCGCCGTCGAGCCTGTCCGCAAGGTCTTTCCGCCAGCGTCTCGCGCTCTTCGTTTCGGTACAGCCGTACGGATAATTACATGGCAACACAGCTATAAATCGTGCAAAGAACCGGAAAGAGTGAGAGGAGAGATGCGAGGATGAATCTCCCCTCGCCATTCCTCTGCTTTCTCCCGCCTGGACTTCCACGCTATTACAGCCCCACCTCAGCAAACACTCCACTAATGCTTCTCCACCCAATAAGCCCGCACGCGCTAGTCACAGCCGTTTCCGAACCGCGTCTCGAAATGAACGAGTCTGTCCCGAGTACGTAACTCGACGCAGACGTCGCCTACACACGGCAGTCCCGTCAGCTCCTCCTTTTTGGCTCAACGCAGACCGGCACGCACCGTTCGCGGTGTTGTGCGACAAGGACTCGATCTCGAAACCGACGAAAGTCAGGCCGCCGCCGGTTGGGACGTCGATCTCCGTCCGACACTGCATCTTGCCCGTCATCAGATCCTATGGTTTTGGGTTGTCGAAAGTTACGCTGAAGTCGTTGTGGTGCATCTTTGGCTCGACGTCGAGCGGAAACTGCTCTTCGGACGTAAGGCCCCAAGCGAAGTGTTTCCCGTCCAGCGAGCGGAAGTCGAAGGCGTGGTTGTGCTGGAAAAGGTCGACGCTGGACAGAGACGCATAAGCACAATCCACATGCGAGCCGAGACGGCAAGGTGAGGCTGCGGGACGTACTCACTGGGTCGCGTCATCCACGAGGGCTAGTCATTCTCGTACCGGTTCAGCTCCGATAGAAGCCACTCTTTGCGGCGCTCGAGGTCCATCAGGAGTGCACTGAAAGCGATCGGTGAAACCGTCGGTTAGAGAGCTGGTGTAGGGGAAGTCGGACGTGGGGCAAGACCAATGTCGGCCGCGACACAAAGCGAAGTGAAAGAAGAGAGGCAAGGTGAGGAAGAGCATCGTAGCATTGGAAGCGGGGCGAGCGCGAGGCAAAGCGGACGTCCGGTGGGGAAGTACGGCGGAAGGTTGAGAGTCGAAAAGGGCTCTGGCGATCTAGCAATCACGTGCGGCGAAACGGGCCAGACAAGGCATGAAAGAGAGTGAATTGTCTGTACACGCACTGTAGAGTCCCGCTCTACCGTCCTCGCGAAGGTGGTGGCGGAGGGGGTGGCAGCAAGAAGCCTCCGGGTCCACCGCCCGCACCGTTCGCCGGCTTGTCCGCCTTCTTCTTCGTCGACATGCCGCCGAGCTTGATTGAGATGGTCTCGCCTGCCTTGAGAGAGAAGTCGCGAGATGGTTGCACAGGAGCGGAGAGAGTCGCGGAGGAAGAGGAGGAAGGAGCGTCGGGCACGAGTTTGGGCGGCGTCTGTCGCTTGGTCCAGTCCTGCAGACTGCGAGTGCGAGAAGGGAGGCGCGAGCAGTGTCAACGGATCGAGGCGTAAATCCAGCAACGCGCACATCCGCATGACGCCTTAAGAGGGTGAGCAAAGTACAGCGGACGCACGCGACGTTGAAGTCGAAGCTCTCCGTCCGCTCCGGGAAGCCCATGCCAATGTACGCCTTCTGGCCCGAGCCAGCATCGATGACGGTCAGCACGAAGTAGCGCGACGAGTCGAGGACGGCTTCGCATCCGCCGTTCGGGTTCTGTTTTGTTGGCTTATAGGGTGCTTGAGCGAAGAGCTCGCCTGTTCGATGACCGAGGGACTGTGTAAGCATGTGTCGACCTCGAGACGGTGATCGTCAGGCGGAACTGACCGGAATCTTTATCCTCGAGGTTGATGAAGCACTTTGTTGGCACTTCTGAACCTTTCTCGATGACTCGCGAGCGACCTCGCCACATCGGTTCCGTCCTGTGTACGATGGAGATCAGCGTGCGGGCTGCATTGTGTCTTCAACGCAGGCCGGGCTTGCGGGTTGTGCGAAGCGAGGTCGGGCGGTTCGGGCGGTTCTCCTGACCGGCCGAGCAACGGCTGCCGGCGACACCGCAGTAACAAGAAGGCAGAAGACTCACATCTCGCCCCATTCTGCTGCCCTGTATCCGGCATTGCTCGTTCGAGGGGGGATCTGTGGAGGACAGAGCGATGTCAGGGACGTCCGATGAGCGGGAATAACGCTCGTCCACCTCTTCCGTCCAGCCAGGTCACCGACGCGAACCGATCGTGCAGTCAGTCCAGCCGCTTCTGCCAAACTGGAGATGCCCAGAGCAATCCGCACGGTCCTTGCGCAGACCCTCCTGGACGACTAGAGGAGGAAGCTCGGAGGCCAACGCACCTGGTAGACGTAGACATCCCGCGAAATGAAGAGAACCGACTCGTAGTCGTCCATGGCCAGCTGTCAGAGTGGAAGGAGTCGTCGGAACGAGGAGTGGTGGTCGGGTGGGAACGAGCGAGCAATGGTCAGCTGCGTGATTCGGCTGGCTCAGGCAGCGAAACGCAGCTCATGCGTACCTGTGGGATCTTCTAAAGCTCGATTAGATGAAGTGCTGACAGTGAAAGGCGTGTCGCCGATGAGGAAGTGGGGACGATGCGAGAGAGGGCGAGGGAAGGCGGTGGAAAGGCTGCGTCGTGCTAGCGATCCTTGCGGCACTCTAATAAGCCTGTCTAGCAGCAATACAGCCCTGCAAGCGCGTACAGCTACTGTTGACGGGGACGAGGTCGCGTTTCCATTGTTCGCCTCGTCGCTTCGACCAGCCTCCCCCTCCCACAGCTCGACAGGACTCGTTGGACAGCCAGAGCTGTCCGTACGAAGCCTGTCTTTGATACCCGACTGCTGCCATACCCACATACACCGGCACTCCTCGTCTCGCTCTCACCGTTCGCGAGGATCGGCCAGCATGGCTGTCTTCTCGCTAGACACTTTGTTCGACCCAGACGAGCGCCTCGACTACGCACGACATCTTCTCAAACAGGCCGCGAATGGCGGACAGGCAGAGTTGCGGGAGCTGGCGGCTTTCCTCCTCCTCCTCGAGGTCGTGGCCTGCCTTCAAGTGCAGAAAATGGCAGAGGGGCGAGTGCTGGGCGATGAACGGGAGCAGGATACGGAGAAAAAGACAGACGAACCCGCCGCGGGTGGCTTGGACGCGGACCAGCGCACTGAGGGCGTACGAGCGGCGTCAGGAGACACGGACGAGGGAGGCCTGAGCGGGTCCGCAGGAGCTGATGCAACGTCTGCTGAACGGAGGACTTGGGTAGACTACCTGAACGCTGTTGTACGTCCCGCTCGCGTCTTCAGACTTTCACAGGAGTTGACTTGTTTGTCCGCAGTACCTGGGCGAGCCTCAGTCCGCGGGATCCCCTGTACTTCAGCCACCGCTAGCGCCAACATCAGACTCCCGAACACTCCTGCTCAACGTCTGCTCCCGCGAACGGCCGCCGCAGGATTTGCTCATCTCGCTCGTCGACGTTCTCCTCAGTTCTCTCAGCACATCCACCCTTCCACAGCTATCGACCTCGCACTCCTCCCCTCGGTTCACAGACGGCACACTTGCGGCCCAGCTCCCGTCTTCCACTCTTCCGTTGCGACTTCCCTCGTCGACCATGTCCAGCCTCACCGTCTCCCTCACCTCGCCCACCTCCAAACGTCCCGAGGCATCCCGTCGTACGGTCTCAACCATCCTCGGCCACTACGTCTCGCCCAATTCCTTCGGCGTGCGCGATGTAGTCGAGGAAGGGAAGGTCTGGTACGCGCAAGAGTCGCAGGACGACGAGCGCATCAAGCGGATCTATCCTTCTCTCGGCACAGCTGCATCGTCCGTCAGTGCCGTCGCCTCAGAAGTATCGGAGGATGAAGACGCCGATACCCGCAGCATCGCGACCGGCATTCGCGAGGCGCAAGAGTCGATCGCCAGGAAGGACAAGAAGCTCGAGTGGTTGCTCGGTAACAACTTTCAGAAGGGCTGCAACCGGTCCGACTTGCCTGCTTCAGCCTCCACCCCGAAGCGCTGGAGGAGCACGACGGCGTCGACCTCGTCGTTCGGATCGTCCAGCTCGTCGACCGTTCGAGGCGACCCCGCCCCGATCGCACCGACCGTCAGCCGCACGAGGGAGACGTCGTACGACTCGGCGGGCTCGAATGACGCGACTTCTCGTCACAGCCGGATGATCTCAACCTCATCGACTGCCCCGCTGCTCGCTCGCCGCTTGAAGGACACGCTCGACCACGCCCTCGAGCCCGCCCTCGTGGGCGAGCCGATGCTCGCAGACGCTGTTGCGGATGTCCAGATCGCCGACGACTCTGACAAACCCTTCGCCGACCTTGCACCCGCTCTTCCTCACTCCGCATCCAGCAACCGGCCTCTCCTTTCGCCTCGCCGTTCTTCGCTCGACTCGTCGCTCGACCAACACCTCGGCACGGTCCCTGGGCGCTCTCACCGTGCTGCGCCGCCTCCTTCGCTGAACAAGAACGCCTTGAGTGCGGATCAGAAGCGCGAACTCGTCAGGCGGAGCAAGAAGCTCGAGGGGTTCTTCGGCGCGAGCTTTCACGAGGATGCTGCGAGGAAGGTACTGGTCGAAGGGCGTACGTCGACCAGCAGTGAGTCTGAGGTTAGCCCGATAACCGCCACTTTCGCTCGGCAGGACTTTACGAACTCTGCACATGGCGGGCGCGGCGATTCGCTAGCGCCGCCAACTGCCGCATGGGCTGGACCTACGCGTGGTTACTCTGTCGGCGCGTACCGCCGACCCTCGCTCCTCTCGAACTCGGCCTCACACTCGTCGATCCACCTCGCAGCTTCAGCACGCGGTTCGAGCGGCTCGACCTCTCCTCTCGCCTCTCCTCGCTCGCCAACCTTCCCGACCGCACCTCGCATGCAGCGCTCGTCCTCCTCGCCTTCTCGCCGCTCATCCTCCTTCTCGTCGATGACCTCGCCCGAATACGCCTATTTCTCCGCCGAGCCTCGCAGGCCGAGCGCGCTCGAGCGCGAAGAGCAGCAGCGTTTGAGGGAGGAACGCAGGAAGAAACTGGAGAAGGTGACGCGCCTGCTGGGCGAGCGTGTGCCGGCGCAGCTCGTTGTCGGCACGCAGCAGGGTGCGCTTGAGGCTTCGAAGAGTGTGGCTGGAGGCGCGGCCATGACGAGGTCGAGGAGCAAAGGTGGTATGGGAGGCAGACTCAAGGGCAGGCTTGGCTTCGGCGGACACCACGGACACGCTCCAAGCGACAAACCAGGCGAGAGCGGGAACGTCGACTGGGACTACGTTCAGCCGCAGTGGACGGCGCCAACGGACCAGGCAGATGGGGCGGACACCGTTCGAACGACAGGCTCGGCTGTTGATGTCCTTACCAAGGCGAGGAAACTCGAGAATGTGTGTTCGACATTATTTCCATCGCCATAGGCACCGTACTGAGTTCTCTCCGCCTTACAGCTCTTCGGCGACCTCCCGCCGTCTTCGCTCTACCTCGCTCCCGCACCTACAAACTCCTCCTCGCACCCTCATCGACCCCTTCATACCTTTCGACACCGCCGCTCAGTTTCCGACATCACGGGTTCGTACTCGCCGTTCTCGCCTCACGCGACTGCCGGCGGCTGGGCGCCGAAGCCTCCGCCCAACGGTCCTCTCTCGCGCGCCCAATCTCGCAGCACAGTCAGCTCGCTTCGTCAGAGCATCGCCTCGCTGTCGTATGTCATGGAACGCGATCCTGCTGCCCTCGACAAGGTCGTGCGTGCCTACGCTTCTTCGTCCGAGGACGACTTGTCGATTCCGCATGCTGCACTGTTCGACACGTCGCTTTCGGCGGACGAAGCCGATGCGTCCGATACCCAAGGCGCACCCGTTATGACGCGTTCAGCCCCAGCACAGAGTCACCGCGCCGTCAGGCAGGCGCACAAGCTCTCGCACTTCTTCGGCACAACGCGCGGCGAGGTGTGGCTGATGTTGCTGGACGACATCCAGGCGTCGGTTCTCGAGGACGAGACTGTCGACGAGGACGAGCGCGCCGAGCTGATGTCTAGCCTCGACCGCCTGCGCGAGAAGGTGTGAGGAGGCGACATTCCGTTCTGCCTCTCCTCGTTCGTTCCATTCCGACTCCGCCCCGTCCGCCGTTTCGTACCTCTATCTCTCCATCACTATATACACCTCCTGCTGTTCAGCTATACCCTCGCACGCCTGCAAGTCACCCTAGCCCCTTCGTTGTACCAAGTCCTGTCCGTCTCGCAATCGCAACCGCTTGGTTCGGCTTCCGCTAGTCGTGGCAGTGACGAGCGTACGAGTACCGTTGTACTGACGGGCTCGCTCGGCCGTATGGAGCTGTTAGCCTGACCTCCCCACTTCCATTTGCTGGTCCGCGAGATGGTTCGACGCGTCCGACCTCGTCTTCTCACGCATCGCTCTTCGTACGGCATAGCTACACGCTCAAAGGCATTTACTACTCTACTCGACGAGCGCAGAACCTTCAGATCTGCCCGTACGCTCTCATCGCCGTTCCTCAATCTTCATCGCTCACCCAACTCCGACCGAATCCTCCATCGCATCCTCATCTCGCCAAGCCCGGTGAACAACTGTACAACATCGCGAAGTCATGCCTGCCACGCTCAAGGTCCAGCAGCCCCCGATTTATCGCCCGCCCGCCTGGGTTTCGGTCTGGTTCGTCGTGTCGACTCTGCTCGTTGCATGGGACACGGGTTACGTTCTTCTCCGGTGCGTCGACGGGTCTTAAGAGTATCGTTGAAAGGTGGAGAAGGTGCGGGAGAGGGGCATGCTGCTGACCCGTATTCCGCCTCGTCCTGTCGCAGACCTCGCACGATGCCAGGCGGCGACCTCTTCTGGTTCTGGAAGCCATACGAGCTGTACGCCAAGACGGATCTTGTCTGTGAGTCGCAGCATTCGAGTCCTTCGGACGTCTTGCTGACTTCTGCGTTCCCGCAGACGGATTGAAGGCTTTCGAGAGCAGGGAGGGCTTCACGAGCGCGCAGTGTGAGCTACGCGCCGTCAGAGAAGCCAGTCATTTCTCGGTGACCAACGAGAGCTTGCCCTTCGTCGTGCAGCAATCATGAACATCGCCGAGTCGGCCCTCAACATCCTCTACTTGCTTCTCTCGGCGCGAGAAAGCCCTGTCGCTGTCCTCGTGGGCTTCACGGCGACGGTCATGACGGCGTCTAAGACGGTCCTATACTGGCTTGTCGACCAGGTGCGTCTGGTTTCCTTCGTCTGATCCGCTTCTCACCAAACCACCGGTGTTGCTGATCGAATCTTCGTCAATCTGCAGCAATCTGGCTGGGGAAGCACGTAAGTTTTTGTTTATTTCTTTCTTTTCTTTCTTCTTTTCTTTTCTTTTCTTTTCTTTGTTTTTGTATTTGTGACTTCGCTTCATAGAATCAAACGCACTGACGCCTCCCGCCAACAGCGGCCACAACACCCCGCGCGACTGGCTCGTCCTGTACGCCATCCCGAACGGCGCCTGGATCGTCTTCCCGTGCGTTCGCCCTCTTTTGCACGCTCATATGCGCCTTACTGACAGCTTGCTGTCTTGCAGTACTCTACTCGCCGTCATGTTCTACCGCCAGATCGCGCGTAGTCTTCGGGTCGCGGCGAAGACCAAGACGTTGTAGACGAGCCGCGCGCAATGGACTCGCCACATACGAAACTGTACTGAGTTCCGGAGGGCTGGAAGAGCACCTCGAGCGAATGAAAGGGCAGACATGTCAACCTCGACGAATCCTTGACCTTCGGCGCTTGCGACGCCCTTTGTCAGCTCCACTCGGCCTGCCTGCTTGCAGGACCGCTTCGCCTGCTCTTTCGACTGCTTTCTCACCTGCCACGCGCCCGCACGTCTCGCCGCACCCGTCCTTCGAGTCCGTCCGCCCCACACGCCCCTCCGACGCAAAGCACCCATCGCACGCACAGACGGGCTCGCCGCGCCCACAAAGCAGAGCCAGAGCTCTCCCACCGCCCAACATGGTCCTTCTCACGGTCGCAACTGAGGAAGGGTCGACGTTCTCGGTTGATGTGGGACTTGACATGGAGCTGGAGAACCTGATGGCGCTGCTCGAGGCGGATGTGGGTTGCACTGACTTGCTCATGCGTGGCTCAAGAAACTGCAGCTGACGCTCTCCTTGGGCGCACCTCCCCCCAGTCGAGCATCCCGGTCGACGACCAGCTCGTCTTCCACAACGGCCGACAATTGACTGGACTCAAGGACTCGCTTGACGTGCGTGCGGTCTAGTCGGACGTAGAAGACGATGACTGACGCGCAACTTGAGCGGCGCAGTCTTACGGCGTCAATGAGAACGACATGCTCCTGCTGCGGCAGAAGAGCAACGATCCTGCTTCGAGCCAGCAAGCGCATGTGGCCGGACGGTACGCTCTCCTCTACCTGGCGAGCATGAAGCCACGTCTGACGTCTTCAATCGGCTCGCAGGAACATTGCTCGGGATGCAGAGACTATGAGGCGGCAGGTGTTGGGCAACCCGCAAGTCATGGCAGACTTGCGCAGGGTGCGTCGCGCTGATGCATGTCCTTTGAGATCGACTGACGTACGCCTTCACCTCGCAGACCAATCCGGAGCTCGCGGATGCAGCGCAGAACGACCCAGCCCGCTTCCGCGACCTCCTCGGCCAGCTCGCGGCGATGCAAGAGTCCGCTCGTCTCCAGCGCGAGCGAGAGATGCAGCTGCTCCAGGCGGACCCGTTCGACGTCGAGGCGCAGAAGAAGATCGAGGAGGCGATCAGGCAGGAGCGCGTGCTGGAGAACATGGAGCAAGCGATGGAGGACATGCCCGAGTCGTGCGTTTCTTCCGTCGGCCTTCTCCCGACTTGCCGCGCGCCCTGATGTCTCGTTTGTCGACAGGTTCGGCCAAGTCCACATGCTCTACATCGACGTCGAGGTGAACGGAGTGCCGGTCAAGGCGTTTGTCGACTCGGGCGCCCAGAGGACGATCAGTGCGTCGGTCCCTGTGGCGCTCCCGCTTCGAAGCCCTCGCTGACGGGACCTGCGTTCGCTAGTGTCGCCGTCGTGCGCGGAACGCTGCGGGATCATGCGCCTGATCGACACTCGCTTCGCGGGCACGGCGCAAGGTGTCGGCACGGGCAAGATCTTGGGACGCGTGCACAGCGCGCAGCTCAAGATGGCCGACCTGTACCTCCAGTGCAGTTTCACGATTCTCGAGGCGCGTCGAGGTGTTGTGTTCTCTCCCGCTCGACGCCCCCGAGACTGACCCCTGGCCCCCCCTTCGCGCAGAGCGAGAGCGTCGACTTGCTGTTCGGTCTCGACATGCTGAAGCGCCACCAGTGCTGCATCGACTTGCGGCAGGACGCGCTCGTCATCCAGGACCGCAAGGTTCGCTTCCTCGCTGAACACGAGATCCCGAGGGGCGAGTTGCACGCGTACGAACTCGATGCGTGCGTCACGTTCGCGTCGAACCGTCTGTCGACCGCTGACGGACGCTGCCTCCGGTCGCCGCAGCAACGGCAATGCCGCTGCCGGTCCTTCCGCACCTGCAGCCGGCCGCGCTGCCGCGACGAGCGGATCACCGCCGTTCGCTGGTCCCGGCCGCACGCTCGGGCAGTCTCCCGACGCCTCGCCCTCGCCGGACCCGAAGCGCGTCCGCGCGTCGGGCGCCGAGCCAGCACCGTTGCCGACTGGCGTCGGCGTCGGGAGCGGCACGACGGAAGAGGCTGTCGCGAGCCTCGTCGGGCTCGGGGCGACGCGCGCGGAGGCCATCCGCCTACTCGAAGCCGCAGGAGGAGACGCACACGTCGCGGCGAGCCTGCTCTTCAGCGGGTGAACCGACCCGACCCGACCCATCCGTCGTCCGTCGTCCGTCGCCTGTCGCGTCTGCGTGGTCTCGTGACTGCCTCGCACGCGCATGTAGCACCTCTGCGATACCCCGCGCGCGCGCCTGCCAACTTGACCGTCCGAGATCCCGTTCGTTCGAGTCTGCGTCTGAGTCCGACTCGATTCCGAGAGGCTCTGCGATGCGCGGCCACGGCGACGTTCGGGCCGAGGGCATGCGCCTGCCGCACAGGGAAGGCGCCGGTCGCTCGATCGTGCAGCGCAGGCGCGGGCCTGGACCGGCCGCCGGGCACTGCCTCGCCCCGTCGCGCGCTCGTCTCTCGTCTGCCCGCCGTGTCCTGCGCCGCTGCGTTGCTGTCCCCCTGTCGACTTGCTGCACACACGGCACAGACTGCTTGACCCTCTTGATGCCGCACGTCGACATCCCCGGCGGCGTGTCCGTCTGCTACGAGTTCCACACGGCCTCGGGCACCCGCGACGCCGCCAGACCCAGCCTCCTCCTCGTCGCGCCCTCCTGGACGAACGCGACCTTCCTCGCGCCGTACGTCGACGCCTTCGCGCGCGACTTCAGCGTCTGCTCCGTCGAGCTGCGCGGCCACGGGCGCACGCGAGGCGGAGTGCGCCCGACGTACGACTACTTCTGCGGCGCGGCTGACCTCGGTGCGTTCGCCGTGCTTATCGCCGTACACCTGCTCTCGACACCGTGCGCTGACCGCACAGCTCCCCCGCGCAGCATTCACCATGGTGCGCCGCGAGACCCGCATCGTGTCCGTCCGCGAGCTGACCTTCCGTCCTGTGCTCCTGTGCTCACCCCGCCGCAGGAAGCGCTCAACCTCCCTCCGTCGCACGTCTTTGGCGCAGGCGCCGAGGCCTTCGCGGCAGCGTTGAAACTCGCCGTCCTCTTCCCCCGCCAGGTGCTCTCCCTCTCGCTCGTCGGCGCAACAGGCCTGTTCCAGCCGCCGCGGAACGTCAAGGCGTTCGAGGAAGTCGACGAGCAGTGGTCGAACCCGGACGACGAGGAGGTGTGGCAGAACGAGTGCATGGGCGCCGTCGGGCAGTTCTTGTTGACCAAGGAGGACGGGTTCGAGGAGGCTTGGGACGCGGTCCTCTCGGCTGTCGTGCGGGTGCGTCCCGTCCGCTCACGTCCGGGCCGGGCCGGAGCGTGGACTGATCGTGCTGTGAGCGCGGCACAGATCTACAACCCGTACAGGCCCGACTTCATTTGGATATCCTCGACGCCGAACCACCGAGTACGGTCCTCGCTCCCTCTCTTTCTCTCGCAAGCCGACGACGAGACCAACAATCTTGCCCCCGCTTAGCATCCCCGCCTGACGCCCGAATCGCTCGCCAAGCTCCGACAGCCGATCCTGATCGTCCAGGGCGAGCAGGACCTGTGCTTCCCTGTCGAGGACGTGGCGGATACAGTCAAGCACTTCACTGGCTCGCAAGGGCTGCAGTTTCACACCGTCCCAGGTGCGCCCCGAACATTCGCTCCGCGCGTTTCCCGCTGACCCCCAAGCTTTCGCGCCCCGAACAGACGGCCCTCACCTCCTCGCCATCACGCACGCTCCCTCGGTCATCAACATGATGCAAGCCTTCCTCCTCAAACACGTCCGACCACCGACTCCCGCCGTTCCCTTCGACTTCCGCTCCGCCCTCCAGTACGCCTCCTCAATCGCCGGCAACCCCGACGTCGCGCACCGCGACCCTCGAGCACCCGACGCGTTCTCGTTGCTTGATCAGGAGGAATACGAGGCGGGCGCCGAGAGGTTCGAGACGATGAAGCGGAGAGGGGAGAAGTGCAATCTGGATTTGCCGATGTGCTTCGAGAAGAATGACTGGGAGGAAGGCGCGGCGCAGCAGAGGCGGTGGACGTGCGTCTACTCTCCCCTTTGTCCGCAAGGTGGCCCCCTCGTTGCTGACGCTCGCGCTTGCTGCCAGCTGGTCACGGCGTCGAGAGTACGCCCAGCAGCAGCGACAAGACGTCCGGCCGATGTCGGTCCTCTCGCTCGGCGACGGCATCGCAGTCGAAGTCGAGCGGCGGGAGACTACCGGCCGTACAGGTGCGGTGGGGAGCCGGGCGACGGTCGACGCAAGGAAGCGCGAGGACGAGGAGGACGACGTCCGCCCGCCTGTCCCGCAGAAGGACTTTGTCGCGCTGCACATCCGATGAGTGTGTGAAGCACCGTGCAACATTCGAGTCGAGTGTTTAATCGCCTGGTCGTTGAAGGGAGGGATTCCCCCCGTTCTCCTTCTGGCCCCCCCCCCCCCCCCGCGCAACGTCGCACTCCGTCGTCCTCGTCGCTACGTTCGCTCAGCTTTGCGCGCTACCCTGACCCTGCTGCAGCTTCGTGCGTCTGTATTCAGCGGTGTTGTATTGCGTTCTTGGAGACTTTGCAATCGAGCCTTGCTGCCCGCGCGTAAGTTCCGAGTCGTCCGCTCTTGGCTTTGCTCGTCGACGTGCTTCGCTGGACTCGCTCGACGTGCTGTTGCGCTCGTAGACTCTCTCTCGCACACCGCTCACGGGTACCGGCGGCCCTTGCAGCGACGCACTCCCTCCCCGTCGCCAGAGCAGAACTTCCATCGCTCGATCACACAGTGGTCGGAATGGCGACCCACTCGTCGTCTTCGTCGTCGACAGACGCGTCAGTCGGACGACGGAGCAGTCACTCGAGGGAACCGCTCGACGAGGCAGCGTACGGTGCGCTGTGCTCGCCGTCTGACCGCGGCAACTTGACCGCGTCCCGCTGACCTTCCTTTCTCTCCGCACACTCGGGTGCGGGTCTAACTCGCTCGCAGGCGTGCTGAACGGCACAGTCGGCGGCTCGTACGGCCCCTTCCCCGAACACTTCTCGCCGCGACGGAACTCGACGACGCTCATCCACCGCAACTCGTCCAGCATCGGACTCGATCCACCCATCCTCCCCTACGCCTTCTCCTCTCCTCCGTTCGAGTCTCCTCCCGCTTCCTCCTCTGCATTCGACCTGTCACCTGCCGCGGCATCCTCATCTTCTTCCATACCGCGACTCGCGGGCGCACCCGCATCGAGCTCGACACTCCTCTGGGAAAAAGAGCCAGATGACTTCCTCCACGAGTTCGACCCAGCCCTCGAACGCATGCTCGACAAGCAACACATGAAGGGTTTCTCGCTGCGAGCGGCAATCAACACCCTCGCCCTCTGCGCTGTCGTGATAGGCATCATCCTCCTCTTCGCCGGCTGGCCGATCTACCGCTTCGTCATTGCCGGAGGTTTCCCGATGGACATGTCAGTCACGAAGCAGAACGCGTCAGGCATGATTCCCGACGTCCAGGTCCCGACCCTCGTCGACCCGGCCACTCCGCACTCGGCGTACAGCCGGAAAGGACTCGACGGCGAGCAGTACAGGCTCGTCTTCTCAGACGAGTTCAACAGGGACGGACGGACGTTCTGGCCTGGAGACGACCCGTATTGGGAGGCGGTGGACCTTCACTACGTGCGTGTTCGCTTTCCTCATCCTCCGCTCCTTCCTTCGTTGCCTCCTGCTCCCCCTTTTCCTCCAACTTCTCTTCTCCCCCCTCCCCCCCCCTTTCCCGCCGCTTCTCTTCTAGCTCCCCATGGACCCGTCTGACCCTCCTCTCGCTGGCAGTGGGGCACGAAAGACCTCGAGTGGTACGACCCCGACGCGATAACCACCTCGGACGGCAACCTCGTCATCACGCTCACCCAACAACCCTGGAACAACCTCAACTTCCGATCCGGAATGCTCCAGAGCTGGAACAAGTTTTGCTTCACGGGTGGGTACATGGAAGTCAACCTTTCGCTGCCGGGTGAACCGACTGCTCAGGGATTCTGGCCGGGGTGCGCTTCCCGTTCCTCTCCTATCCTCTACCCACAGAAAGCTGGAGCCGATTGATGTCCGTGCACAGCGTCTGGACACTCGGCAACCTCGCCCGACCAGGCTACGGCGGCTCAAATGACGGGATGTGGCCCTACTCGTACGACTCTTGCGACGTCGGAACCTTGCCGAACCAGACTTGGCCGAATGGGACGTCTCCCGATGCGGCGAAGCATTCGGGCTCGAAGGATTATGGCGGAGAACTGAGTTGGGTGCGTCTAGAGCCATCTTGCAAGGTAGCCTCACTCGTCGGAATCTGACCGATCCTCGTTCGCGCAGCTCATCGGCCAGCGAGCGTCGGCTTGCACCTGCCTGGCGGACGCCGGCGAGCACCCAGGTCCTTCGCCCGACGTTGGTCGCGGTGCGCCCGAAAGTGCGTACCTCCTCCTGCTCCTCTTCCCTCCTCCTTCTCTCACCTTTGCCTTCTCCTTCCCCTTCCCGTCTTCTTCCGCCCGCCTGCTTGGCCAGTTTGAGCTGACTGACATCGCACTTCGTCGCAGTCGACGCGCTCGAGGGCGCTCTCTGGCGAAGTGAGTCTTTCGTCTTTCGACCCTCGTGAAGGCTTCGGCGCCAACTTCTCCCGGTCTTCGCCTATTCGGCTGAACTCGCTACACCGGCTCAGTGGCGTACTAACCCGTGACCGCGCAGCCGGTGACCGAGGCTCCGCCTCACAATCTATCCAAATCGCTCCGTTCACGAGCGGGTACAACTGGAAGAACACCTCGCCGCACGTCGAGTTCAACCCGGACTGGACGATCCAGCAGAACCAGTGGCATGGCAGGTGCGGTGACTACACCTTGCGCGGCGAACTCGCTCGCTGACTTGGTTGGCGGGCGCGCAGTGTCTACCAGGAATCGCTCTCGGCGGAGGTCATGACGGATAGTACCTCGTTCAGCGGAAGAGGATACACGACTTATGGCTTTGAAGTGCGTGGTCCTCTCGACGACGCGAAGCAGTTCGCCTGTCGCCGCTGGTGGGCTGGCGAAGCGCTCTGTTCTCTGCCGGCCGTCGCGCACTGGACGGTCGAGTGGGTGACTGACAGCTTGTGTGTCACAGTACGACCCCGGTCCCGACGGCAGCATCCGCTGGGCCATCAATGGCTCCTCAACCTGGACCGTCCACTCTTCCGCCATTGGACCAGACGCAGCAGCAGGAATCGGCCAGCGAATCATCTCTGAGGAACCGATGAGCATCGTCTTGAACTTGGCTATCTCGTTCGCGTTTCAGGAACCGGAATGGTACGCTCGCTCGATCTCCCTTGTCCTTCCTGCCCTCGAAGCTGACTTTTCGTCTCTCTCGCAACGCAGGGGCAAGCTCAAGTTCCCGGCGAGTCTGCTCATTGACTACGTGCGCGTCTATCAGAAGGGCAAGCCTAAGATCGGTTGCGACCCGCCTGACCATCGTGCGTTTCCTCCGCCTCCCTCGCCTCTCAAGCTGACCCCTTTGGCCCTGTCTTTGCAGCGACGTCCGAGTACATCAATAACCATCTGGACCTGTATATGAAGTGTGTCCCGCCCCTTCCCCTCTCGAGCAGCGCTCAGCCGTTCTCGAGACTGACAACCCGCTTCTCCCCTCGCCAGCCCCAACATCTCCACCTTCGCCCAGTCGAACTACACCAAA
Source organism: Rhodotorula sp. S30-09 (assembly GCA_023628235.1). Classification (NCBI taxonomy): domain Eukaryota; kingdom Fungi; phylum Basidiomycota; class Microbotryomycetes; order Sporidiobolales; family Sporidiobolaceae; genus Rhodotorula; species Rhodotorula sp. S30-09. Next base: position 351,757 of record JAMALD010000012.1, read on the forward strand.
CCTCGCAACCGGCTTTCCGCAACCGGGTGCTCGTAGAGCACTAGAAGGTCGTCGGTTTTGTATCATTGTTTTGTATCATTCCCCTCTCGGAACATGGCTGTTTTGACATCTGAAGCGGTTGAAACGTCGAGCCCGACGCACTCGTGGAGCGATCAGTGCGAGGGACGAGCGCGCGAGCGAAGGCGGCTGCTGAAAGCATCGACAGGTGAACCAGTGAGCGAGCGAGAGGGAGGAGCTAGAGGCGAAGGGGTGTATGCGATGATGGCGATGCAGGCAAAACGTAGTATTACGAGACAACAATGATGACGAGAAGCTGCACAACGGAACGGATCAGCTTCTGGATGAGGGGAGACGGACACGCGGAACGGGGAGAACGCACCGACCGATGTGCAATGAACGACTGACTGTCCTCCTCCGCTCCGCCCAGCACTCTCCAACGACCTCTACCGCTTCGAATCGCGCTCCTTCTCCAGCTCGCGCTGCGTCTTCTCGAGGAACTTGCGGAGGGAGTCGTTCTGCGACTCGAGCGACTCGTCCGCTCGTGGTCGGTGCGTCTCGCTTTCCGCATCCTGCTTCAAGTGTGGTGGGGGGTTCTTCCGGTCCCACTCCTCTGCGGGAACGCAAGCGGCGAGATGTGGCGCCGAACGGTCAGCAGGGATCGGAAGGTGGGAGAGGTCTAACAACGCACCTGTTTCCTGTAGCAGCGTGTCGTACGCTCCTTGCTGTATCCGTGTCACCGTTCCATGCAGCGAATGGACCGCCCCGACAAACGCCTTCGATTCCAGCAACTGTCGGCATCGCAAACTGATGAGGACATGCTGGGGGAGAAACGTGCGAGACGAGGGCGCACCTTTTTGGTGAGAAAGGCAGCTAGTTGTGCTTTGATCAACGGACCCAGCATGCTCCCGGCGAGGATGTGAGCGAGGTGGAGAGGTCGACATCTCGCGCTCCCTCTCTTTCCCTCGCCCACCTCGTTCGGGAATCGCGCTATGGCTCGTTGCGGACTCGCTGCCCTTCAGGCGCACTCAATGGCATCGTTGCTACCGTGATGCGGCTGCTACAGACCCGCTCGCCGTGCGTTCGCAGCAACGCTCGCCGACTCTCCTTGCGGACTCGCCCGCTGAATCGTGTGAACGGGGACGGGTCGGTTTTTGGCTCTCGATCGTGCGATGAGATGCGGCGAGTTATCGGACAGAAAAGCTTCACACTGGCCTCCTGCCCGCTCCCTGCCGAACGCCCCAGCGCGCCTCCCGACCCTCCCCTGCACTATCTTCCTCCTTATCCTCCAAGGCCTTCAGCAAGCGCGGTACCATCAGCATCGGCGTCCTCTACGCGTCGATGCTGCTCATGGCTTGCGGGACGGCCCGGGACAGCTCGCCGACCTACACCTGTTCGTTTTCTCTGTCAACTTTCTCCCGACGAATCGCTGCTGACGCTCTGGCTCTTCAGACTACGCCATTGCGACGAGTTCCTACTCGGCTCACCCGTTGATTGGCGCCATCGACGTCACCTATGCTATCATAGTATCCGTTTCGCGTTCCTTCCTCGCCAAGATCGCCGACCATGTCTCTCGGCCTCACGCCTACCTCTTCGCCCTCATCTTCTACGTCCTCGGATACATCCTGATCGCCGCCTCGAAGAATGTCGACACGCTCGCTGTCGGTACGTCAGCACTTGGATCTTTGTCTCGGCGTTCTCTCCCCTCGTCTTATTCAGTGTTCTCTCCTAAAGCTTCCGCTTCACTCGCCCTGCTCGCACGCCTCCACGAACTGACGCTCGTCTGCGACACGGCAGGAGGCAAGATCCTCTACAAGTCGGCAACACCGGCCTCGACCTCGTCTCGACCCTCATCATCACCGACATCTCGCCTTTGGAATGGCGAGATTTCTTTCAGGGCGTGTACAGGCTTCCATGGGTAATCTTCGCGTTCGGGTCGGGCTTTTTCACCGAAGGGCTCGGCGTAGGCGGCTGGCGCTGGGGCTACGGTGCGCTGCTCGTGCCAATTCCGCTTCAAAGCTTCCTCGACTGCCTTGACGACGCCGACAGGCATGTCTGCATCATCACGCCTGCTTGCGTCACGCCCGCCTTGATTGTCCTCTTCTGGGCGGACGCTCAAGCGAAGAAATAACGCCAACTCGGCATCGGCTCGTCAAACTACTCGGTCCGCTTTCACCTCGGCTGCGGGAAGCACCTCCCGCTCTGGCGCCTCGCTCTGAACGCTCTCGCCATCATCGACGCCGTTGGACTCGTCCTCCTCAGCTTTGGCTTCTCGTTGGTCCTCCTGCCGATTACGCTCTTCCTGCAGTACACGCGCTTGCCACCGCTCATCCGCCCATGCCGCGCCGTATCTGGAACCGCACTTTCATCTGCTGCGTTGTCATCGACGTCGTTTACGTGCGTTCAGTTTCCGCGAATGCTCGAAGACGGAGCGATGCTGATTCCTCCCTTCCAGTACCTCTCCGTTTACCTCCACGACACCTACTTCGCCTCCTGAATCTATGTCATCAAAGACTGGTCGCTGCGCGACTACATTTACTTCACCAATATCACGACTGTCGGTCTCTGCACGTTCGGCGTCGTCGCTGGCGTCTTCTTCCGCCTCACCCGCTCGTACAAGTGAACTCACGTCTTCGGCCTCTGCGTGCGCACGCTCGGCTTGGGCTTGACTGTCAATTCTGCGTCAAGCGACGCCAAGCTTGTCATGACCCAGATCCTCGTTTCGGTGCGTTGACCTCCTGCTTGTTCTTTCTCGTCGCAATCCCGTCTTCAGCCGCTAACTCTTCGCATGCAGATGGGCGGAGCCTTCTCCGTCGTTGGCTCGCGAGTAGCTTCTCAAGCATCTTTTCCGCCGCCGTAAGTCCAGCTCCGTATCCGTCCGTCTCCCTCGCCCCAAGAGGTGAACCTCTTTCTACGCGCAGGACGTCGCGACGGCCATCTCGCTCCTCTCGATGCTCCCCATCCTCGGCGGTGCCGTCGGATCCGCCATCGCCGCCGCAGTCTGGAGGACGACGATGCCGCAACATCTGGCCAAGAAGCTCCCGCAACCCTCGACCGACGAGATTACAACCATCTTCGGCACAATTACCAGTGCTCGCGACCAGCCCGCCGAGATTCGTCAAGGTGTTGTCAGCGCGTACAACGTGACGACCGAGCACCTGTTCATCCCTGCGCTCGCCGTCTCGTTCGTTGGCATCATCGCTGGTGTCTACGCGCAGAATTATCGCCTCGACGATACGCAGAACGCAATCGAGGCAACCAGGGTCGTCGTCGGGAAGGACAGGGGCGGTGGTAACGAGAAGAACGAGAAGGAGGCCGTCTGAGGGGGAAATGCGGTTGAGCATGAGGCGACGAGGTTCCGTCAGTACAGACCGTTCTTTCGGTACTCTTCCCTCTAGACACATCAGCTCCGGGTTCTCAACTCGTAGAACACGCTCAGCGAGCTGCCCAGCGACTTGCGATGCGAAGGAGAGATGCTATTGCGGGATTGATACAGTCTAGCAGCCCTTCGATAGTCTACTTGCGCTTCATGGCGTCTTCGTCTCTTTCCTACCCCCTCCGCTCGCCTTCGCCGCCGCCGCCTTCTTCGCTCCATCCACTGCCTCCTTTCCCCCCACAATCAGTCCCGCTTTGATCGCCCGATGCACCAATCCCTTCGCCTCGTACGTCCTCCAGATCTCCGACCCACGCTTGTCAAGGCCATGCCACCACTCGTTGATAGCCCGCTTCGTCGCAGACCCAATGTTCCGCTTCTTCGCCGACTCGACGGCGTGGCGAAGCATGAGGATGGCGACGTCGGGCGTGACGAGTCGGTGCGGCGCAAGCGGGAGGAGGCGAGACTCGTTGGGTTTCTTTGCGTAGGGCCCGAGGGGCTTGCCGTCTTCATCGGCGAGTCCGAGCCCGATAGCGGACTCGGGCGAAGGCGGGACGACGTGGTACCACTCGCTGTCGGACGGGTCGGCCGTGGGCATGCCCCATCGGTAGCCGAACCAGTCGGCGTAGCTGGCTGCGCGCACCCAGGCGTTCGTCGCTCCGCGCAGGCCGGAAACGAGCAGGCGGAGTGTCGATACTCCTGGCAGATTGTCCGGTGCGGGCGGATCGGCAGAGTATGTCGTGAGGAAGTTGGTGATGAAGTCGCGGACGACGGGCCGAGGCGATCGCTCGGCGAAGAGGGCTTTGAGGAGGATGTTCATGAGAATGCGAGAGGTCTCGTGGTATACGGTGCTGTGCTGGAGGTATTGTCGAACGTGCGGATGGGTATCGTCGATGCGCGGTTGCAACGGACCGTCGGAGGTCGTGAGAGAGTAGGCGGCGGAAGTTTCAGGGTCCAGGCGAGGTTTGTTGGCGGAGAGCCAGGACCGCGCCAGGGCAAAGCCATCGCTGACTCGATCTTCGCGCACGAGTCGGTGGACGAGAGCTGTGACGGCGTAGCGGTCGAGGCGATGTGCGTCGCGAGGGACGATGAGGGGAGGTCGAGGCGGGACTCGTGTTCGTGGCCTCGCCAGCGGATCCGCATTCCGCCCCCACCGAGGCCGCAAATGCGGCGGCGACCGCAGAACCGCTTCCTTCTCTAACGCTTGACGTGCCGCCTCCTCCTGCTGCGCCCGTAGCTCCCCCATATCCCGTCTATGTCGACTCGTAATCATCCATCCCTTCCACCGTTCCATCGGATCCCCGCTCCCTGCACCCTTCTCGCCCAAATCCCGCCGATACACCTGAGGCGCCATCGAAGGGTTGACCCGTAACGCCCGGATCGCAGCCTGCTTCCTCCGCTCGTCTTCCGGTCCCAACTCGCCTCGCGCCAAGTACCCCTGCACGACAACCCGCTGCATCGGCTCGTCCATCACGATCTCCTTCTCCTCCATTTCACTCAACAGCGCCCGCGCCAGCCGGAGATTCGAGTTGTCAAAAGCGAGTTTGAGGAGGAAGCGGTACGAGTCGGTTGAGACGAAGGGGCCGATGGCGTCTGAGGCGTGGAAATCTGCGAGTGCTTCGAGGTCGGGATGGACGTAGACGGTCTTGACTCGTCGGAGGAATTGGAGGAGCTCGTCGGACGAGGTAGGGAGGGTTTGCTGCAGGAGAGCGTCGTGAAGGGAAGTTGGAGGAGGCCAGACGGGTTCGGGCGGAGTGATTGGTCGAGTCCGTCTCCGAGGGGTAGGCTTCTTCTCTGTAGAAGCTGCCGCCCGCGCTGGTCTCCTATCCCCTGCGCGAGAAGCAGCCGCTCTGCTTTCCTTGGAGGAGGGCACCGGTCGGTCGTCTTTGCTGCCAACACCACACGGGACCCGCCCGACCCGCTCGACCGCCTGCGATGGACCGCTGGACACCTCCGCCGACCTTCTGCCTCTTCCCGCAAGCCTCGCATCGCTCCGAAGAAAGTTGTCGGCAAGCGCTCGCTCGAGAGCAGACTCGCGTGCGTCGCTCGTTGGCCTTGTGCGAGGCTGGTGTTGCTGCACTGGCGGTGCATAAGACGGCGAGACAGCTGCGGATGTGCTCGCCGTGCGCGAGGGGCGGCAGAGAGGTGCTGCTGTCGCTGGAGATGGGGACGAGGGGTGGACAGCGAGGCGGGCGAGGAAGGGGAGGCGAGCGCGCATCCTCCGGGCATCCCGCAAGCTTTCGCGAAGCACACACAGCAAGCACAGATCCGAGCACGCGAGGAAGCGGGGGCGAGTGAAGCAGGCGAGGGACTTGGTGAGGAGAAGGAGAGCGTCGCTCGCAAGTCCTCACAGAATGGCTAGTTCGAAGCTTGTGCACGATTGGAATGACACTGGAAGACTGTCTGTACCGCCCCCCTTACGCGCTCAGCCCGCAAATGCTCAACTCGCGCATCTCCTGCAACGCTCCCTCAACCTGGGCGTCGAGCGCACCCGACGCATACTCGTCCCGCACGCCGTCCGCAAAGTAGCGCTGGACACCACCGAGCTTCTCGTAGCCGTCCGTCGCAAAGTGCGCCTGCAGCCGGACCATGCATTCGAATGAAGGGTCGAGGTAAGGGATGCGCAGGTCGAGCAGCTGCGGCAGCTCTTCTCGCAATTGGCCGTCAAGCGCCTGGAAGATCTCGCGCGCCTGCTCCTCTTCCTGCTCGGCCTGCGATTGGGAGTGCGAACGGTGAGCGGCTAGACTTGGGACGGGAGGAACGGAGCGGACGCACCGCTCGCAGCTTGATAGCATCGTCCTTCTCGCCAAGCTTGCGTGCCTTGGATCGCGCTGCGTCGTAATCAAGGAGCTGGCAGAAAGTGAAGGTTAGCTGAAGCTCTTGAAGGGATCAAGAGCTGGGCGCACCTTCTTCTCACGCTTCGAGATGGCGTTGGCGACTTCGGGCAGGTGGACGCAGAACTTGCCGATTGGCTCGAGGACGGTAGCTCGGTACGGGGCGTCCTGGAGAGATACAGATCAGCTGCTTTCCCTCCTGGACACGCGAACAAATCTCACGATAGTCCTAGCGATATCGCCCTCCAACTCCTCCACCGCGCGCTTGTACGCATTCGCCGAGATTGCCTGCTCGCCCGAGTCGGAGCCGAAGAACATGTCGATGGTCGTGCCTATCCGAGTCGAGGAAGCCGAGACGTTGCGGACGGCATCCAGATAGGCCTTGGCCTCCTTCTGCAGGGCATTGCTGTTCGTCTGGAGTCTGCGCGCGAGCTATCGGGTGAGCTTTCACCTCTGAACAGCATGGAAAGCCGCCTGGACGCACTGCTTGAACCGCTCCGCCTCTGACCTGAACGCCGAGTCGTCCGTCCGCTCGACCTGGCCCAGCTTCATGCTCATCTGCGTCCCCAACCGGCTCGAGGCCTTCTTGAGACCGCTCCACGACATGGTGTGTTGCTTCGCGAGGGAGTAGAGCGGTGGGACAGCGAGATTGGCGTAGTGGGGAGGGGTCGGGAGGGAGGTGTCAGACTCGACAGGGAGAAAGCATGAGGGCGCGCCAGCTCACCTGCGTCTAGCTTGAGCTGTATCGAAAGTGTACGAGCAGAGAGCAGCGGACCAGAAGCTGTGCGAGCGGAGGGCTGCGCCTTTGCGGTGACAAGGGACGAGGACGAACCCCTTTCGGCGGAGTCGACCAACTTTGCCTCGTTATGCTACGTTGCGAAGGCTTGTAAGCGCTGTTTGGAGCCGTACAACAAAGCTCCCGCTTTCCACAGGCCGCCCGCGCTCGAGGCCACGCCGTTCTCCTTCCTCCCGCTGCTTCATCTCTCGACGAGGCTGTTCACGCGCAACCGCCTGGGACGAGTCGGCCTGACGTTGAGCAAGCGAGACGTCTTTTCGCGACGCACTGCCTGTTCCAGACCTTCGCCGAGTGACCTTGCGGTACCACCTTGTCTGTTGACTTGCTCCTGAATATCCCGCCTCGCTACCTGTCCTCGCTCTTCCTCCTTTTTTTCGTTGCGCGATTCGATCGAGCGACACGATGTCCTACATGATCCTCAAGGTCATACACAACACAAAACCAAAGCCCATCACGCGCCTCCTCCCGCTCACCTCCTGCCCAACCTGGTCCACCCTCTCACACGAAATCGCGACGCGCTTCAACCTCCCCCTCTCGCCCATTGCGCTCTCTTACTCGGCCGCGATGGCGACGAGATCACCCTCTCGAGCGAGATCGAGCTGGAAGAGCTTTGGCACGCCGCGTTGCCGACTGTCCTCGAGCCTGAGCGTTACTCGGGTACAAGCGACGACTCGACGTGCGTCAAGATGCAGATTGTCTTGCCCTGGCAGGAGGGGCAGGCGAGGGAGGTCAAGCTTCAATCTGCCACGCCTGCTCGAGGGTCGATCTGCGGCAGCGTCTCGCCTCTCCTCCGAGGCGGTTCCCCAGCTCCCGCCGGTTCCGCTCTGCGAACTACTGTCAATCGAACTCGCCGACAGCGCCAAAACAACGGAGCAGGCCTTTCAAGCCGGCAAAGACTCCGGACGCTCCTTTTCGCGGCGTGAGCTGGCAAGACGGAGGAACCGACGATCCGGCACTCGACGAGAAGTCGCATCTTGGTGCGCCCCGGGATGCGAATTCGAACACTCAGCCCGAGCAAGCGCAACAACTTGGCACAGACAACCCTTCGGCAATGACGACCTCGCCAGCCCCTTCAACCATCCCTCCTGATCCTCGCTTTCCTCCTATCAGTTACAGAGCAGCTAATGAAGCCACAGCAGCAGCAGCGGTTGAAGGTAGCGCGTCTCTCTGCGCGCGTGCGCCAAGCTCGCCTTTGCACCAAATGCTTCCGCAGCACTGACTTAGATCTCGCGTAGGCCTGGGCTTCGGGCAGAAGCTGATGGCGGCAATGATACCCTTTCTCCGCAGAATGCATTCTATCGCTTCTTCGTACTCGCGCCCTTCCCGGTGCCTCCTCCCTTCCCCTTCTTCTCCTCCGCCTCTTGTAGGAATCCCGCATCTGTCAACGCATCTCGAGCGGCCTGTACAGCACAGAGAGAGCCATCAGTACGAGAGATGAGCGCAGATAATGAGCGAGACGCGCCTGGTTGATAAGCTTGAAGCGATCCGGACCGAGGTGGATCCCCCCGTACCAGCGCGAGACGACCACCATAACGTTCGGTACGTCCTGCGGAGAGATTGCTGTCAGTATGATTCATTGAAAGCTCCCGAAGGATGTGAAGCGCACCAAGAGGGTCAAGAGATGCGCGAGCCGACTGCCCGCAGCCGTCTCCCCGTCGTCGTCGTTGTCCGCATGCCGAGTCCCGCTCGCGGTCGTGAACTGATATGCTGAGATGTTGTGTCTGTGCGCTTCACGCCATCAGCAACGGATAGAAGTAGGACAAGCCGAAACAAGCAGAACTCACGTCGCTTTGGCGATCTTGTTGTTGTTCAGCAGCGTCTCCATGACGGTGTCGACCTGCGCGAAAAGAGTAAACCGTCAGTTCTACTAACGAGGAAAAGCGAGATCGGAGCTCCCTACCTCTTCCGGCGAGTTCACCTTGGCAGCGTGTCCAACGAAGACCTGTGGAATGGTCAGATTAGCGCAGCCCAAAGACAGACGAAAGGGAGAATACGACACACCGACTGTCGATCGACGATAGGCTCGCAGGAAATGATTTTGGGACAAGGGACGGACACCTTCTTCGGCCGCGCAGGCTCTGCCGACGCTCCGTTCGCTCTTCGACTCTCCTCCTGCCCATCCCGTCTCCTTTCAGCAGACTCAGATCGCCCATGGATCCGTGTCGACTCAGCTCCTACCACCTGCCGCGCCTTCTCGCCCTTCTGCAACTCCGCTTCTCGTTCTCCAACCCACAGTCCGCACAGTTCCCGCACATACTCGATTCCCTCAAACAGACATACTCCGCCTGTCCATTCTACGCCTCCTCCTGTTCCTGCTGCTGGGGCCGCCTCAGGATCGTGCATGAATGTCCGCAAGACCTGGCCGAAGAGGTCGTCGGAAACGGCGAACGAGGAAAGGTACCGGTCTTGAAGCTGGATCAGGGGCGGCTCGTTCGTCGGATAGCCCCGAGGAAGGGAAAGGAGGAGGTGGAGGGGGACAGATTCTCGTGGAGGGGCGAGGGTGACGGAGAGGATGAGGCGAAGGGGATCGCTCGAGGACGGAGTCCATACTGGCAGCGCTGACGGCGTCCTGGGTTTTCGTGGCGGGCGATACAGACTCAGAGACGGTGCCGGGTTGTCGTAGATTGCCGCCAGCGACTGCAGCTCGTCTGCTACCTCTTGTGCGTCCTGCGATTCTGCAGCTTCAAGCGATGAGAGGACAAGGGCGAGGTTGAGCGAGGCGTCCGAGTCTCCCACGTCTGGCGAGTCTAGTGAGGCAGAGAAGGCGTTTGTCATCGTTTCAGCCGAGTCCTGAGCGTGACGAGCAAGGAGGATGGAGTCGAAACTGGTTCGCGAGCGGATGTCACTCGTCTTCACCTCTCGCAGGACACGAAGGCAAGTGCAGACGACGGAAGCTGATCACATCAATGTATCGAAAGTGTCTGTCAAAGAAGAACCGATGGAGGGAAACCACAAGACGAAGGGGAAGTGTCTGTTCTAGGGTGCGGCCCTAAAAAGTGAAGCGATACGAGGAAGTGGATGATACCGAGAGGGGCATTACGTGCGTGATAGGGCTACAATCTAGGCGGAGAGGAGGGCGTCGATCTGCTGATTGATCCAGTCCTTGCGACCGGTCAAGTCGGCGCGAGGGAAGAGGCCGGCGAGTCCGTCGCGAGCCTTGCGCTTCGAAAGGTGCATCACTAGGAGAAGCACAGGTTAGCGGAGCTAGCGGCGGAACAAGAGCCCCGAGACTTACAGTCTTCACTCGCGAGGTAGGCCTGCAGGGTCGAGATGATCGTCTCGTCGCTTGGGTTCGGGTCGTCACTGGGCTGAGGGGGCGCCGGGGGGTTGGCAAAGGGATTGACAGAGAAGACGCTTGGCGCGACGCCGCCGTACGAGAAGGCGGTCATGCCGGACTGGCGGCGAGGGAGGGTCGACATCGGCGGTTGAGGGTAACCGGCGAGGCTCATCTGCGACTGGAGCGTCGCGGGTTGCATGTATGGGTTGACGCTCATTGGGTAGCCGAAGTCGCTCCCCACGACGCTGCCTGGACCGGGCGTGTAGGCGGGTGCGCCGACGACGCTTCCGGGCGCGCTGAACGCGAATCCCTGCGACGGCATTTGCGGGGGAGCGACGAGCTGCATCGTCGAAGGAGAGGCGGTGTGGCCGTGGTAGGGCTTGGGGATGCGCGTTGCGAGCGAGAAGCCGGCGGTCGAGTACGACTTCTCGGACCGGGTGTCGTACGTCTCCTCGGCGAGCGCGGCCTCATAGTCGGCGAACTTGGCGAGCGGGATCGTCGACTCGTCGAACGCCTCGTCTTCGGCCTGCAAGACCTTCTTCGCCCTGCCCTCTCCTACGACGACGCGGGTCGATCCCCAGGTGAAGTCGTCGAAGCGCCAGAACGCGTAGACAGGGAGGAGGAAGCTGTAGATTGGGTAGGCGAGGAGGTAGATGATGAGCCAGCCGATGTATTGCCATTGACGCTTGATGAGGAAGATGAAGGCTTGGAGACCGTAGACGGCGGCGATCATGACGAGGGCGATGACGGGCAGAGGACCGGATCCGGTGGCAATGGTGACTATGAGATAGACCTGTGAAAGCGAGAGGAGTTAGTCTGTAGCGAAAGGCGGGGTCGGGAGGGGAATTGCAGCGAAGAAAGTGGGTGGGAGACAGAACTCACAAGGTAGACAAGCGTCGCCGGCAGGATGACCGTCCCCAAAAGATCAATAAGGACGATCCACCTCATACTGAAACACAGTGCGCCGCAGAGGTTCGGCAGGAACAAGAGTTCCGCCAAATTGTGGACGGTCGAGTTGATCCAACGACGGCGCTGCGACAGGAGGATGCTCCAGCTGTGCGGCGCGACCGTCATAGCCTTCGCTTCCTGCACGAATTTCGTCTTGTATGTCGGAAAGTGCTTGAGGATTAGGGTCGTAAGGTACCGGTCCTCTCCGAGGGAGAGCAGGTTCTTCTTGTGCAATGTGTCGAGGTTGTTGTCCGAGTAGTCATCGACAATCAGCGAACTGATCACTAATGGTTTCCCCTTGTCCGCCGACCGCAACCGGTACATCGAGAAACTGCGGAAGAAAGCGTGAGTCGGCAGAGTTGGCAAGGGGAAGGGCGGGCGCACCATCCTGGCAAACAGGTCACGGAACCGAACAGACTCTCGAACGCCTTGGCCATGTGGTGGGAGATGAAGTACTCGTAGACTGCGAGGCAAACGTAAGCGGAAGGTGGAAGTGAAGAGGCGGTCGAGCTCACCCTGGATCATCGTCCACCACGAGACTTGCTCGTTCTCTAGGCGCGTCTCGCCGCAAATGCCGATGATCTGCGAATCGTCGGCGCAGGCAGCGACGAGGCGGTTGAGGGAGTCGGCGTGAACCGAAGTGTCGGCATCGACGACGAAGATGAACTGCGTAGCAGCGTCAGCCTCGTTTCTCCACCTCGCAACGGCGCGCTTGACTCACCTCGTACATCTGCGGGTCGACACCGATGACGTTCTTGACCTGGTGATACATCTCGAGCTCGAGCGGGTACATCTCCGAGTCGAAGTGAACGCGATTGAGGAAGCGCATCGCGAGGATCTGCGAGTCGCGCTTGCCGCGATTACCAGGTCGCGAGCGCTCTGACGGACGACCAGTCTTTGCGACGACGAGGTACGGCACGACATCTGGCAAGGGCGAGGTCAGCGTCGGCGAGCGAAGAGGAAAGCGCAAGACGCACGGCCTTCGACCTCGTACAAGCCGCTCCAGACCTTCCCATAGTTGAGCTGCTTCGAACCCTCCGCGACGGCCTTGTACATCAGTGGGTCAGGCTCGATATTCTGGTCGACGCCGAGGATGTCGAGGACGATGCGCGGCGTCGGGCGGTCGTTGCCGGAGCCGACGATCATGCCGTCGCAGATGACGAGGATCAGCTTGCGCTTATCGTCGTATCTGAGCGTCGCAAGCGAGTCGATCGTTTTCTTGAGCGACTCTTCGCCTTCGGTATAGCAGGTGACTTGGCCTGCAAGCGATCTCGGTCAGCTACGAAGCAGACCGGATAGCGAACCTTCATACAGATGATGAACTTGTCGCGCTGCTCGGGAAGGCGCTTCGAACCGAACTGCAGCGCGGCGAGGAATTTGGCAAGGATCGTGACCATGATGAGAATCGAGAAAGCGAGCAGGAGGTTCGGCTGGACCTTGCAGCGCGGCGACTCGCGGAAGTCGGTTTCGCCGAGGTAGAAGAGCGTCTGGATGCAGGCCATGTTAGTCTGCAGCGTCGGCCAGTCCATGCCGAGGTCTTTGATCGTGCCGGTCAGGTCGGTGCCGGGCTGCGCGGTCCACAGATTGGCGAGGTCCTTGTCGAGGAAGAAGTACTTCTGGTCGTTCAGTAGGTTGGCCTGCGAGCGGAAGAGGTCAACAGCAGTTCAGAGCCGAAGAGGGGTTAGCAACACACGGTGTAGAAGTAGTCGGTCAGGTCATACACGCTGCCGTTGACGATCGCCCACTGACGGTTGTTCTTCTCGGCCTGCTCTTGGATCTTGCCTTTCGACCAGACGAGCGGTCCCTTATGGTAGTCGCGCATCTTGGGCAGGAACGTGTCGAAATACCACGACGCGCTCGACAGCGCCGAGCTCTTCTCCGGCTGGAGATAGCCAGATGTGTGGACGGCTGTCGGGACCTCGGCGGTAAAGTTCTGCATGAGGAGAGACGTAAGTCGCCACACGGTCGCCAGCTCGAGGCTCGAGCGGGCTCACCTGCGACTGGAGGGACAGGTTCTCGTCCGTGACGAGCGACGGGCAGGCTGAGGTGAGCGGACTGCGTAGGCGAGTGTCAGCATCGGGGACGGAGTGCGTCGGGTATATGAGCGTACATGGGGAAGTAGCCGGTCAAGTCGAGGCCGGCGAGCTGGAGCATGTCCGTCGGCGTAACCGTCTCGCCCTGGATGTCCGAGTGCCTGAGTGCGCAGTGAGGGCGTCAGCGACACTCGAGAGAAGGAAGATGAACGTCGAAACGTACTGGACCTTGTAGAACTTCGTGATGTCGTAGACGTTTCCGCGAACGGCAACCCAGAACTGGCTGGCGGTCGAGTAGTAGCCGAGCTCGGCCGTGTTCCACGCCTTGTTGTAGTTCGGGCAGAGCAGCTTCCCGAAGACGATGATGTCTGCGCAGCGAGAAGTCAGCTATGCGTTCGCCGCGATGCAGCGAGATCTGAGACCGACAGAAGATGACGATGCCGCAGAAGAAGGCGATGAGCATGCACAGAGCGAGCTGTGGACGGTGAGAGAGAGTCAGCCGGTGTACGAAGTTTGAAACCCTGGGGGCTCGCTCACCTTCTCGCGCCAGGCCATGCGCACATCCGGCCGCTTCATCCTGCCAAGGTAGGTCAAGCACGGCGTCGGCACCCAAAACGTCAACATCCAAACGATAGCGACCCAGACCCTCCGTCCCCTGCTTGTTGGGATTTCCTCGATCGCCTTGCCCTCGCCTTCCTGCGGGTTCCCCTCGCGGTCGAGGACGCCTTCGCCGCCCTTTCCGCCTCCTCCACCGCCACCCGCAGCCGCATGCACGCCGTAGAGCGAGCCACTGTGAGTGCCGAATCCAGCAGGAGCCTGCTTGTCGTTCCCCCAGATTTCGCTCGCCATGTGCGAGTGCCGACCCGCGCCCGGTGCACCGCCGAGGGAGCCCATACTGCCGTACGCTCCGCCGCCGTGGCGCATGTACGGCGCCGAAGGAGGCTGGAGCGGGTTGCCGACGAACGAGTCGTGCTGGTTGTAGTGCGATAAGCCGGAACGGTACGAGTCGAAGGCGTTGGTCGAGCCGAGGCCGTCTGCGCCTGCCGAGTAAGGGGCGTAGCCGGGCGTGGTGGGCGTCTGAGGCGTCCCTCCGTTCGAGTAGAGGAGGTCGTCGACGCTCTCCCCTCCAACCGCCGCTGGTCCAACCCCCGTGTAGCCGACGTTGACCGTACTCCTGCTCGGTCCGAGGTGCGGGAGGTAGCCCTGCAAGCCTCCGTCGTCGTCCTCCAGCTCCTCCTTCTCCTTTTCGTTCCCCCTCCGCCCCTCAAGCGCCTCTTCCGCCTCGCGCACCCTTCCCTGCCTCACAGCCTCGACCGCAGCTTGACGATGCTCGACTGGCTCGCTCTGCCTCACACGATCCTCCACCGCCTTCCACGCCTTCCATCCCAACCAAACCCTGTGCTGGCCAATCGCAAACTCGCCCCTCTCGCTCGCGAACCCAAAGTCGCGCAGGAACGCATCAACTGCGTCAGGAGCGTTCTCGTGCGCCGAGACGCCGACCCCATGGTGGATGAGAAAGTCGTTCAAGTCGGCGTCGTGGAGGAAGTCGCTTGACTGGCGGCGGGCAGCGAGTTGCGGGAGCTGGAAAGCCGAGACTTGGGCTTTGAGGAGGCGCGCGTCGATCTGGCGAGGCGTCATCGTCGCGTTCGGGAGGAGCGAGATGACGTTCCACACGTTCGTGCGGCCGAGGATCGACCCGAGCAAGTGAGCTGTCGTCGCGTTGATTTGCGCCGAGACGGGGTGGATCGCGAGGGGGTCGAGCAGGGGTTCGGTGTAGTCTTTCCCTCCCTCCTCCTCACCCCGCGCAAACGCCACGCAAACCTTGACCTTCGATGGCCTCCTCAACGGCATACTCGACACCTGCGCCGCAACCACCGTGGTATCATCGAGGGGATGGACCTCCGCGGCGAGACTCGGTCCGCTCACGAGTTTCGCGACGAACGAGTCGGACGATGAGCGGAGGAGCGCAACGTGGTCCGGATCGAGCTGGTCCAAGTCGAGTTCGACGAAGTGGTGCGCGTCGTAAACAACCTGTTGGTCACCAAAGTGCTTGATGGCGAAGGCTGTGCGTGCGCCGGGCCCGGAAGGGTGCGAGACGAAGCTTGGGTGGGCAGCGAAGTGGTCCCTCATTCCGCGGAGGAACTCGTCGTCTGCTTCATCCGCGCCCAGACCCTTGCGCACCATCGCCGCGCCGGTCTTGGCCAACCCACCGAGGACCCCACCCGGCTTCTCATCCGCTTTCCCACCGACCCTCCCGCCGCGCATCAACTCGATCCTCCCCGTCCCGTCGTCCGCAGGAAGCACATCAACCACCTTGACACCGTCTTCCTGGGCACGCGCAACGACGCCCAAATCTCCATCGAACGCGTGCTCGAGTGTCCAAAACCGCGCGAGCTCAGACTGGTAGTTGTGGAGGAAATCGTCGAAGCCGTTCAAGGCCTGGATGAGGACTGAGGTGCGCGAGCCAGGGCGGGAAGAAGAGTGGTTCGTGAACCCCGGCTGGGAGAACTGAACGATCGACGACCCTCCGTCGTTGTGCAATGCTACGATCGCCTCGTCGCCGGGAAAGAGTCGGTGATTGGCCGTCTCGACGACGAAAGCGAACAAAATCGAGTACAGCGCAGCCATGAGACTGTCGCGCTGTGCGTCTGCGCCCTCGGCTCGCAAGATAGTCGCCGTAACTTCCTTGCGGACCCACCTCACGCGGTTCGTCAATACGCGCTCGAGGTCTTCGCTCGAGACGCCGAGTAGGCTCGCGGCCCGCTCGAGGACATCGCGATTCGTCACCCACGCCGGGTCGGATTGGAAGTCGTAAGGGTCTTCAGGGTGTTCTGCAAACTCGAGGTTGCCGAGGAGGAGGATGGCCGAAAGGATGCGGAGGATCGAAGTGGCGTGGCGGGATTTGAAACCGAGGACTTTGAAAGCGGCGCGGAGCTCGTCGAACGCGATCGAGTCGTCCGAGTTGGGCACGCCAGGCGGGAGTCGGTACGTCGACGATTTCGCAAAGAGGTTGTACTCGCCTGCATCGTCGAGGATACCAAATTCGTCCTTCTCTTCGCGCGTCGAGCCGGCGACGAGCTGATAGAACGCATGGAACGTCCGCTCGTCCTTGCCGAGCTTGGCGAACCTCGTCCTGTCCAACCCGTACGCCAGCACCTTCGCACCCGCGAATTTGCCAGCACAGGAGAAGTGCAACTCGAGGAGGGACGAGAAGCGCGTCGCGGAGGGGTTCTGCTGCGTCTTTGCGCATCCGAACGAGGTGAGGAGCGTTTGGAGCGCTTGGACCTGTTCGGCGAGGCGCGTGTCCTTCTTGCCGGAGGTCGAGAGGCGCAGGAGCTGTGCGGTGACGAGTTGCTGCTGGGAGGACGAGCCGGAGCCCGAAAGGCCGCTGTGGGAGCGAGGGAGAAGCGAGTGAGCGGTCGAGTCGAGAGAAAGGGCTCCTTTGCGGGCGTCCACTTACGAATACAGGATCGACTGCGACTCGCCCGTCCTCCTCATGGCAAAGTATACCCTGCAGGCGAGGTCGTACGCATGGGGCTGGACGTCGTCGCCTCCGCTCCTCTGCCTGTCCCTCGGTGCATACACGCGCTGCTCGTACTCTGCCTTGCTCGCCTCGCTCACATCGGCCTTGACCTCGAGGGGGTTGAGTGCGACGAGAGTCGAGTCGCCGCAGTAGGTCGCAGCGAGGTCGAGGCGGTAACGTTGTGCGAGTGCGTGGGTGAGCGAGTCCGGCGAGGGGACGGACGCGGCGACGACGGTGGCTGTTGCGGGCGGGGAAGCGAGGTGTGCGAGGTTCGTGAGGGCAGAGGGGCCGGTGTGGGCCATCTCGCGAGACCGCTCGGGCGCTGTGTGAGCCGAGTGAGCGGTCGAGTTGAGCGAGCCTCGAGGCGGCGGTCGTCGGTCGCGCGTTCGAGCCGGGGGTGTGTCGCGTAGCCTGGCCGTCCGCGGTGCGAGCAGAGCAAGCGTGCCACTTGCGCCCAGTCCCAGTCCCAGTCACAGCGCAGGCGAGCGAGTGAAGTCGAGGGAGAGTGAAGTCGAGGGACGAGCGATGCGAGCTGGCGTCCGTCCGCACTCGCAGAAGTTGGGCTGACGGGCCAGCCACGCCAGCGAGTGTGTCACGGCGGACATGCACGCGGTCACGCCAGACATCGACCTGTGGCGAGCGAGCTGGTGTCGTCCCCACCTCGTCGCGCCCCTGTGCTCTCTCACTCTCGCGCGCTCTCACAGTGCTCGAGAGACCGCACACGGCGATGGTGCTCGTCCTGCACCTCGTGTCGTACATCGCAGGACTCGCAGCGTTCTGCTTCGCGCTCCTCTCGCTCGGTGCGCATCCCCACCTCACGATCTCACTCTCCTCCCGTCACTCGCACCCGCACGCTGACCCCGGCTTGCTCTCCGCCCGGCAGCGAACGGACTTCTCTATGTCGCAGAGGTCATAGAGGAACACTCGGCTCTCGCAAAAACCGTCGGACAGCGCATCATCTACGTCCGTCCTCCCTTCCTCTCACAGTTCCGAATGGCTCTCGACTGACATCGCCACCCATTCCACGCGTCGATAGGCAGAGATTGTGCTGTTCGGACTGCTCTACGCGGTGGACGGTCTGCCGCTGCACCTCGTCGCCGTGGGAGTCGTCGCACACCTCGTCTAGCGAGTCCCCTCTCGCGTCTCTTGTCCTCAGGACGCCAACTAACCTTGTGACCCCTCACGCAGTCTCCAAAACTTCTCTCGCCACTGGCCCGTCATCTCGGTCAAATCTCTCACCTTCGTCCTCTCCTGCCTGATCGTCCTCCTCTCGCACTACCTCTCCTTCCGCCACTTTTCCTCCGGCTCACTCGCCGCCGCCTCACACCACTCTTACCCGCGGTATGACACGCGCAAGGGGCGGTATGCGAGTCAGGGAGTCCAGACGGAAAGCTTTTTGGAGGTGGCGACGTACTTTGGGGTTTGTGTCTGGCTCGTGCCGTTCTACCTCTTCTTGTCGCTCTCGGCGAACGACAACGTCTTGCCGTCGTCCGGTGCGTGCGATTTCAATTTTGCATTGAGCTCGAAAAGGCTGACGCTCTCGACCGTGCACAGGCGAAGGCTCTTCCTCCTTCTCCCGCCGCGCCTCCACCGCCCCCTCCTCCCCCTCCCTCTCCGTCCCCGCTTCCCAGTCCCGCGGTCCTGACTCCCGAGCATCGGGCCGCCACGCCCGCCACCGTTCCTCGATGATGAAATTCGCCCTCTCCTCCTGCTTCTCCATCATCCCTTCTTCCTTGCGTCCTTCGACCTTGTCGCATTCGTTGCCCCTCTCGAGTGCGGGGGCGGGACCGAGGATGGATGTGCCGAGGAGTCCGAGTCCGACGCTTGGATTTCAGCCGTATGCAAACGAGGGAGAGGGAGGGAGTGTCGAGGCGAGGGAGGCGTATGCGTCTGGCTCTTCGGGGATGGCGGCGGCGAAGGGGAGGCCGCAACTCTCCCTCGTCGGGCGGCAGGGGTCGAACGACCGCTTCATCCCCGGAGCGGGGGTGAGCATGTCCCCTACCTCCTCACACCACTCCGCCTTTCCTCCCTCCCCTTCCTCTCCTCACTTCTCCCAACCACATCAGCCGAATCCGCTCTCAACCTCCCTCCCACCAAGTCTCTCCCTCCACGCTCACTCTCCCTCTCCCCGCCCAGGCTCTGCCCTCCCGCCCTCGCTCTCACCCTCAAATCATCGTTTCACCCTCCCGATGCCATCTCCACAATCTCCGTCGTTCCCAACCCACACAGCGGGAGCGGGCCCGAGATCCCGACCTCCTTCGCCTGCGCAACTGCGTCTCACCCGGCCTCTGCCTCTGCCTCTGCCTGCCCAGGGCGGACCACCGGGAATGGTCCGCCGCCACACCGCCCAACTCGTGCAGCAACATACTGCCTCGCCTCCGCCTCCACCGGCGACGCGGGGAGCGGGACAAGCGCAGGGGTTGGGAAGGAGGTCGAGTGAGGCGCAGGGTATGAGGGGGAGGTTTGTAGGTGCGGGAGGGGCGGTGGAAGAGAAGAGTGATGGCGAGTAGAGGGAGGGAGCGACGGCGGAGAGAAGTGCATCGCAATTGTCGTTTGCATCGACGCTCCTCCGGTGAGGAAGAAATGCGGAGAGGAGAAAGCTGCTTGCGAGGGTTTCTCTCGCTCGGACATGGTGCGCGACCGTGCCCTTGAACCCGGTACATACTGCCTGTTTGGTATTGCGAGAGACAGGAGGAAAAAGGGGACAGATACGAAAGAGAGGAGGCACAGCCCGAAATGAAAGGGATAGAATTAGTACCACCGAAAGAGAGGAGAGGAGAGGGTAACTTCAGCTAAGGAGGCGTGTGTAGGTTGCTGCTGGATTTGCGCGAGAGGAATTGCTGCTGAGGCGAAGGTGTGCGGAATGAGAGGAGAGAGAGAGAGGGAAGAAAAGCGTAGGGGAACGATAGGTACAACAGAGGGAGTTGGTCAGAGTGTCCGAGCAGGCGTGCGTGGCGGCAATTGCGCTACGACCGAGCTAGCTACGAGCTACTCAGTGCGTCCGACTGCCCCACCGCTTCTTCTTCTGCGCCTTCTCAATCTCCTCATTTCGCTTCTTGAGCTTCGCCTCGCGCTCGCGCCCCTCACGGTTCTGGCGGTACACCTGCACGTCCTCGCCCATCTCGAAGCCGTACTTCTTCAGTAGGCGCGAGAACTCGGCGGGGTCGACGCCGCCTTGGTACGCGGCGAGCGTGAGACTGTCCTCGGGTCGTAGCGGGGCGTACGCCTGGACGATCGGCGTAGGCGTGATGATCGGCCCCGCGGAGTCAATGTCGATCGTCGAGGTCGGCGACAGAACGTTTTCTCCCGTGTGAACGGGGACGGCGGTGGGCGTAGGCTGCGCAAAGACGTCCTCGAGGGCGAGCTCTGCGTGCGAGAGAGCGTCAGTCGATTGTCAGGGGAAAGAAGAGGATATCAGGGAGCGCACGGTCACGCTCGCGAAGACCAAGGTCGCCAGCAACGCTGCCGACCACTTCAGTCGCCTTCGAGACAGCACCTCCTGCCACACTTGTTGCGGCACCCGCGACAGCACCGGCGACGCTTGTGGCGGCACCGACAGCGGACGCGACGGGAGTCGGGAGAACCGACGTAACGTCACCAACGACCGAGCCTGCGAGACTCGTAACGCCCGAGACGACGGAGCCGACCTCCGAGGTGACGCCGCCGACGACGCTCGTAACGCCCGAGACGACCCCTGAGACGTCCGAAAGAACGCCAGAGGCGATTGACGAGACGGGCGCCGTGACGTGGAAGACAGTCGACAGCAGGCCTGGAACCGGGCCCTTCGGTGACAAGAGGCCGCCGATGCACGCGAACAGGCTGCCGAGCTCGCCGAGGAGGCCGAACAGCGCGCCGAGGAGGCCTCCCTTGACGGTAGCTGTGGGCGAGAAGATCGAGTTAGCGAGGTGCACGCCCATGGAAGGAAAGAGGAGCGAGAACGTACACCCTCCAGCGGTGATGACGACAGCTGCGAGGCGCAAGACAAGCGGTCAGCAAACGAGATTCGGGGAAAATCGAAGCAAAGCGAATGACGCACTGGTATCAACCTTCTTCTGCGAGTACTTAAACGAGGGAGCGACGTAGCCACCGATGGAGACCTTCGCCGTGATATCCTGCGAGAGAAGAAGTGTGAGACCGATGCTCGCTTCAAGGATTCGGGACGACGCACGATGTCGACACCTGCGGCGCTGTTGAGGAGAAGCGGGATACTGCCGAGCGCGCCCTTCGGAAGCTTGGCGAGGACTTGCTCGGTATACGGACCCGGGTTCTCGCCAGCGTTCGTCGTCGTCGGGTTCTCGAAGGTGTAGTCGAAGGTTGCGTAGACGACACCGTTCTGCGACGCTGTTCCGCTGAGTGTGAGGATCGTGATGTACGTCTTCAGGTTGTCGTTGATCTGCGACAGTAGGCTAGCGTCAGTGACATGCGGTACCGCACGAATGAAGCAGTGAAGTGCACCCTGAAGTCGAACGTCGCCGTGCTGTTGCAGAACGCCGTGACAAAGTCGACGAAGATCTGGATATCGTGGACGAGCGGGATACCTTGACCGGGGAACGACGACTCGAGGTGTACACCCGTGAGCGCCTCCTGGAGACTGCCGTACGGCGTAGAACTGCCGTCTCCCTGGATGGTGAGCGGGATCTGGCCCTTTGTCTCGAGGTACTGCGTGAGGAGGTCCTCGGCCGTAGCATCTCCAGGGTCTGCCGGCTGGTAGTGAAACTCGGCCGGCAGAGTGTTCGTGCCCTTGTACAGGTCGAGTGGGTTGATGTACGCTCGTCCGACCTGCGTGCCCTTGTAGACGACCTCGAAGGACACGTCGTTCGTGTGGAGAACGAGGGGCGCGGGGTTGTCGAGGATCGCCAAGAGCGTGATCCTGCGTAGGGATTCCATCGTCAGCTCTACCTCGCCAACTGAGTCGAGCGAGGCGAGACAAACCTGAGGAATTCGCCGCCAGGCGAGGGGTTGAGCGGATCACCAGAACCTCCTCCAATGACGACAGGCGCTGCGATCGAGTATCGTCAATAATAGTGCAATATGGGAGCAAGGTGGCGCGCAACGCACTCTCGGGAATGGTGGCCTGGCCGCCGAAGCCGTTGATGCCTGGGAAGGTCGTCTGGATGTTCGAGAAGGGGATGCCGTTGATCGGGATGTCTCCTGCCTTGGTGCGTGCGGTGACTGCAATAGAGAACGACGTTAGCAGTTGAGCCCGGAATAGCGACAAGGAAAGGCCGCACCGTTGGCGCCGCCGTGCAGGGTGAAGTCGACGTTGCTCTGCAGCGTGATCGCCGCGAAGAAGTCGTTGTACGTGCCCTGGTTGATCGCGACGAGCGGTCCCGCCTGCCTGATCGCGAGAACGAGGTCCGCCTGAGAAGTGCGAGAGAATCAGCCGAGTGCGCATCTGGGGGGTGTCGTCGAGTACGTACTGGGTTGCCAGTCGAGGTCTGCGAGCTGACGACGTCCTGTACCGGAATCTCGAGCTGGCCCGCGTCGCTGCCGCCGTAATTGATGATGAACTGGGAGCGAGAGGAAGATTAGCATCCGGCCGACAATGCGAAAAAGGAAGAGAACTCACGTCACCACCAGCCTGAATGGCTTGAAGCGAGAACTTGTATGGGTTCTGTCGAGAGAAGAGTGATCAGTGACGACCGCAAGCGAAGATGGAGACGGAACAAACCTTGTAGGTAACGTCCGTCTCATTGCTCTGGATGAGAGCGGCGTACGCCTCCGACGGTTGCGTAACCGTGACGATGAGATCCTTGATGGAGATGGCCGAAATGATGTCGGATTGCTTGCCCGGGAGCGTCACGTTGAGCGTGAGCGTCTTGAAGGCCGCCGACAACCACGAGACCGGCGAGCCACGCTGCGCGGGCGTAATGACCGAGTCTCCCGTGACGTCCAGCGGCACCTCCTTGCCCAATAAGAACTGACTGAATACCTCGCCGAGAGCCGCGACGCCAGCCGGGTCGTTGCGGTAGGTGATCGTACCTTCGAGTGGAAGCGACGTCGTCGCCAGAGGGGCGAGCGTGAGGCCGCTGCCATGAACTGGACCAATCTCGGAGCCGTGGTACGACGCGATGAAGTTGACCGTGCCGAGCTCGAAGCCGAGGTTGGACATGGACGGAATGGTCGAGTCGACGGTGAGCTCGATACCGTTGCTTGCGTCGCCGGGGAAGTCGGGGTTCGTGAGCTTGACTACGAGAGATCGAGGATCAGTAACGAAGCGAAGACCGGGAACCGGAAGGCTGCGAGACGCACGGCCCGGAAGCTTGTTGAGTGCCTGGAACGTGACGTTCTTGGTGAGGGTGACGTTCGAGAAGATCGTCTGCAAGGCGTAGACCTGCACCGTGTTCGACGTAATGACCCAGGTGAAGCTGACAAGGCGAAAATAGGTCAGCTACGGAGCAACGAGTCTACAGCATGTTAACGAGACCTGCCTCGGATTATTGAGCAAGTAGCTCGCGAAGTTGGTAAAGCCGCCCTGATCGGTGATCGTGAGGGTACCGGTGGTCTTGTAGTCAGGAACACCCGACCCGCCAGCGGAACAGATAGGCGGAAGCTCGATGTTGGCAATCTTGTTGCCCTGGAAGACGACGTCAGCGCCGTCGGGGAACTGTGGGAGAGTACGTCAGCGAGGAAGCGAAAGGAGCTCGGTAGTGTTCAGCGACGCACCTCGATAAGCGCATCGAAGGGACCAGCGTTGAGGAGGCTACCGGTGAGTGCCACCTTGAAGCCGTTGTCGGTGATGTCGGTGACGTTTCCGCCGCTGAAGGTGAGCTCCGCCTGATCGACAATGTGCGAGACGATGGTGCGTCCGAGAAGACCGGTCAAATAGAGCACCGAGTCGTCGAGCACCGTAGGAACACCATTCTGTGCGAAGTTGAGCGGCGTGACGAAGTCGTCGAGCGCGACCGTTGACTGGATGCCGAGGTCGGTCTTGAGGTTCTTGACTGCCGCGAGAATGATGTTCTGCACTTCCTTGGTCGTGCCGGTCGGCGTGCAGGTCTCCTTGCCTTTGTTGACTTTGCTCGTGACTGACGTCTCCGTCGACGCCTCGCTGAGAACGTACTGGAACTCGGGCAGGAGGATGCCGAGGTCGACGCCGTTGGCCTTGGCGACGGCCATGATGAAGTTGATGAGGAACTTCGGGTCGTCTGTCAGCTCGAACGGAACCTTCCGCGACGTGATGTTCTTGTGACCGGACGCGCTGATTTCGGGGTCAAGCGGCTGCTGGTTGATCTGACCGAGGTAGAAGGTGTCGTAGGTGGCGTTCGCAACGAGGGCCTGCAAGTTGATCGAGGCGGTGAAGGGATTCGACAGGTCGAATGAGGCCTCGGCGATACCGGTGTCGGCGATGTCAATCGGGAAAGAGAGCGAAGCCTTCGTGACGAGGAGCTGGTGAATCGGCGGGATACTCGTCTGGATCTTAATGCTGCCGAGGGCCTCCTGAAGCGAGCCATACGGAGTCGTGTTCGGCGTGCCAGCAATAGCGACGTTCGAGGTGATGCCCTGAATATAGTTGGCCAAGAGCACCATGCCTGCAGCGGTGGAAGCGCCGCCAGTCGGGGCGTAGCGGACCTCGGTGCCGAGCACGTTCGCGTCGGGGATGAGCAACAGGTCGCCAATGACGACAGTACCAATGATCTGGTCCATGAAGTCCAGGCCGAAGTTGACATCGTTCGTCTGCAGGGCATGATAGTTAGTTTCAAAGGTCCAAGAGAGGGCAGAAAGGTGCAGGCGTACGATGACGGTGATCTGCGACGGGTTGAACAGCGTCGCGTCGGCTGCACAAGGCTAGAATGAGCGAAGATCAATGAGAAGACGGCAATGCGGCACGCACCGAGGATCTGCAAGTAGGTCGGATAGCCATGGTGGACGTCGAGGTTCGAGACGACCGTCGGGCGAGCGTTGAGCGACTGGATGCCGGCCAAGCTCGTACCGACGCTGAACGGAATGCCCGAGATGGGGATGTTACCGGCGTTGGTCTGCGCAGTGACTGTTCGAGGGAGGGCGTCAGCACCCGCTAGCATCACAAGAAGCAAGCGAGCTTACCATTCGCTCCGCCGTGCAGATTGAAGCTGACTTCGGCCGTGTTCGTGACAGCATTGAAGAAGTCGTTGAACGAGCCCGTGTTGAGCGAGGTGAGGATCTGCTTCTTGAAGTCGAGCACGAGCGTAGCGTTGTTGCCGGTTGACGTCTCGGCGCTAACGGACTTGGCGACGGGGAGCGGGAGGAGAGCGGTGTCCACACCGTTGTAGTTGCTGCGGGAGAAGACCAGTGAGCTTAAGATCACGTTGCCCGAGCGAATGAGTCACGCACATGTAGAAGTCGCCGCCAGCAGCGATCGCCGTGAGCGAGAAGCCGAACGGGTTCTGGTAGATCGCGACGGTACGGTTGTTCGAGGTAGGCACCGCGTACGCCTCGGACTGCTCGGTGATCTGGATCGTCAAGTCTTGGAGTGTAACCTGGAGGAGCAGAAGGAGGTGAGCGAGCAGCCGTCTCGGTGGGGCGGGCGAGTCTTACCGAGTGGATGATGTCGTAATGCCCGCCAGGAAGCGTAACGTGGATCGTGAGCTTTTTGAACGCAGACGAAAGCCAGTCGACGGGCGAGTCGGGTTGCGCGGGTGAGACGACCTCCTGACCCGTAACGTCGAGAGTCTGTGTGCAAATTGCACCGTCAGCTTCCGCTCGCCAGTTCGGGACAGGACATGCGAAGCCCACCTGGTTGGCGCCCTGCAAGAATTGCGAGAAGAGCAGGCCGAGCGTGTCGAGACCCTTTGACGATTTCTGGCGGAGGACCTCGCCGGTGAGAACAGCGTCGGTCGTGGCGAGCGGCGCAAGAGTAAGGTCGTTGGCCGAGATCGGGCCAACTGGAGGGAGAGGTGAAGATGAGCTGCTGAAACGAGAGAAGGAAGGAGGAAAGTAAATATACCTTCGACACCCTGGAAGTTGGCGATGAACGTCGCCGTTCCGAGCTGAACGCCTAGGTTCGAGAGCGAGGGAATGGCGGTCTCGGTCCTGAGGGCGATACCGTGAGGCGAGTCAGACGGGAAGTCAGGACGCGTAATCGTAACTAGGCACGGACGAAAGGGTTAGCTTCGCGTCGCCAGCCGTTCTCCGCAACTCCTTGCTCACCTCCCGGGAGACCGTCGAACGCCTTGAACGAAACGTCCTTGGTGAGCGTGACGTTGTCGAAGATGGTCTGCAAGGCGTAAACGCGAAGCTTGTTCGTCGTGATCGTCCATGTGAAGCTGCAGCGGCGAACTAGTCAGCAGAAGACCTAGTAGAGAGAGAGAGAGTGCGCACTCGGGGTTGAGCAGGAGATCCGTCGCGAAGCCGGTGAAACGGCCCTTGTCGGTGATCGTCAGCGTCGCCGTCGTTTGCAAGTTGGGTACGCCGCTGCCGCCGGACGAGCAGATCGACGGCAACGAGAGGTCGGCGATGTGATCGCCTTTGTACATGACCTGGACGCCCTGTGGGAACTCGATAAGGGCGTCGAACGGACCGGCGTTCAGCAGGCTGCCAGTGAGCGCGACCTTAAAGCCCGAGTTGGTGAGATCCGTGACCTGGCCAGTCGTGAAGGTGAGGCTCGTGCCGTCGACGATGTGCGAGACGATCGTCTTTCCGAGAATGCCGGTGAGGTAGAGCACCGAGTCGTCGAGCACCGTAGGAACGTTGAACTGGTTGAAGTCAAGCGGCGTCTGGAAATCGTCGAGCTTGACGGTCGACTGGATCGTCAGGTTCGCCTTGAGATTCTTGACTGCGGAGAGAATGAGGCCTTGGACGAGTTTTGTGGTCCCGGTCGGAGCGCAAGTCTCGGGCTGCGTGTTGACGGTTGTCGTGACCGACGAGGCTGTCGAGTCGAGACCAAGCACGTAGTCAAACTCGGGGACTGTTGGCCGCAGAGTCAGCTTCAAAGCGAACGACAGAACGAGGACGCTACGCACTGAGAATGCCGAGGTCTACCCCGTTGGCCGCAGCGACAGCCTCGAGGAAGCGAATGAGGGCCTTCGGGTCGGAGTTGAGGGTGAACGGAAGGTCCTGCGATGTTGCGGTCGAGTGGCCGTCGGTGCTGAAGACCGGGTTCGGCTTCGTGTTTACCTGTCCGAGGTAGTTGTCCCCGTACGTCGCGTTCGCGAGAACCTGCAGAAGGTTGACCTGCGCGGTGAACGGGTTTTGCAGCGTCACCTTCGTGCTGGCCTTGTTCGTCGTAGCGATGTCAACGGGGAACGTGAGGGCAGCCTGCGTGATGAGGTTCTGCGTGTACGCCGGGATGATGGTGCCGAGCTGAATCGTTTTGAGGGCGGGCTTGAGCGAGTCGATCGGCGTCGTGCTGTCCGTGCCCTGAATTAGGGTCGAACTGTTGACGTCCTGGATGTAGTTCTCGAGGAGATGCTGGCCGGCAGTCTGGGCGTCACCGCCCTTCGGCTCGTAGTGGACTGCGGTCGGGACTACGTTGACGCCCGGCGCGAGGACGAGGTTGTTGATGTTGGCCGTGCCGATCTGCTGGTTCTGGAAGTTGAGGCCGAATGCAACGTCACCCGTGCCGATCGTGATGTTCGACGGGTTGTAAAGGTGGGCGTTGACTGCGAATGAAAGTAAAGCGGGTCAGCCAGGCTCGCGAGATGAGCGGAGGAAGCGGACTCGCCGTTGATCTGCAGGTAGTTCGAGAAGCCGTGGTAGACGTCCAAATCCGAGACCGTCGCGGGCTGGGCGTTCAAGCCTTGCAGACCCAGAAGCGAGGTGGAGACGGAGAAGGCGATGCCGTCGAGGTTGAGTGGTCCGACAGCGGTTCCGGCGACCGTGTCTGCCGCGCCACGCAGCTGGAACGTCTTCGAGACGTCGTCTGTGACTTGCGTGAGGAAGCTGGCGAAGAGATTGTTGTCGACCGACGCGAAAGGGACGTTCGCAAAGGCGAGAACAATCGTGCGCGCAACGACATCGGTCTTGGCCGGATTCGACGGGATGTCAAGAAGGGCAAAGTCGCCGTTCGCGCGCTTGGCGCGCTGGCCCGAGCCCGTGTCGGCGGAGTAGATCTTCGACGCCAACGAGGTGATGTCGACGGGGAAGGCGAAGGGCAAACCGAACGAGGCGATTGTGTCGGTCGTCGTAAACGCCGGGTTCCACGGGTCAGACTGGCTGAATTGGAGGGTGAGCGAGTTGATGTCGATGCCGCTGATGACCTGCAAGTTCTGGGCGGCGGGGAGGATGACCGGGATCGCGAGCTTTTTGATGCCCGTCTCGAGCCAGCTCGCCGTGTTGCCCGCGCTATCGCCGTGGACGACGAGCTCGGAGGGAACGCCGTGGACGAAGCCGTTGAAGATGGTCGAAACGTCGGCAAGCGCCTTGGGGTCGGATTGTGGAATGAGGCGGCCGACGAGCGGGAGCTGGATCGTCGACTTCGGGGTAAGGGCGAACGAGCCGTTCGACGCGGCTGGACCAATATTCGTGGCGCCGAAGAAATTCTGGAAGCCGATGCCAGCGAGCGCGACACCGACCGACGACGGGTTGGTCAACTGCGTCTGCAGCGTGAGGTGGATACCGCCTGCGGGGTCGTTGTACGGCAGGTCGAAGGACTCGATCGTGACGAGATTCTTGAAGCCGTCCATTCCGGTGAGCACGACATCCTTCATGATCGAGATCCCGCTGACAGTGATGCCGAGTGCTGAGACCTCGAGGTTCTGGCCATAGATCTGCCACGTGAAGGACGGCTCGGTGAGGAGGTAGCCGGTAAAGTCGGTGAGGTGTCCGACGTCGGCAACGTTGAAGGCGGCCTCGATGTTGAGATCGGCGCCGACGTCTGCGACGAGCGAGACGTTGGGCATCGCGATCTGACCGAGCGGCTGGCCGTTCCAGGCGACGGTGAGGCCTTCCGCGAAGGCAATGACAGCGTCAAAGGGACCCGAGTTGCGGATGCTGCCGACAAGGCCGGTTTGGAAGGCTACGAGTGCGAGCACAGGTCAGCGAGCCAACTTGTGTGGTGAGGGCGGGGACGTACAGGCCGTCGTCGGGTTCGTGATCATGACAGTGTCGACACCAAGGCTCGCCTCATCGACAATCTTCTGAACGATCGGGCGAGCGAGGACGGGAAGGAGGAGCTGTAGAGATAGCGTCGTCAGCAGGTGGCACCGCAGAACGAATTGAGGGGACGTACAGTCAAAGAGGAGTCGGTGTAGGCAGCCATGTCCGACTGCGTGTACTTGAGCGTAGTCGCGTACTCGCCGATGTTGAGCGTAGTCAGGAGGTCGACTTTGACCTTGAGGCCAGAGAACGCCTTGAGAACGTAGCTCGGGAGGTCGAAGCTGCGAGTGAAAGCCGGTCAGTTGCAAATCTTTCGACAATCGACGACTGCGAACGAACCCGGTGTAGATGTTGCGCCTCTCGAGACCGCGCTTGCTCTCCTGCGAGAAGATGAGAGCGTCGCCCGTCTCGTTGCCGATCTGGGCGAGACCTTCTGGCGAGTTGTCGAGGCCGTCAAGATAGCCGTAGGCGTTGTACTCCTGACTGCGCTTGATGCGGCGCGACGGATTCGGGCTCGGCGTCGTCGGGACGTACTCGTATCCGCCGAGCTTGACGATGCCATCGATCTGGTCCGTTGCCATCCCTTGCTCGACCGCAAGAGCGCGGAGAAGCGAGAAGATGTCGGGAGGGTACAGGTTGAGGTTGCTGTCGCGGGCAAGAGAATCAGTCAGTTGCTTGCGAAGGTCGCTGAGGGAGGGTGCGTGAGACGCACAATGGCAACGTGGGCGAGTCCGTATTCGAGTGTCCCTTCGACGCAAAGTTTGTGTCCACAACGATGGAACCGACGAAGAGGCCGAACGAGGTGATGTTGCTCTGGATGTTCTTGACGTCGAGCGGCGCCGTGAACGGGTTGGCCAGGCTGACCGTCGCGTCGGCAAAGTCGTTCGAGACGCCCGTCGTCGGGAGAATTGTCAGGTTGGCGTAGTTGAGCAGCTCAGTCTCGAGTCCGGGCAAAGACGCGTTGAGGTGGAGAGCCATGAAGGCCTGAGTAAGCGACTCGGTTGCAGTCGAGCCGTTGAAGCCCGAGATCTGGAGCTGCGTGTTGTTGCCGGCGACGAAGGCATTGAGAGTGTCGAGCGAGCCCTGGTCGTTGTTCGCCTCGAAGTAGCCGATGGCGGAGTGCGTTTGGGTGCCCGTCGTGACGTGCAACTCGGGCAGGACAGTCGTGCCGAGGTAGCTGTCGCCGTTGAAGAGCTGGAACGTCACGTTGCCGACCTGGAGATCGAGGTTCGACGGGTTGGTGAGACCAACCGTGATGTTGAGCAGGATCGCATCCGGCGTGCCGCCGAGAACGTCGACGCTCTCGATAATCGTCGGGTACATACTTAGGCTCTCAAGACCGATGAGGCCTGCGGGGACGGTGAAGTTGATGTCGGTGAGAGCGACCTGTCCGAGCGGCGTGTCGGTGACGGCGTTCGAGGCGCCGACGAGCAGGAAGCGCGAGCCGTTCGTCGTCGTCAAGTCGGCCGTGAACTGATCGAATGCGAGGTGGTCGTTGTAGGTGGGGCCGATTGTGAGCGGCGCCCTCGGCAGGTCGAGCTCGATGTCTCCGAGGGTGTAGCCGGCGTTGCGACTCGTAATGGTCGTGTTCGACGAGCCATACGGGGACGAGAGACTCGCGACGATTGTGCGGTTGCTGACGATTCCAAAGTGGTTCTGAAGGCGGACGATGTTGAGCGAGAAGCCGAAGGGCAGGCCGAACGTCGCAGAGACGGCCGACGAGTTCGCCTGCGGAGCGTACGGCTGCGACGGGTCGAATTGGAGCGAAAGCTCCTGGATCGTGATGCCAGTGATGGGCGCAATGGGGCCCGTTGGCGACTTGAGCGGGACGTTAAGCGTCAGCGCCGAGATACCGGCCGTCAACCAGGCGATGTTCTCGCCTCCCGGCAGGTCGATTGACAAGCCGCGAGCCTGGACGGGAATCGTGTCGCCGTTGAGGTACGCCGAGAAGAGTGTTCCGAGCTTCTGGAGGGCGGCATTGTCGTTCTGGTACGGGAGGAGGCGGCCGACGAGGTGGATGTAGTTGACGCCCGTCGTCAGGTTGACCGGTCCCGATGTGTGCGCCGGTCCAAGGAGCAGATCGCCGTAGTACAGGCTGACGGTGAGAACGCCAATCTCGA
Organism: Rhodotorula sp. S30-09; assembly: GCA_023628235.1. Lineage (NCBI taxonomy): Eukaryota > Fungi > Basidiomycota > Microbotryomycetes > Sporidiobolales > Sporidiobolaceae > Rhodotorula > Rhodotorula sp. S30-09. The sequence continues at coordinate 382,673 of JAMALD010000012.1, forward strand.
TACCGAAGGAACTGCGGAGACGCGACGTGAGCAGAGTGATCGGAAGTAAGGAGGATGGAATGAACACACCTCGGGTTGGTCAACGAGGTCGCGACGCTGAGCGAGACGCCGCCTGCAGGGTCATCACCCGGGAGCTGGAAGTCCTTGATCTCGATGTTGGTGAAGTTGGCCATGGCGGGAAGCGTCAAGTCCTTGGTGAAGTCCAGGTGGTTGGCCGGGATAAAGCCGAACGCCTTGGCCTGGACCTCGGACGACTTCAGGCGCCAGGTGAACTGTTCCTGCGTAATGAGGTACTGCGCGAACTCAGTGAAGCCGGGTTCGTCGTCAATGAAGAACTCGGTCTGCTGCATGATGCGACCGTGTCCGGCGGCGACGCCGATGTAGTCTAGGTTGAAGTGTCCGATCTGGATCTCACGCGACGTGTTCCTCGGGCTGACCCAGTACGCGCGGACGGGGCGATGGAAGTAGAGGTGGGCAGGGAAGATGCCGACCTTCCTGACCTGGCCTTGAAGTGTGAGGGTGAAGGTGCTGTTCGTCGGGGAGGTGATGTTGGAGGCGTCGATGTGGAGAACCGAGGTCGAGAGGGTGTGAAGGGCGACGGCGCGGAGGATAGGGAAGATGAGGAGGAGGATGCCGATGGCGAGTGCGCCGACAGTGAGAATCGGGCAGAGGACGAGGAACTGTTGGCAGTCGTGTCAGTCTGCGCTCGCAACGAGTCAGCCGTCGAGTACACACCTTCTTCGACTTGTAGATGGGCTTCTTGGCGTAGGGAGTACCTGACAGCGCGAGAAGAGGTCAGCGGGAGAGGGAGATTTCGCAGCCAGCGAAAACGAACGCACCCAGCGCCGCGAGGAGACCGATGGGCATTCCGCCCTTGTACGAATCGTCGAGTCCATCGTCATGATGCGCTCCTGGGCCTACCGCTCCCGCTCGTCCACTCCCGTTTCCGGTGGTACCGTTCGTCGACTGGGAGGAGCGGCGGGCGACAGGTGCGCCGGCTCCGACGAGGCCGGTCTGCGAATCTGCTGAATGTCCGCCAGCAGACGAGCTGACAGACCCTGGGCGGCGAGCGCGGAGGTACTGGTCCTGCAAGCGAGGTCGAGGAGGACAAGGTCAGCACAACTCGCTCAAAAAGCCGCGCTCGATTGCTGACGCCCCCAGAAGTCCATGCCGTCCATGCCGCCCCTTCCTCCGTTCGCCACAACCAGCTGCACGCCCCGAGACGAGCGAGGCGAGCGTTGTCCTCCTCGCGCTGACCCTCGTCGCCGTCGCGTCGTCTCCACCGCGCCACGCCGCATCGCCTGACTCGTGGCGCCTGTGCTAGCTTTGACGCATCCCAAACAGTCTTTCTGCGTCCTGCAGGGCGGCGCAAAGGACGCGACACCGCGACGGGGGACCCCACTCCGGCGAACTCGACCCTCCGTCCTCCCGCTCGCCGTGCGCACGCTCACACCTGCCCGGCTGGCTCGGAAGGAAAACTCACGTCGCCCATGGATGCTGGCTCGTCATGGTTGCGGAACGGTTCGTGCGTCGCTGCCGTCTGAGGCTTTGCCGGCCACATCCTGGCGACCCTCGGCGTAAAGGGGGAAAGGCGATGCGGGGTGGGCTGTCTCGAGGTCTGCGGGCAGAGGTCAGTACAGCGGGGAGGCGCTACGGCGCGCTGGCTGGGCGGGGAGCGCTGCTGGCGAGGAGTCGAGGGCGCAGGGAGAGGGAGGCGGGGTAGAACTCCGTGGGCTCCTTGCGGTCGAGGAGATTTAGCGGCGACCCCGGCGACGATCGAGCTGGCGAGCTTGCCGGTAGCGGGCGCGGGTCGAAGTCGGCGGACGGGAGGGGCTCAGCGGGCGAGGGCAACCGACAAGGAAACGAAGGGAGCGACTGAGGGTGCAGCAGGTTGGAAGTGGCGGCCTGCGACTTCAGCGGCGCCAGGGGGCCCCCGCCATCTGCTCGAAAGGGTGCCCCGTCTCGAGCGGCCACTTCACGCCGTCGATCGCCGTCGCTCCGAGACTTGCTCGTTTGCATCGAGAGGCCTTCACTTTCATGTCTCTTGATCACGCGAGCCAAAATGAAGACTTGGGGCCCGTCGACCTCCTCGCCCTCCGCCCTCACGTCGCCGCGAGAGGGCTCGACGGCACGGTGTCAGCGTCCCTGCGGCTCCCGCAGACGACAGCGCTGCTCTCGACGACTTCCAGGCGCTGCACAACCGGGTCGTCGTTCTCGACGAAGGAGGGTCGGAGAGGAAGCCGGGCAAGCAGAGCTCTGTCCCTGACTTGCGCTCTGCGTCGTGCTCTCGCCGACAAACTTCGCCGCCCGTTCCACGACCGCCGCCCTTCCCCTCGAGCCATTTCAACACGGTGCATGTTGCGCCTGCTTGTCCAGGTCGGAGGGGCGCCTGTCGCCGGGTCGTCGAGAGACCGGAGGACTGGCAAAAAGAACACGGCTATCTTCTTACAACATCTTCTGACGACGCTACAACTGCTGCTACAACTTCTGCATTGACCGACCGATGCGATAGTACGCTCGCTTGACCCTGCGACGGACGTGAATGACATTAGGAGACGTTGAGGAGGAGGAAGAGGAGGGAAGACCTCGACGCACTCGTACAGGATGATGTCGCTCCAGAGGTACGAGCCTGGCAGCACGTCAGGGTGCAAGAAGTCGCGGAACTGCAAGGAGGGCAAGTTAGCGAGACCGTCGAGGACAGAGCGAGCGAAGGAAGCGCACATGGTTTTCCTGGCCCTCCAACAGCTTGCCAACCTCGTCGACTCGTATCCGCTCGTCAAAGCCATAGTCTGTCCCGTCCGCATCTCCGAGTTCCTCCTCGGCACGCTCAATCTCGTGCAGCGCTTCAGGCGAGAGATCCGTGTGAACAATCGAGCCGGAGTTGAATCGTAAGGCGCGACTGGTAGCGAGCGAGCTGACGCGGAGGTCGTGCATCGTCTTGCGAGCGAGAGCGTCGAGAGAAGCAACGCGAGAATAAGGCGTGTAGTCTGTGCAAGAAGAGGAATGTCAGACTGGGTCGAACAAAAAAAAGCGAAAGGCGGGGACACACTGTTGCGCTTCGGATGATGCATCGTCCGCCAGCTGATGACGGGACCGTCACGGACGCCTCGAGTTCCAGGAAAAGCCTTGGCGACCTCCTTGATGGCCTCGACAACATGCTTCCGCCACCTTGCCTCCCGCTCCTCGCCAATCGGGCCGAACGAGCGGTCATCGTCCGTCGGGTACGGGCGGGGAATGCCAGCCTGGATGAAGTCTTCTTCCGTCATCTGTCGAAGATCCCAGTAGCCCGAGGCAACTTCGATGATGGTCGGCTGGAGGATTGACGGACGGTCAAAGTGAGCGGCGAGGTTCTTGATGAGCGGCAGGTCCTTGTGGAAGAAGCGCTGCAAGAACGTGGCTGCAATGCAAGTCTTGTGAGCGACTTCACTCGTCGAAAGCAAGGGCTTGTCGCACAGGGTCCGTGAAAGAAGTCCTCCGACTCAAACGCATCCTCGAGATCTTCCAAGCCCTGCAGTCATCGCGATCAGCTTCGTCGTCGTAAGAGAGTAAAGGCAATCGTACGCACCCAGTGGAACGAGCTAACGATCGTCGCGCCGTACTCCTTGATGTCGCACACCCAAGGCCGGGTAATGTTCCAGCTCTTGATGCGGTCAAACTCCCACTGGTCCTCCTTCTTCCTCCGCTCTTCCTTGCTCCGCTTCGACTCTTCCGTCTCCTCGCCGTTCGGAGCGAGAAGCGTGGGAAGCTTCTTCCGGTAGATGGGCGGACTGGCGGGATGGCGAGGCGTGATGTGGTGGAGGTCGCCGCCGAGAAAATCGCAGAACTCGGAAAGGTGTAGCCGCTCCATCGAGTCGCCTGCAAGACGACGGCGGATGAGCAGATGATGCGATAGAAGGAGAAGGATTCTGCGCACCGAGCAAGACGACAGTCGCGTTCACCAGCCACGGGTAGAACTGATCCCGCTCGTCCTTGTCGCCCTGCCACCTCACAGTCGTGTCGTGCGACCGCCTCGGCCCTCGCTGCTTGTGAGAGCCACGTCTAGACATCTTCTTCATCGCTTCGACCGAGTTGACGACTCCCTCCATCAGCTGAGAGGGCGGGCAAGCCTCGTCGTAAGGTCGCCAAATGTTGTTGAACTGAGAAGACGCTCGATTAGTACTATCTCGAGGAACGAGAATCGCGAGAGAGCCCACCTTGTTCCGCACGTCCACCTCTAACCGTCCGGGCTCCTTGAACGGGTTGCAACTCCATTCCTCCGGCACATCCGTCGTCTCGAAATCCACCGCAATCCTACGTCGCGCCGTGTACTGCGACTGACCGTTCCCCGTCCGCCAGTGCGCCGACGGCAAGTGATTCAGGAGGAGGACAACCAAGCACGCGACTCCTGCTGTAGCGCCAAGCAGTCCTGCCAGTCGTCGCCGCCGAACCGTCTTCGTAGGTGCAGACTCGGGGCCAATGCCGTTGAGCGAGATGCTCCTGCTGTGGGCGAGCTTGTCGCGCTTCTCGAAGAAGGCACTCGAGGAGTCGGCGTCGGCGGCAGAGGCGGAGGCGGAGGTCGCAAGGAGTGTGTACGGCGCTCGAGCAGTCAAGCTACCTGGCAATGGCAGGGCCCCCATCCCAGGTCCAGCGCGGTCAAGCAGGGGGGGAGGAAGCGACGGAGGAGCGGAGGAGATGGCTGCCAGTGGACGAGGCGTCTGCGGCACCGCCCTCGGGAGTCGGCCGGACGCGAGAGGACGCCGGAAGAGGAAGGAGGCGAGCGGGCGAGCGGGCGAGTCCAGCCACCTCTCCGCCAGCGTGACCTTCCTAACTTCGACCGTCACCGATCTCCTCACCTTGTCGCACGAAGCAGAAGAGCAGAAGAGCAGAAGAACCGTGCGACCAGCTGGACAACTGCGTCCTTCCATCCCTCGCAAGTTTACTGCTCCAGCGCCTCGCGCTTGACCGTCTCGCCCTCCTGCTCCTGCTCCTGCTCCTGCTCCTGCTCAACCGGCTCGCCCTTGTGCCCGACGGGGGTTCCCGCAAACTTCTTCCTCAGCGCCTCGAACCTCCTCCGCTGCTGCCTGCTCACGCTCGGGTTGGCCTTCCTCAGCGCCACCTCGAAGTGCCTCATCTGCACGACCGCGTGTCCCCGCGCTTGAGATTGCGCAGGCTCGATAGCTGGTCCGTCGAGGTCGATCGAGTCGAACAACTCGCGGAGAGCACACACCGCCGCCTCCCTCACCAACGCGCTCAAGTCCGCCCCGCTCAAACCCTCACTCTTCTCGTCCCTCGCGACCTTGTCCAGATCGACGTCGGGAGCGAGAGGAGTCTTGCGCGTGACGGCGCGGAGGATCTCGGCTCGTTCAGGTGCGGACGGGAGGTCGACGTAGAGAAGCTTGTCGAGTCGGCCGGGACGACACATGGCTGGGTCGAGGATGTCGGGTCGGTTCGTGGCGCCGATGACGAAGACTTGTTTGCGCGGTTCGAGGCCATCGAGCTCCGTGAGGAGGGTGTTGACAATCCGGGCGGTCGACTCGGACTGCGTCGACCCTCACACTCATCAGTTTCTCCTTCGCTGGACCGAGAGCAGAGAGAGAGGAGTGTGGACGTACGAGACTGTCGTCCCTGCGGGGTACCATCGCGTCAAGCTCGTCGAAGAAGACGATGCACGGGCTCGACGCCCTCGCGCGCGCAAACACCTGCCTGACCGCGCGCTCCGACTCGCCGACGTACTGCGATACACCACGAGGCCCATCAGCTCTCCATCTTCCAGCAAGGGCAGAAAAGGCGGAAGAGGGAGCGGCGCGAACGCACCTTGTTGAGCAACTCGGGTCCCTTGACGCTGATAAAGTTCGCGCGACTCTCGTTCGCCACCGCCTTTGCAAGGAGCGTCTTTCCGCACCCAGGCGGACCCCAAAGCAACACTCCACACGGTGCATTCAGTCCCAACAAACTGAAGACGTCCGGTCTCCGGATCGGGCGGACAATCGACATGCGCATCTCTTCGCGGATGTGGTGCAGCGCGCCCAGGTCCGACCAGGTCACGTCCGGGACGGTGGTGAACCCTTCGCGCTGAGAGGAGGGCTGAACGACGCTGAGTGCGCGCGTAAAGTCTGAGTTGGTGAGGGCAATGCAGGAGAGTTGGGTGGGTGTGAGGGCGGTTGGGTGCGAGCGGAGGAAGGAGGCGATTGGCAGGGAAGCGAGTGAGGGCGGGAGAGTCGAGAAGGGGAGGGTCGGGATGCCAGCTGCGAGAGATGGAGGGAGCTCGCTCGTTGGCGTTGAGGCCCCGGGAGTCGTAGCTGCCGACGTTAACGCAGACGCGCCGTCCACCTCGACCTGCATTTCCGCATCGTCGTCCCCTTGCGCCGGCTCACTGAGCGCCGCCAACGCCCCCTCGACCGTCTTCATATCCACGGGCATGCCCTCCTCTCCTGCCACCCCATCAACTCCGAACGTCTCAAAAATCCGCTTCACAGCAATCACCCCCGCCGCGCCCGTCAAAGCGCTCAAATCCGCCCCGACATATCCAGGCGTGTTCTTCGCCAGCGCCTTGTAATCAAAGTCCCCGCTCAACCTCAACTTGCTCATCAACACGCGGAGGATCCGCTCGCGACCAGATTCGGAGGGAACGGTCAGGGCGATTTCGGCGTCGAAGCGGCCCGCGCGGCGGAGGGCTGGGTCGAGCGAGTCCGGACGGTTGGTCGCGGCGATTACGACGACGGGCTTGTTGTCGTTCTTGTCCCAAGCGAGGTCTGTGGGCGGAGCGAAGAGATGAGGGCGAGCAACAAGAGGCTTGAGTCGAAGGCACCGCCAGCCTTCGAGGGCGAGGCTGGTCGATGCCAACAAGGGATAAACAGGTCACTCACCGTCCATGCACGTCAGCAACTGCGCGACAATCCTCCTCTCCATCTCGCGCTGGGCGTTCTCGCGCTTAGGCGTAATCGCATCAATCTCGTCGATAAACAAAATGCACGGGGCTTGTTTCTGCTCGCCCAACCCAACCTCGTCAGCGTGAACAGGGAACAGAGGGAATTAGAAACTGGACGTACGGCAGCTTCTTCGAAAGTCTCGCGGAGGGTCTTTTCGGATTCGCCTGACATGCCGCTGACGACCGAAGGCGCCGAGATCGAGATGAACGGGAGTCCCAGCTCCTGCGTATCGCTCTCCCCCTCAGAAGTCGTCGTGAGAACGAGAAAGCAGGCAAACGCACCCCGGCAATCGCACCCGCCAACATGGTCTTTCCGCACCCGGGCGGTCCAACGAGCAAAACACCCCTGGGGGGCCTTACGCCTGTATGCAGATAGACTTCGGGATGCATGAGCGGGAGAGCGACGAGTTCGAGCATCTGTTCGATGCAGGAGTCGACGCCGCCGAGGTCTGAGAGACGGGTTGTTGGCGGGGCATGGTTCGAGGACGAGGAGGCGGTCGCGGGCCGGGAGCGTTTCGGCGTGGAGGGGTCGCGTGAGGATGTGGATGGACGGAGTTTGCGCTTGCTTGCGGTTGGAGCGGGAGTGGTTGACGATGGAGGAAGAGCGGTCGAGGTTGAAGCGACGGGAGTTGCGTCGCTCGGCTGCTCGTCGCTTCCCTGAGTCTCTGGATGTTGCTGTGACGCACCCAACGGGCTCGGCTGGTTGAGCGAGAGCGTCGTTGGTCTGCGGTACTGTACGCCGGAGAGCTGGCGGTTCAAGTGGACGAGCGGCTGTCGGGGCAAGCTGTGAGTTCGCCGAGTGCGGTAAGCGATGTGTGCGAGTCTACCTGTGATGCGCTCATCCTGCCAGCGTGCGTGCGTTGTGGTGAGGGGGCAAGTTGAGGTGATGAGGCGGTGTCGAGCGAGCTTGGGCTAGTCGACGGCGAGCTCTCTCTCCTTCAACTCCTCCGTCCACGCCAACGAGCAGTTTAACGATGGTCAAGATCAGGAAGAGTGAGTCTGCAGAGCACACCTTACACGCCAGCGAACGAACGGCGCGCTGACATGCCCCCGTCGTCCCGCGCCATTGCACCCGCAGAGACCTCGAAGCGCACGACCACACGCATGCGCGAAAAGGTCAAGCACAAGGTCTCGGAGGCTCACAAGAAGCAGAAGAAGCACGCAAAGAACGACCCGACATGGAAGAGCAGTCCGTCCGCATCCAACTCCTCTCACTCGAGTCGAGCTGATTGAGTCGCTTCCTTGCCCGCAGAGAAGCCCAAAGATCTTGGCATCCCCAACAGCTTTCCCTACAAGGACCAGGTCATCGCCGAGCAGCAGGAGGAAAAGGCCAGGGTGCGTCGGCGTCCTCTCGCTTGGTCGGTTCTCGTCCTCGGAAGCAAGTTGCTGACCTCCTTAGATGGACCGTTCCCGCAGGTCGAGGCTGAAAAGGCCGCTCGTCGCGACGCTGCCATCGCCGCCAACAAGCAGGGCAGCACGCTCGCCTCTACCGCCGCCCTCGCTGCCGCACTCGCCGCCGACTCCGCCGCACGCGAAGATGCTCTCGCACTCGGTGAATCGATAGAAGAGGACGCCGAAGAAGCGCAGGTGCAGGACCCGTCGCTCAAGTTGCATGCGAAGAGCCTGCGAAAGGTCCTCGAGATGAGCGATGTGGTTATCGAGGTCTTGGATGCGAGGGACCCCGTCGGGACGAGGTGTAGGGCTGTCGAGAGGGAGTTGAAGGCCATGGATGGAGGAAGGAAGAAGCTCGTCTTGGTTCTCAATAAGATTGGTGCGTTGCGGGACTCGCTCGCCGGAGCATTTGCGCGGGACTGACTCTCCTGCCCCTCGGTCCTCCTTCCTCGCCTGCTCGCCATGCAGACCTCGTCCCTCCCGCCGTCGTCCAAGCCTGGCTCTCACACCTCCGTCTCCAAGCTCCCACAATCCCCTTCAAGTCCTCAACCCAACAACAACGCTCTCACCTCTCCGCCTCATCCTCCTCGACCCCGCAGTCCGCCTCGGGCTCATCGACGAAGCCTCTCATGGAACTTATCAAGGGTTTCCGGTTGAACCATTCTGCCACCGCTTCGGGCGAGGGTTCGTCCAGCTCGGCGCCGGTCAAGCACTCCCTTACGATCGGACTCGTCGGACACCCCAACGTCGGCAAGTCTTCGCTGATCAACACACTCAAGCGCTCGAAGGCATGCAGCGTCGCCCCCACGCCCGGATGGACGAAAGAAGTCCAGGAGGTCGTGATTGAGAAGGGTGTCAGGGTTTTAGATTGTCCTGGCGTTGTTGTCGAGATGAGAGGTGAGGTGGAGGGCGCGTTGAAAGGGATGATCAAGGCTGAGGCGGTGTCGGACCCGATGGCGCCCAGTACGTTCCCGCTCTTCCTCCCTTCTCTTCAGCTCTCGAAGTTGACTCGCCAACGCTTGCGCAGTCGAAGCCATTCTCGCTCGCTGCTCGCCTACGCACCTCCAGATGCTCTACTCGATTCCCTACTTCAACGACACGACCTCCTTCCTCCTCGCCGTCGCGCGCTCTAAAGGCCGGCTGCGGAAAGGCGGTGTCCCCGACTTGGTCGGGACAGCCCGCTCCGTTCTCCGCGACTGGGTCGCTGGACGAATCGCGTACTACACCGCTCCGCCTACGAAGGACCAAATCGAGCGCCTCAAAGCCGCTACGAGCGCCGAGGCGGAGCAAGTTGGAACCGTGAGCGAGACGGACATCGGTTCTGCGACGCTCCATACGACTTTCGCGCCGGCGTTTGATCTCGACGCGTTGTTCGGAGAGGCGGATAAGGTTGCATTTGGGGAGGACGGCGCGGGAAGTTCGGTGGGTGAGCTGAAGGCCGTGAAGATGAAGGAGGGGGCGTTGGGTGTCGAGAGTGAAGATGCGGATGTGGGGTGGATTGTTGAGAACAAGCCGGAGGAGGAGGAGGCAATGGACGCGGACGACGACGGTCTCAACCTTGACGACCTTGTCGACGACGACGAGTTTGGCGGATTGGAGGACGACGCGATGGAGGCCGAGGACGAGCAGCCCGCCGCTGCACCCGCGCCTGTTCTGCCGAAAGGCAAGCGCGCCGCGCCCTCGTCCACAAGCAACATCGTCTCTGTCGCCCCGCCGGCAAAGAAGAAGAAGGCCGTCAAGAGCGTCTCGTTCTCCTCCACTCCCCTCGGTCCGACCGGCTCGACGACCGCGCCTGCGCCCTCGGCCGCCGCGGCGAACACCAAGCTCTTCACGTCCGTCGAAGCCGAGGGCGACGTCTCGCTTAACAAGAAGAACAAGCGTCAGGCGAAGAAAGACAAGAAGCGCGCTGCGAAGCAGAGCGCGAAGATGGACGCCGAAGTCGGAGCAGCGACGCGCGAGTTCGGGGACGACGCAGAGTTGCCCAGTAAGCCGAGGGAGGCGCAGACTGTCAAGGCTGCGGGACAGGTTGGTGGAGCGTATGACTTTGCGGAGTTCTTTGCGGTTGGTGAAAAGGGCGGTGCGGCGGGTGGGAAGAAGCGCAAGGGCGCGAACGACGGTGACGAGGAGATGTCGTAGGCTGTCTACCTTCTCCCCTCTCTCTTCCGATTCCTTGCGGTTCTGGTCTTCCCCCTTGCATTCGTCTTGTCTTCCCACCTTGTTCATGTAACGCTATCGTTCTTTTGCGCACTCGACGGGACTGTGAGGGAGACTAGGAGATTGATGCAGCTAGTCTTACACGCAAACACAAAACTATGAAGGCAAACTAGGTGAAGGACAGTACAGCTTTAGGCGAGGTAAACTGTGACGGTACGACTAGGCGACTGGGCGAACACACGAAGAGGAAAGGAGAAGGAATGGAGAGGGATCATTCGCCGCGACCTTCGAGTGCGCGGACGATACCGAACGAGGCAGCTGCTGCGGCGCCGCCGACGAGGAGGGTCGAAATACTGCCGTACGCGTAGCCTGCGTTCGCAGAACATCAGCCCGAATGCGGAAGGAGGGGAGGGAAGGAGAGGACGCACCTGCAACACCGATCTCTGCACCGCTCGCATACGCCTTGACCGCTCCGAAAAGGAGCAACACGACGCCTGTGATCCCAACGGACCACCACAATGCCTGCACCGCAAGGTGGAAGAAGAAGTACGGCGCGAGGGGGATGAGTCCGCCGAGGAAGTACGACAAGCCGATCGTCAATGCGGAGATGAACAGCCGCGCATCGGTCGTCTCTTCGAGCCCCTCGCCGAACTTGAGCAAGAACGCCGTAAGACCTTTGTCGTCATCGTCCGCGTTCGAGTCGGACTTGTTTGGCAACAAACGCGCGCGTTCGGGGTCCGAGTTCGTGAAGTTCGTGAAGCGTGGACGCCGGGCAATAGCGTTGAGGCATTGGCGAGTGATGGAGAGGGGTGCTTCGGGGGGTGGGAGGGTCGCTTCGATCGAGAGAAGGGCACCAGCAACGCGACGGGAGAGGGAGTCGTCAACGCCGAGAGGGGAGAGAATCGCGTTGACTTCGCGCTCCATCTCGCCCGCGCAGGAGCGCATCACTCGTTCCTGCGATCAAACAGTGTCAGCTTGCGACGAACGAACGAGGAGCAAATGCACGACAAACCCGAGTCTGCTTCTTCAAGTAGCGGTAGTGATCACGCTCCGCCTGTGCCGACAAATATCCACCAACACCCATACTCAGCGCCCCCGAGACGAGTTCCGCGATACCGGCGGTGACGACGAGCTTCGACGAGCCGAGCGATGAGAGACCGGCGGTGAGGGCGAAGGGGACGGTCAGGCCTGCAGGGAAGTCGGGGTCAGATTCGGACCTACGAATCGCGGAGATGAATGGAGAACGAACCATCTGCAAGGCCGCTGCGGAAACGAAGAAGAAGAAAGAGGGTCAACTTCTTCTCCTCGTCGTGAATTGGAGACGCCCCGCACATGATGATGTCCTTCGCGACGTCGGGGTCAATCAGATGCCGCTCGTCGTCTCCTTTCAAGTCCCTGCAGCACACAGTCCGCTCGCGGTTGTGCAGGTCGCACTTCGCCGCTGCGAGGGGTCGAGGTGGGTGAATGGGACGGACGGTGGAGCGGGCGCGTGAGGGATCGCGTGAGGGTGCAGTCATGACCAGAGGAGTGATTTAGTAGGATAGGGGGTGTCGCACGTCGTCCAGAGTGCGTGTGAGGCGAGTGAGCGGGTGGGGAGGAGCCACATATGTCAGCGGCAGCACTGGGCGCTCTGGCGCGAACGACGACAGTCAGTGAGCGGGCACTCACTCAGTGGAACCTCCGCACCGCCATCTGCGCTCGCCTCGAGTGACCAGACGGGGGCGTTGGATGCGCCGTCTGCGCGGTTGTTTCGGGGCGGGAGGGCGACGGCGCCAGAGGGAGTGTTGCCTGCAACGGACTCGCGCGAGGTGGACATGACTGGCAGTAGCTTCGAGTCGTGGGACAGCAGCAGTAAGTGCGAGGGCGAGGAGGAGGAGAAAGTGGCGTCGACGAAGCCAACTCGCTCAAAAGTTCACGACCTCGCCAAAAGACTTCATCGCCCAATCACACCGCTTCTGACTGCATACGCTCTCTACATCGCGCGTGAGAGCCGCTCAGGGTGGATACGCAGTCTGGGCGACCGTCTGCACCCCGCAAAGTCGCGCAGGGACCGGCAGAGGGCGTGGCGCTCGAGGACGGGATATGCGCTCGCATAATCACCGCCGTCATTCGTCGCTCAAGTGATAAGTTGCGGTGCAGTAGATGACTGTAGGGAAGGAAACAGGTCAGCGAACTTCTGGGTAGTTGGAGAGAGAGGAAGGGTCCTCACGCTGGTCCAGGGGGAGCGTCAAGTTGTCGCCCGCGCTTCGGCGGCGATACTCTCCAGCACCTCGAGCATGACCTTGCTGTCTGCGCAGCAACGAACGTCAATGACTCGAGCACTGTGTTTGAGAGCGGCCATCGAGACCCTCCTCTCCTCGACCGCTCACGAGTGAAGCGACGCTCGAACTCACTCGCCATCAACCCATGCCCCGCTTCCTGCACGACGCTCACCTCGCACCTCCCCCGTGCGCCATTAACTACGCTCTGCAACCACCTCACGCTGGTCTCACTGATCCTCTCGTCTTTCTCGCCGTACCACACCTTCATCCGATGCGGAACGTCCGCATAGCTGAACCCGAGTTGACCTTTCCCCGGCAGCGAAGAAGAGGAAGAGGCGGATGAGGACGAGGTACGCTCAAGGAGGACCAGCAAGTCCGCTGTCGACCCCCGGAGGGACTCGGCGTGTGAGGCGCGGAGGAGGCCGTCGATTAGTGCGGCTGGAGGGATAGCGGGGCGTGGAGAGTCGGAGAGAGCGGGGGAAGGCGTGATGCGGGACGCGAGGGAGGACGTTGAGGCAGTGAAGGATGCGTGAATGGGTGAAGCGGGTGAGAGCGGGCGGAGAAAGTTCGATGAAGGGGAGTCGGGGCGCAGGGGAGTCGCGGGGGGGGGAGAGCGTCGACTTGGGCGACGAAAAGAACGAGTGGCGGCGGACTGGAGTCGATGGTGTAGGAGGTGCGAGGCCGCCCGAAGTAGTCGACGTCGGGCTCGAGCCTATACCGGATGCACGATGACCGAAAAAGGAGACGGGTCGCAGCGAGGACTTGCATGCCACTGGCTCGCCAGGAAAGACGATTCCCTCCTCTCATCCCTGCCGCCTTTCCCTGAGAACGCTCGCTCGAAGAAGCCTACCGACCCTCTCCGTCCTGGACTCGCTTCCATCAGCATCGCTCCTCCGCAAAGTCCGTAGCTCGATGTTGGAGCTATATCAAGGCGAAGGGCGGGGCGATAGAGCGAGACGAGAAAGATGAGTGGGGAGAGTCGGTCTGGGCGGTCGTCTCGCCTTCGTGGCAATCAAGAGCGGGTGTAGGGGTATCAAAGAGTGTCTTGGTATATGTTGGCCTGGCGCCAGCTGTCCCAGGGTGCCTGGTTGCGGCGACAGTATTTGGAGGCGACCGGCGAGATGGAGCTGCGACCACGCAACGACGACTGGGTGAGTAGACGAGGTCCTTGCTTATGAAGCGCAGATAGACTGACCGCTTGTGGACCGCTTTTAGCTCGCCAGCTGGAGCGCGTGATTGTCGAGGTGGCAAGTGTAGGCTCTCTCGCTCGAACGGTTCGGCTCACTCACGATCTCGCCGGCTTTGAGCACGCTGAGACTGCCTTGAGCCCCTACCCGACCGCTCAGTTCCAGTAAACTTCCACCCGACTCGCTCGTCGACGGCTTCTCCTCCTCTCCACCATGTCATCATCGAACGATTTGGAGACCCTCGAGACCTCGCACCTCTCGCTGGAGCTCCTCCGATACGGCCACCACTTTCACTCACTTGTCGCAAAGGGATCAAAGCCGGACGCGAAGCCAGTCGATGTCCTCGCCGGTTTAGCGGACCACACCGCCTACCACCACTCTGTCGGCCGTGGCTTCCTGAACCCGATTGTGGGACGCTATGCGAACCGCTTGCCGTCGGGAGAGACGAAGCTGTACACGGGAGCGGCGTTGCAACTAGCAGGAGCTGAAGGAGGTTCGTCGAGACTGCCTCTTCACGCAGAACGAACGGAATTGACCCTCTTTCGACGACAGTCTGCCTCCACGGCGGCTCCGAAGGGCTCGATACCCTCCCTTGGATCCCTATCGCTCGCCAAGACTCGACCCTCTTCCCCCTCGAAGACGAAGATCACCCCATTCCTCCTCCTCCCTCCGACCCCAACGCGCCCATCACCGAATTGTCGTCGGTCCACCGCCTCATCTCGCCTGGAGGCGCAGATGGCTTCCCTTGTTCGCTTGAGATCGAGGCGCTCGTCACAGTTTACGCGCCCAAGGGCGAGAAGGGAGTGAAGACCGAGGTGGAGGGAAAGGATGGACGCACGCTCGGCAAGGTCAAGGTCGTCATGCGCGCAAAGATCCGCGAGGATGGCGACGAGGACATCTCGAAGGGCACGCCGGTCAACCTGACGGTCCACTGGTGAGTTCCCTTCGCGTGTCCCCTTCCGCTTGCGAGGCTGACCTCGTCCATACGCAGGGGCTTCCGCCTCGACAACTGCCAGGACTCGGACGTGCTCAATCACCATCTCTTCATGGACGTGCGGGTCTTTCTGCGATGTTCTTCCCCGAACCGAGCTGATTCCACCCGAGCAGTCCGACAAAATCGTCGCGCTCAACGACAAAGCTCTTGCGACAGGCAAGATTGACCCGGTCAAGAAGGGCGACACACTTGACTTTTACAGTCAGAGACGCGAAGGACCGCACAGGAGGCTTGGCGACAACTACCCGTCTGGAGGAATCGGTGCGTTGGTTTTTCGCGCTCAATCTGGGACGTCAATGGGTTCAATTGACGCCGTTGCCTCATCGCAGACCTCAACTTTCTGCTCTCGGGCACGAGCGACCTGAGCGACCCGCCTCCCAAGCCTCACCTCCCAACCTCTCCGCAAGTGATCCTCACCGCCCCCTCGTCCGTCGCCTCCTCGAACCTGCCCCGCCTCTCCCTGCGCTTCACTTCCTCCGCCCCGTCTGTCCAAGTCTATACCGCCGTCGGATCCGACTCCAACGGACCGGCACGCAAGCCGATCCATGGTGGTCCAACGGAGATCAAGACGACTGCCGAGACGGCTGAGAAAGCTCGCTCGGACGGCCAGGGGTACCCGAAGGACGGGATCGTTTTCCTCGAATTCCATCACCCGGTTGGGACGGTTACGCACACGGCGAAGGAGGGCTTGCAAGGTGAGACGGAGCTTGGGAAGTGGCTGAAGGAGAGGGCGGACAAGCTTGGTTTGGAGAAGGACGGAGATAGGAGCTGGGAGTACGACACTGTGCTTAGGAAGGGTCAGGTGTACGAGAACAGGACCGAAGTCGAGATTGTGGAGTTGTCGTGCTGAGTCTCTCGCTCCTCTCGCTCAGACTTTGTTTCTTCGTGCACATAGACACTCTGACGCTAAACACGAATGCAAATAGATTATTCTGTGTGCACTTTGTGCCCTGTCCACGTATCTGGTCTCCACCCTTCCTCGCAACGCCCAATCCGGGCAGCTGTGCTGCTTCTGCTCCCCCCCCCCCACCCTTGCGAGCTGATTTTGCTCCGTCTCGCTGGGCGGAGGCCGGGGCGAAGGCCTAATCAAGCCGGCGACGGTAGGAGGCGACGGTTGGAGAACGCAAGTCTCGAGACAGGCCTTTGAAAGCGGAGCCCGCAGGGGGGCACAGGTCCGCTTTCGATGGCGGGGCGAGTTCGAAGAGCAAGACAGGCTGAAAACATGTTGGTGGTGTTGGAACTGGAGCAGGCAAGCAAATTATAAGAAAGGAGGGGACGTTATTGGTAGGGTCGAGGGGAGAGAGCGCGACTGCAAGCGTTCGAGCGGGTCGGCGCGCGGTGAGAAGATTTTCACAGCTCTACGTACTGTTGAGCGGCACCGTACAGCCCGCGACTGCCTCAACGTGCCGCTGCTTCCTCATCTCCTTCTCCTACATGCGGTTCAGCAGCTGGGTGAGGCGCCTCTGCGTGCCGAGCGGCGGTACCAGCATGTCGATAGAGCGATTTCAGCGGTATCTGCGATCGTTCAGCGTCCTACGAAGCGGGTGCGCGG
The DNA here is from genome assembly GCA_023628235.1 of Rhodotorula sp. S30-09. Lineage (NCBI taxonomy): Eukaryota > Fungi > Basidiomycota > Microbotryomycetes > Sporidiobolales > Sporidiobolaceae > Rhodotorula > Rhodotorula sp. S30-09. The sequence goes on from JAMALD010000012.1 coordinate 399,120, forward strand.
CACAGGTGGGCGTTCGAGGTCAAGCGCTGAAGGTTGCCTCCGCCCACTCCGCTTCGACTGGCTCGGTGTTGCTGTGAGCGCGTGGTGGGTCCAGATCTGCGCCTTTGGTCTCCTTCGCATGCTCTCCCAGCCAGGGACGGCGAACCTTGATTCGCCTCTCTCCTCCCTTGCCCTGCCTCCCGATTACTCGACTTCGACCGTGCAGGAGCACGCCGACGCGTTCGAAGAAACGTACAAACTCAGCGAGCGTTCGCTCGAGCTGTCCGCTCTCTCCATCAACGCGTATCTGGATCATGAGCTGTCTGCCGACTCGCGCAGTATTGCGAAAGTCCTTCGCTTTGCCGACAGCCCCAGATCATCCGACATGTCCCTTGACCAGCTGCCGAAGGCGTCTACCCGTCCCTCTACCGACCTCAAGCTTCTTTTTAGGCGCAGCAGTCGCTTCTTGCGGGCAATGGAGCGGACAAGTCCGACCGGACCGGGAAGAAGAGCGAGAAGGGCGAGAAGGGTCAATGTTCCAGTAGCGCAAAAGGTTACAGCGCCGCCGTCATCCACCTCGTCGAGCAGCTCCATCAACACAGCTGCGTCCACGGCGACTTGGCGGGGCGCAATGTCGTCAAAACGCCTGCAGGACTGCGCCTCGTCGGCCTTGGTTGCGCAAGGAGAGCAGAGGGAGACGAGTGCGCACGGGAGATGGAACCGTTGAAGAAGGTCTTAGCGGGTGAAGCGGACTGAATCGACTACATCTCCCTGGGCTATTGCCCTTGGTAGTCTCGCTCGTCTCACCGCCTGCTTTTCGTTCTTCTCTGTCTGAAATTCTGCACAGACGACATATCTCGTGCACAATTCGAATTGTGTCAAACTTCAGTGACCGGTTCGTCCGGTTCTCTTGCTCGCGGCGAGATCTCCAGGTCGTTCAATTGCACGTCGAGCGTCGCCTGTTCCGCTTTTCGCTGCAAGCAGGACGAGACTTCTGAACATAGTGCGCACGTGCGAAGACGAGTGGCAACGCACCTTGAGCTTCGTCAAGGCGGTCCGGACATGCTCAACAAGATCCGGTAGAGGATGTCGGTACATTTCTAGGTCGATTGTGACAACGTAGCAATATCCTGCAAATCGTGGAGATGAGCAAAGCGAGCGACAGGAGCGCCATGAAAGCGCAAAGGCACCAGCCATCAACCACTTGCGTGGACCCGTCTCGCCAACAACCTCCTCGCTGACCGCGATACCTCCCGGCGCATTCTCATCCTTCCGCGCTCCACGTACGACAACCATCCTCACCGCCTCCCTAAATCTCCTTTTACACCGATCGCGTACGCACGCACTCTTGTGTACTTTCTTCTTGCCCGCCATGATCGTCAAGTCCATTGTGTATGGCTTCTTCTCCTTCTTCAGCCGCGCGAGGTGTCTTCGCACAGCCTCGGGTGTCGATAAGAACGGATCGAGGATCGAGGGGTCGTCGTCTGTCAACCCGACGAAAGTAGGAGGAGGAGAGGGGAGGTCTTTGGAGGCGGAGCGGGGGACGGGATGACGGTTCCCGTTCGGATGGCGGGTCGGCATAGGGAAGCACCGCATGCTGAAGAGGGTGTTGGTGATGTTGAATTGGAGAGGCTGTGCGGCTTTCGAGGGGAAGAGGACTGTATTGGCGGCGTCGTAAGGAAGAGAGCGAAACTGCGGGCGTCGAGGAGATCAGCGGGCGATACGAGAGTACGAGGCAGTGGTATGCACCGTTAACCGCCATGGCGCAACCGGCAACTCGCTCAGCGCGTCGTACCTCGTCCTCTTCCTCGGGGTCTCGCAGGGTGGTTCAGCAGCACGGTGAGGCGGTTCAACCGGTTGAGTAGCGGTACTAGCGTGTCGAGAGAACGCGCCAGTAATCTTCGGCGGGCCTTCAAGGGCGCTGCGAGCGAGAGAGCGGAGCATGCGAGCGAGAGAGCGGAGCATGCGAGCGGTCGAAGGCGAAGAGATGAGGAAAAAGGCTGTGCAGGCAAGTTGTTCGACGGCGACAAACGCTTTCAAGGGTTTGCTGAGCGCTCCTCTCACAGTATCGCAGGACTCGCACAAAACACGACCACAAAAAGCGAAGACCAAGGAATACACGACAAGTACATTGCGCCCCTCCTCAACATACACTGACTACTCCTGCGTCGCGTTCCCGTTCGCTGTCCGGGAATTTTGTCGGTCGAAATCTCGCAGGTCCTTCTCCGTTGGGCTGCGAGTGCGGGTCAGCGAGGAGGATAGTCGAGAGGGCGAGGGAACGTACACGAAACCTTGCGCCAGCATGCGTTGGAGGCGGCGAATCTGCGAGCGGAGGTGGGTGGTAAGATGTTGAGCTTGTCTGCTTCGACATACGCAACGAAAGCCGAACTGAACGCGACTCACCTCCTCGACACTCTCTGCTCCCTCGATCGCCTTCCGCACCCTCTCCTTCTCCTCCTTGGTCAACAACCTTCCCGCCTTGCCCGACGCAGTCCTCTCCACGCTCGCAGGCTCGACGCCCGGCTCAAACGTCTTCGGTACGAGCGAAGGCGCAGCGGAACCGGTTGCGACGGCGGAGAGGAAGGAGGTGTGCAGGGGAGTCGGTTCGCCGGATGCGGTGAGAAAAAGCGAGCGGGCGTGTTCGCGGTCCTGCGCGAGCGCAGCTTCTGGTCAGCCCGAAGACAGCAAGATGAACGGAAGGAACCGCCAAACGCACCTTGAGCTGCACCCGCTCAAAGTCGAGCGACCTCAACTTCTCGCATTTGAAGACAATCCAATCCTTGTAGTGTTCCGATTGAGCGACCGGCGCGCCCTTCAGACTCAGCATCTCCAGCTTCCTGCACTTGCCCAGCGTGTCTCCCAGGACAGCGAGCGAGTCCTTCGGGACTGCCGAGTTCGTGAGGATGAGGGTACGGAGGTTGGGTAGGCTGGTTGCGATAGAGGGAGAGACGGTGCGGACGGGGTTGTTGGCGAGGAGAAGCTGGGAGAGGCGGCGAAGGAGGGGAAAGTTGGAGACGGATGTGATGGCATTGTCGGTGAGGTCGATCGAGTCTAGCTGGTCCTTTGTGACACCCAAATTCTCGATCGCAGGAATCTTGTGCCCTGTTTCGGTGAATCGAGGTGAGTGTGGGAGCGCAGAGCGGTGAGCAAGACCAGACGTACCTCGCAGATCGAATTCGCGGTCGTTCAAGGGGCTCAAGACCGAAGGCGTCCGAGCGATGAGGTCTGCATCGAGGCTGCGTGCGGCGTGTGTGCGCCGTGGTGAGCGTTGTGTGCGGGTGAGATGCGAGTGAGGACGAGAGGCTCACCGGACCATGATACGAGCGAGCGGGGCGCGCAGATGTCCTCCAGCAAGTCCAGCGAGAGTCTATCGAGCCACTCTGAGCGTGTCAAGCAGTCCAACAGCAGAGTCGAGCGAGTGCGGTAAGGGAGAGGGGTGGAGCGAAGGGTTGAACCTCGTCGACCTCGCGTTCAAGGCTGTTGCTGGTTGAGGAGTGCTATACAGACACTCTTGTGACTCGGCAGGACATCCCCATACCCTTTCCACCCCGAGCGACCCCTTCCTCTCGTCCTCACACCTCCCCCTCATTACCAGCCGACAATGTCGCACGACGCCCACCAGGGACAGCGTGCGTGGCTCCGTTACACTCGCTAGACTCGTACAAACCCGTTGACCTCGCCCACTTGCCCGCACACCTCGCCAATCGCCTCGACACGCCCCCTTCCCCCGCTCGCGGACCCCTTTCGACCCGTTCGCACGCTCTTGCTCGCAGTGGACGGCGCAGCGCCCGCCCAGAATGTCATTCAGAAGAAGCTCGGTGGATTCGTCGGCTGTCAGTCCCGCTCGCTGCGCCTGAGGCGGGACAACAGCCCGGAACTGACCTCGCCTTGTGGAGCTCGCAGTTGCAAACTTGCCGAACCAGTACCACCGCAGGTCGGTGCGCAAGGGCGAGTCCGCTGGGTTGTCCTTTCTCATGCGCGCTGGCTGACCGACCCGCCTGCAGGATTCCACTTCACCGCCATGGTCGTCGGTTCGTTCGCTCCTCCCCCTTCTTCCGCTCGCACTGACCCCTTTCTCCGTCTGTAGGCGAGTCCGGCCTCGGCAAATCGACTCTGATCAACACGCTCTTCAACACGAGCCTCTATGCGAAGAAGAACGTCCCTGCGCCGCACCACGAGAGGCCGCAGACGGTTGCGATCGAGAGTATTACGGCGGGTGCGTCAAAAACTGTCCCTTGCGCACTCGCAATCGCTCGTTGCGTCTAGGGACAGCATTGACGTCGGGCCGTTTGCTGGCGCAGACATCGAGGAGAACGGCGTCAGGTTGCGGTTGACCGTGGTCGACACGCCCGGCTACGGCGACTTCATCAACAACGAAGACGGGTGCACACACGTCATGTTCTGCATCAACTGAACGGTTGCTGACGGATCTTACGTCGCGAATCCAGCTGGAAACCCATTCTCGACAACATCGAAGCCCGCTTCGACGCTTACCTCGAGCAGGAGAACCGCGTTAACCGCCAGAAAATGGTCGACAATCGCGTCCACGCCTGCTTGTACTTCATCGAACCGACCGGTCACTCGTGAGTCGCTCTTTTTGGGAGTGTCGGAGCGACAGATATCTCGTGCGTCCTCATAACATCGCGTTTGTGTGCCCAGTCTTAAGCCCATCGACATCGAGTTCATGCGTCGGCTCCACACCCGCGTCAACCTCATCCCCGTCATCGCAAAAGCCGACACGCTCACCGACGACGAGGTCGTCCAGTTCAAGGCGCGCATCTTGTCCGACCTCGCGCACCACAGGATCGAGATCTACCAGGCGCCGCAGTACGAGCTGGAGGATGAGGAAACGTTGGCTGAGAACGAGGAAATTGTGGTGAGTCCGCTTGTCGCTTCGAGATCTTCCGCAATGTCGCGCCCACTCACCGCGGCTTCGATCGCACAGCGCAAGATCCCTTTCGCGGTCGTTGGCTCCGACACAGTCGTCTCGACTCCCGACGGCCGACAAGCGCGCGGTCGCGCTTATCCTTGGGGCGTGATCGAGGTCGACAACGAAGACCACTGCGACTTCGTCAAGCTGCGGCAGATGCTCATACGCACGCACATGGAGGAGTTGAAGGAGCACACGCATGGCGCGTTGTACGAGAACTACAGGACGGAGAAGTTGTTGGCGATGGGTGTTGCGCAGGATCACTCGGTCTTCAAGGAGGTCAAGTGCGTCACTCTCGCTGTCAGGTTCAGCTTGGGCGTTACTGATCTTTTCACGACTCCTTCATAGCCCTGCGGCCAAGATGGCGGAGGAGCGCGCCTTGCACGAGGCCAAGCTCGCAAAGATGGAGGCTGAGATGAAGATGGTCTTCCAGCAAAAGGTCAATGAGAAGGAGGCCAAGCTCAAGCAGTCGGAGGAGGAGCTGTATGCGCGCCACCGCGAGATGAAGGAGGCCCTCGAGAAGCAGCGCATCGACCTCGAAGAGAAGAAGAGGCGCTTCGAGCAGGGAAGGCCGTTGACGCCTGAGAAGGTGCGTCGCCTGCGATATCTCGTCTTTATCCGCTAACGCAAGCTGAACTCGACGCGCTCGACGTCAACAGCAGCACACGAAGAAGAAGGGCTTCTTGCGCGCATAGTCTCCCACATCGCCTCGTCACGCACGCCCCTCTTAGTCTCACGACTCGCTTACGACGCTCGTCAACCTCGTCTCGCCTCTTTCGTCGTTCCCGCTCACCTCGTTCTGTCACCCCGCTTTTCCCAGGATACCTTAGTTCAGTCTTCTCCCCCCTCGCCACGGACTTTCTCCTGTCATTCGCAGCCATCTCTTCGATTGTCTTCCCCTGTGCCAATCATTTTCCCACCTTGGTCGCTCCTCTGATAGACGACCGTTCCTTCGTTACCCTCGCTTCCATTCCGTGCTTGCAGTTCAAACTGTGCATTCGCTCGTCGTCCGGTGGTGGTCGTGTAAGCTCGTTACAGGCACTGACAACATTGGCCCAGAAGTCGATCTGCTAGGAATCTACCGCTACAAGAAGCCCGTCGTCGCCCGCTCCTTCACTTTGTGTTTCCGCTCCTCCCTTTGCCTGCTCCGCTGCTGCCCTCAAAGGTCGCCCAGATCGCCGCGCCTTCGTCCTTGCTCACAAACGCCATCTCGACCGTCTTGTTGACCACCTCGCGCACGACCTTCCCGACCTGCCTACTCGCCTTCTTGCCTGCCGTCTCGACTTCTCGCCATGAGGCTGCGGCTGCTTTGACGTCGTTTGGCGAAAGGAGCGGGGGCTTCCAAGTCGACAGAACGAGGGTGGAGAAGAATGTCGAGAGGGTGGAGAAGGACGTGAGGAGCGAATGATGGCAGGCCGCCAATTTAAGAGTCGACTGCGAGAGAGGCCTTCCGGGTGCTGGATGGAAGGAGAACGCGTGAGCATGTGGCGGTCATAGCGAAGGCGTCAAGCTAGGATAAGTGCGGGTTCATCGTCCGCTTGTAGCTTGACCAGCGAAAGAGACGCACTCCAGCCGTCGGGATCCATCGCCGCCTCGAGCACGAACGTTGACTCGCTGAGCAACGCCCCGTACTTCGCCTCGGCCTTTTCGAGCGTTTGCCAGTGAGACTGGAGGAGGCGGAGCTCGTCGAGAACTGGCTTGAGGTCCTGGTTGGCGCGAAATTCGTGCAGGCCATGCGTCTCGCGGATGCATGTGGCGACGAAATTGAGGACCTTGCGCGCGGCGTACGAAATCGACGTGAGGTACTTGGCGAGGTAGCTGGCGTTGAGGACGAGCGACGAAACGAGCGTCTTCATTTGCCCGCGAACGGATCGTTGCGGGACTTGCCAATACTGATTGATGCGGGCCTACGGGGCAAGCCGAGTAGAGTCAGGCTGCTGTTCCTCCGAAGTGGCCGGCCAACGCACCTGGACTTTGACAAGGGATTTGGCGAGTCCGGCGAATTCGTGGTGTACGGTCGCAAGCTTGAGCTGCAGGTCTTGACAGTCGATCTTCTGGAGCTACGCGCATACAACAGGTCAGCGTGTGAAGACGGAAGACGAGCGCGACCGCACCTCTCGTCGGCTGGTCTGCGTCGCCTGTTGGAGCGGGACTCGCAGGGGTGCTGAAGCGGAACCCTGCACAACCTCTGCGTCAGCGGGGCCCCCTCCAACGACCGAGAGTGCCAGAAACTGACCGGCGAAGGAGGCCTCGTGGTCGCAGTCGGCTGCATAGGCGGTACGCACGACGAGCGAGCGGGCGTCGGGTCGGCAACCACGATAGTCTGCAGGCACAGCTCAGCGTCTCCTCAAGCGTGCAAAGGTCTACCTCAAACTCACACCGTCGTCTTGAGCGATGATCGAACGGCGGCCGAGCGGTGAAGGGCGCCTGAGAGGAGGAGCGGTGGGCGAAGGGGGACGAGCAGCAGTCGAGACACGATTCATTCCGAGCGAGCAACGGTCGCGTAGCAGTGACCGACAAGTCTACAATGAGCATGGTGGAAGCAGCCTGAACTCAGAGAGCGTGCGGGGACAGGAGTCGAGGGTGGGACGGAGGATCCGGGGGCAGCGTGTGGCGCTGCGGATAGCGTCGCTGAGCCGGGAGACTTCCTGTGGCAGCGCACGGCTTCTCAGAGAGCCGCAAATTCCCAACGAACGACTGCCTCAGCGAGCGTGGGCTTTCCGAGCGACGTGGAGGAGGGCAACCTGCGACGCTGCCGTTCTGGCCGCTCTCGTTCACTCACGCCGCTGCGATCCGGCCTGAGCGCGATGGAACGCTCGCTCTGGTGGCTAGTCATGCTGCTGAGCTTGTTCGGCGCGAGCTTTGTGCTCTACCTGAGTGCGCTCGCCTCCTCGCGATTCTCATCAGCGGGATCTTCAAACTCCCTCACACCTCCTTCCGGCGCAGTCCTGTCGACGTGCATGGGTCCTCAAATCGTTCAATTGGTTCGCGGCTGGGTCAACAAGCACTACCGATCGTCGAAGCGGGCGGAGTGGGATTCGGGAGGAGGAGGGTATCGCGAGTTGAGCGCTTCATCACGCTCGACGAGGCGAGCTTTCCTGGATGGGCGTGGAGGAAATGAGGGCTACGAGATGGCGACGTTTGGAGCGGACGAATGAGAGCGAACAGCGTTCAAGCGGCGTGAGAGTCCGCAGGAGGCCTGGCAGAGTGCGTTCTCCGTCCTAAGCGCTTCGCTCTCGTTCGCTGACGAACGGATCCCGCAGTACTGTCGTGCACTTCGGCTGAGTCAGAAGCGCAGTTGATGCGCACACCAGCGAGGGGGATCCGCCAACCTCCCCACGAGTGATCAGTTGACCGTCGGTGCGTTGCGTTGCGCTCTACAATTGTCCAGTCGGATGTTACTGACTGATGTAGCTCACAAGCTCACTGCTACCTCGTCTCGCTGCCATCGACCGGGGGAAGCAACGTCGTCATCTGCTGGATCTCCTTGGTGGCGTTCACGGCTGCCAATAGAGCTCAAGGTGCGTGTTCAACTGCTTCATCTGTTGCGCACCACTCATCATGGTTGTGTGCCGTGCTCGCAGTGGAGGGCGGAGCCGGCCGCACCTGAGGGGCCATAGACAACCTGAAGTTCTCGCCGCGAGCAGGATACCACAACTCGACGCACCACGAACTGTTGCCTGGATGAATTGGGTATCTGTGCAGGGGATGTAAAGAGAGAGAGCGAGAGAAAGAGGGAGAAAGATGCGAAAGGCGCGGTGGAGATCGAGCAGGCTACCGAGGATAATAGCTCGGGAAGCTGTAGTCAATCCAGTCTGCTTCGCCGACCAACACCTTCTTCAGTTGCTCCATCTCCTGTGCGCACTCATCTCCCTCTGCTCTTCTCGCGCGACCGAGGTCGATGAGGCGAAGTCCTGCAGGCGTCCTGACAACGTTGTACGTTCGACGCACCTCTCCTCCGTCCAGTCCTCGAGCGCCTCGCCCCCTTCTGTGACGAGGTAGCACTTCGGACCTGGATATGGACTCAAAGAACTCAACATAGCCGATGAGGAAGTCGGCGTTGTTGTTGTACCGGTACAGCGCCTCGAAGCTTGATCGCTCGTTAAGAAACTCGTCAACATGGTCGTCGTCGACCGCCATCTTTTTGAAGACCAGATAGAGCTCTGAGCTCTTGGAGACGAAGAGCTAGTCCCTCTTGACAAACAGCCGGTCTTGTAGAATGGTCGGGATGGGTTCGCTCGCGGTTAGCGAGCCTGGCGCTCGAAAGGCAAACCGCGGGCCTGGCGCGACGAGCCCGTATGTAGCCGGGCGCGACTGACCGCGTCCTCACCAATTCGCAACGAAATCGAGTGAGCCTGCGAGGACAAAGTGCGTCAACTTTGCGAGCGGAAGCGAATGAAGTAGGGAAGGAAGCGGTACCGGTAGAGGCGACTCTTTCTGCACGAGCGTAACCTGGACGCCTTCGCCACCGCCTTTCTTGCTGCCACCCTGCCCGCCCTCCATGCACGCGCGCTTCTCGCGCTTCTCGCCCTTCCCGCTGCTCTCGTTGGGGTCCTCCTTAGCCTTGACCGCAATACCGCAAGAAGCATTCGCCGTGCCTCAGCTTGCGACTCTAAGGACAGCGGACGGATTCGTAGACGCCTTCAACGCTCAAGGTGCGCTAGCATGAACGGAGAAGACACCCAGACCTGTGGAGTGAGGACCACAATCATGTCGGTAGTCGACAGCTCCTCCCGCCAACGCTCCGTCTTCCAAACGTCGACCCCACTCGCCCCGACAAATGAATTGACTTTGAGCGTCGTAGCAGACTCGAGGACACTCGCCTGCTGATGCACAAGGGTCACCGTCGGCGTGAGGAAGACGATGAGGGTGTGGTCGTCGGTCTGTCGGGGCTGGGCGCCGATGGCGCGGACGATGAGCACCGCAATGAAGGTCTTGCCGCTGCCCGTGTCTCCCCGCACGACGACGTTGCGCCCGAGCGCTTCCCTCGTCACGCCCTCCTGGTAAGCGCGGGGAACGAGCGCCTCAGCCGCCATCGCAGAGCACGCCGTGGCAGTGAGCGCACGACGAGCAGTCAAAGCAGGCTCGTCAGCCCCGCAAATCGAGCTCAGCGACGATGCGGGCGTGCGGTCGAGGGTGGAGGGAGGTTCCGACCGCCTCATCGTCGAGGTGGGGAGGCGAGCGAGCGACCGGAGGAGCTTCGTAACGAGGTAACATAGGAGAGCAGTACTTCCCAACACGCCGACAAAGGCGCAGATCGCGCGGGACTGACGCGAGGGCCACCGCAGACGCGAGAAGAACTTTGCGAAGTGGAACGAGAAGTTGCGGATGATACGGAGAGATCTAGGTATGCGGAAGACTGCGAAGGTAGCTAAGAGGATACACGTAGGGAATTCAATAGAGAAACAGCGTAAGTCGGAGCTTGATCAGGAGGCTGAGGGAGTATTCGGAGCGCGTCGACGCTCTTCTTCCGCCGACATGATTCTGCAGGGAATGTCGTCAGCAGCGGCCTCGCTGACGTGTAGAGAGAGAACGTACTGATACAGCGAGCTCTGCGTGAAAGACCAGTTCGGATCGAGGGTCGTGAGGAAAGGGCGGTGTTTCGCCTCGGAGGCTTTGGGGCGGCGCTCCGGCTCACTGCGACACACGGGTAGCTCCCGTCAGCATGGGGGTCAAGAAAGCATGGAAGACGGGCGAACACGCACATTTGGAGGCAATCGCTGACGAATTGGTCGGCGTATTCGGACAGGTCGACGTCGGGCGGAAGAGGCGGACGCATACGCTCGGCACCGAGCTGCGAGCGATACTTCTGATGAGTTCATCAAGTTCCGGTTGATCGCAAGCGTGAGGCGCACCTTGAACATCGCGCCCATGAAGCCCTCGCCTTCCCACGGCCTCGAGCCCGCTAGCATCTCGATGCAGATGCAGCCGAGACTCCAAATGTCCGCCTTGGCCGAGTAGCCCTGCTTGTTGTTGTGGATGACTGCGAGCGCATAGGCAAGCGAAGTTAGCGAGGCGGCGGACGTGGAAAAGACGGCAGGACTCGCCTTCCGGCGCCATCCAGAAGATCGAGCCCTGCATCGACATGTTCTCGTTGTTCTGGTAGATGTCGCCTGTTTCACCGCACGTATCGTATAAGTCGTGCCAGCGGAAAGACCAGGCAAAAGCAGGACGCACCGCTCTTTTTCGATGTGCCAAAGTCGGAAATCTTGCACATGCCGTCCTGGTCGATGAGGATGTTGTCCGCCTTCATGTCCCGGTGGAGGATGCCGAGTCCGTGTAGGTATTCGAGTCCGTCGAGGATCTGCAGCGTGAAAAATTTGATCACGTTCTCCTCGAACTGCGAGGGCAAGATGGGAGGTCAGCTCGGTGCTACGCGCATCGCTTCGCTCGAAATAGCTCACCTTGCCGTGCGTGCGGATGATGCGGCCGATCGATCCACCGGGAACGTATTCGAGGAAGATGGAGAGAAACTCAGGCGTTTGCTCCATGCCTACGGAAACAGCTCGTCAGCGAATTCTCCCAATAGTCGTCGAACGAGTGAACGTACCAAGGTACAGCACGATGTTCGGATGGTCGAGATCCTTGAGAAGCTCAATCTCCGCCTTGAGCGACGAGATCATGCCCTTCGTCCGCTGGTCCTCCTTGTCCGAATACGTTCGCGGCATCTCGACTTGCTTGACGGCGATCGTCTCGCCCGTCGTGACGCTGAGCGCGATGTAGACGTGACCGTACGTGCCGCGGCCGATCAAGTCGCCCTTGATCCACTTGTACGAGACTGGAGAAAAAGGCGAGGTCAGCAGCGGAGAGGCAAAACGACAGCAAAACGACGCACAGTTCTCAGGATTTTCGTCCGAAATCTCCTTGATGTTGCTGATCTGCTTCATCTGAGCGGAGGTGACCTCCTCGATCCTCGCGCCGAATAGCTTCGTGCTCTTCCGGCGAAGCAAGTTCGAAGCGAGGCCTGAAGCGGCGCTCGCGACGTTCCTACCCGCCTTTTGCAGCATGCGCTTGCGGTCTTGCGCGACGACGCGAATCGACTTGCGGTAAGCCAGCGCTGCCGCACCGCCACGACGGGAGCCGGACGAGTTTGCTGACGGCGGTGGGCCCGCTTGTTCACGGACAGGACTCGAAGCGTTGGTCAAAGGCGTCGAGGGTCCCGGCGTCGGCAGGTCAAATACTGGCTTGTCGAGATCGTGCTCGGGGAAGAAGACGTCCAGGTTCTCGAGGACGGTCTCGACAGGCGGACGGAACGCCCAGTCCTTCTCGTCCCGCTCCCGCGCCGCAAACGAGTTGCGACGAGCAAAGGGAGAAGTCGGCAGGCGAACGATCTCATTATGGTGAGGATGCTGAAAGCGCGGCCCGAAACCGCCTCCACCGCCTCCACCGATTGAGCCTTCTGACCGACGACTTGCGCTTGATGGCTCGCTTTGGTGACTGCTAGACGGCGGCGGACTCGGGTCACTCGGTTTGGAAGGAGGTGGTGGAGGCGGGACGGGCTGTGGCGAGGCGGCGGTAGGTGTGCGACGGTCGATCTGAAGCCGCAGACTCGGACGATTGGTGAGCGAGGAGTTCCTGCTGACTGTCGTGCTAGTCGACGGGGACGAAGGCGGCACCGACGCCGAGGATGGACCGTGACCGGGGAAGAAGGTCCACGAGTCTTCGGGCTCGTCGCCGAACTCGTCAAACAGCTTTGGAGGCTGAGGAGCGGCAGCCGAGGATGGCGGAGGGCGCAAAGTCCCAGTCTCGCCAGCCGGCACGAGCGTGCCGTTCTCCGTGCTCGTGGCAGCAGATGCGCCAAAGCGAGAGAGAATGGTTTGCGTCCAGTCTTGCGCGTCCGGAACCGAGTCGCGCTTGTCGCCGCCGCCCGTGACGCTCCCAGACGCTCTCGTGGCAGATCCTGGTGCGCTGTTCTGACGACGCATCGGTGAAGATGACCCGTAGGCCGAAGGCGCAGGAACGGCGGTGGTCGTCTGGGTGGGCGGTGCCGACGGAGGCGGATGAGCCGGCGTCGCCTCGGCAGGCCTGACAAGTGTTGGCTGGTTGACGGGAAACCAAGTACTCGTCTCTTCGTCAAGCGGATCTCCAAACTCGTCGACAATTCTCGGCTTCGACTTCGTCGGGGCGGAAGCCGGCGGAGCATCGCTTGCCGGGGTGAACGGCCCAGTCATCGAGCTGCGGGCGGACGACGCCGAGCTCGTGTCGCGGCTAATTGCGCTGCCAGTCGCCTCTGTTGGAACAGGCCGCCGATCAGCGTCGGCGATGCCGTCGTACGCGCCGTCGTCGTCTCGGAAGGGCGGAGTCGAAGGAACTGGCGATGGCCACCCGGCCGAGCGAGGCGACGTCTGCTGGACCGCCGGAACGGAACTCGTGCTGGATTGGCTCGTCGGCGACACAACTGAGTCCTGACGAACGCCGGCCTGCAGGCTGAGAGGCAGGTCTCGCCTGGGAGGCGATGCGGCACTTCCCTCGGAAGATAAGCGGCGAATTGACGACCCGCTCTGGACCTCAAACTCGCTCGTCTCGCTCCGTCGGCGGTGCGCCGAATCACCGACTCGCACGTCTGACCCGCCCGTCGCGAGATCGTACATTGTGGCTGGCCGTTGACCTTCAGCGCCGACGCCTGCAGGCTGACTTCGGGTTTGGTCGAAGTGTGGACGCGGCGGAACAACGGGAGGCACAGGCGAGGCGTATGGCGAGGCCCTGGCGGTGGCTTGATGCCGTGCTTGCACCGGCGCCGAGTAGAAAGCCGAAGCGAGATTCGGGTTTGGAGGGGCAGGAGGCGGAGACAGGCTCGACGAGTGGAGCGAAGCAACTTGGGGGTACGATGGGCGAACAGGATGCGAGCCTGCTGCACCGGGATGTCCAGTCGGACCAGGCGGAGGTCGAAAGCCTGAGCCAGGGTAGAGAGGCGAGGCGATCGGCGGCGGGTTTGCGACCGTCCCACGGAGATTGTCGGCACTCTTCGAGACCATTCGCTGCGCTTGAAGTGGCGCTGTGAGCGTGGTTGCGCGAAGGGGGGGATTCGGGTTGACCGGAGGAACGGGTCGCTGAGTCTGGGAGAGATGAACAACTTGCGAGAACTGGCCCTGCAGCGAGAGGTTGTGGTACGGTGACTGCGATGACGGGAGAGGGAGGTTCTTGTACGGCTGACTGCCGTACTGAGGAAGACTTGCGCGTGGGTCAGTCGGTGGAAGCGGGCGCGGCGGGAGAGGCGAGACGACGGGGCGAGCGGGAGGTATCGAGGCTTGAGAAAGTGGAGCAGGTGCCGACGCGCTGTGCATCCACGAAGTCGAAGTCACTTGGACCGTCGGGACAGTCTGCGATCGCACCTCTTGCGGCTGAGGGGGGAGTCGACGAATCGGGGCTGAAGGGCCCATGACGACTGGACCGGAGCCTGCATGTCGTGATGGCTGAGGCGAGGAAGGGAAGTACGGTTGGTAAGCGGCGGAAGGGTTCGGCGGCGGAGAAAGTGACGTGGGGGGGGCGGATTGAAGCCGCGGAGAGAGGTGAAAGTAGTCCTCGGGCGACGTCTGCGTTGTGCTTCCGCTGCGAGCCCGTGGGCCTGGCTCGGACCGCTCGACGGGCGGGCTCAGCGAGATGCCCGACTGCGGCGAAGCGACTAGACGTGCCGAACTGTCGCTCAAAGTCGAGACCTGTCGAGTCGAGTGACTCCACGTCGAAGGCGTCCGGCCAGGCGCCTCGCCGTTCAACACGGGACTGGGCATCCCTCCGAACTCGTCCATGACCTGGCTTGGCGAGCGCTGGCTCCGGCCGTATTCTGGCCTGCTCATCGCCTCGTTCCGCTCTGCCGACGTGCCCGACGATGTGCTTGGTCTCTTTTGCCGGTGCAGGCTTGCCGCCGAGACGGGTGATGACCCTCCACCTGTACTGTCCCGCTCGCGCCGGGGCCCACCTGCATACTCCGTCGCGCTCCGCATGTCCTCCGCATGCGAGCCGCTGCGTGATCTCATTCGACGCGGCGCGACTTCCTTGACGTAGACGGTGACCTGACCGCCTCGGCCCTTTGCGCTTGCGCGCACCGCTTCCCACAACTCGTCGTCACCGACGCGCCGCCCTTCTCCCGCGCCAATTTGCGTCAGGTAGAACGCTTGTCGAGGCATGTCTTCGTCGGCGATGTGCAGGCGGGACATGATGACGTCCTTTATCGCTTCGACGGAAGGAAGGGGGCTGAGGGGGACGACGACGAGAGATTCGAGGTCGGCCGTTGCGGTGATGATCGTCCCTTGCGGTAGCGGCGATCGTGAGCGAGACGAGAAAGGTGAGAAGGATGGGCTGGAATAGGCGTCGTGAGGATGAGGAGATTGTGCGGTTTGAGGAGGAGAGGAAAGGGCGTTGTTGTGCGAAGACGAGGTTGAGGCGTATCGATGCTCCTGCTGAGGTGGCTGAAGGCACGGAGTATCAGCTTGATCGCGCGACGAATAAGGAGCATGCGCACCTGATACTCGATTGACCCATCCCTGCGCGAGAAACCGCTGGTTGGCGGCGAGTGCTGGCTGAACTGGCCCGGGTATGGCGACTGCACGAATGAGGAAGACGCGGACGGGCGAGGTGAAGTGTTCGAAGATGGATGCTGCGGGAGAGGCCTCACCGTAGGATAGGAGGACGCGGTTGACGAAGAGGAGTGGGCTGCCGAGTTGACCGACGGACGCGGGGGCATGCCTGGTGGAGGTGAGCGGTAGCCCTCGTAGTGCTGCTGCATCGTGACGAGCTGTCCTAGCGGCGACAAGACTGTCCTCGAGCAAGACGATCGGGTCAACTACAAAGGGCGAGATATTGCTCGTAAAGCGAGTACGCACCTGGAGATGTCCACTCTGTGTCCAGCTACGTCTCGACTGTCCCGCCTCGTTCTACAGCAGGCCGAGGATGATTCACGAATACCTTCCCGGGATCCGTGGACCTCGCGGTGACGCTCGGAGCGAGAGGTCTGCGGGAGCGGCAAGCGCTGGTGCAGGACGTAGGGCTGTGGTGAGGTGCTGAAAACCGTCCCACAGTCTCTGCGGGTCCAGTGAGGCGTGTGTCGTGCGAGAGAACGAGGATCGCCTCGATGAAGTCGAACGAGGTGGATGAAGGTGATCGCGGCGCGGAGGGGAGGATCGCTGGAGTCTGTAAGGAATCCAAGCAGTCGTAAAGAGCGGTAACGACCCGCAAAACAGCTTCAAGGCGCCAAGCGTGAGTGCCGGGATTACCTGCACAGGAAGAGGAGGAGTTGCCTCTGCCCACTTGCTACCTGACTCGGGCTGGATTGGTTGAGCACGCTGCCACGATGCCAGACATGTCGGAAACCCGCAAGCTCGTCACGCCATTGCCCCGCAACCTTTCCTCCTCGTCCTCGTCAAACGTCGACCGCTCATCAACCAACAAATCAAACCAACCTAGAGCGGGTGAGTGGCGGATTCAATACGGTGCACAAGGATGCTGAAGTGCGTTGACGCTGTCCTGTACTCGCCCTGTCCAGGTTCGCCATTGAAGCAAGCCTCGCAACTTCCGTCTGAAGGGGTTGGTCTCTCGTTCGCTGTCATTTCAGCTTTGTTCCCGGTACACTGACACTCCGAATGATTGTACAGTCCGCCTCCCCCACCGTCTCAGCCCGCAGCTCCCCCGAACCGCCCTCTCGTCCGTCCTCGACAGACCGCCAATCCTCCACGACCGAAGAGCAGCGGCAAAGTTCCCCAGAACCCTCGGCGACGACTCGGCAACAACCTACAGAAGCGGAGCTGAAGGCAAGAGCCGCCGCAGCAGTCGCGAAGACCAGGATCAGGGCGGATCCGAGCATGTCGAGCGCGTTCAAGAAGGATCAGGACCCCGAGCTGTACGAGTTGTTCGTCGGCTGAGCCAATGGATGCTGGACAGAGGAGTGTAGGGGATTCATCGTGCGGAGGGCGCCGATCTGCTGTCTGTTGTATTCCTAGCGGGCATCCTGCGTTCGCAACGATCGGTTTCTGCTTGTCGCGACTCGGTTCAGGCTCTGCAAGCCATCCAGTCTCTCTCGTCAACAAATGCCACTGCGTCGCTTGTCTATGCTCGCGTTGCAGATTGTCGGCGAACCCACACCCTCACCGTCTCCAGCAGCTCAAACTTTTGCACCCGATCTAGCCAGAAGTGATCCGCGCCTTTGATCTCCACCGCTTCCCATGCTTTTGTGCCACTCCCCTTCGCCAACGCATCCAGCTCGCCCGCCCACTTTCTCAGCTTCTCGACGGCGGAGAACTGGTCTTTGTCGCCAAAGACGGCCAAGACTCGTTCGTTCCCTCGCTTGACCGTCTCGCGCAAAGCGGTCGTGAACGGTCCAGAGTGGAAGAGTGTGAGAGCCCACACGACAGAGAGAGGGTGAGAAATGAGGAGGTAAGAGGTTGTCAGGCGGGCGTGAGGATGGGAAACTGGCGGCGGAGGAGGCGGACAGGCGGACGCAGCGAGCGAGCCGAAAGAGTAGCCGCAGAGAAGGAGTTCGCGTTCGACCGGGCGCGAATCGGGCGATGGTATACTGGATTCTGGCGGGAAGAGCAGTGGGAGAACGACGTCCTGGACGAGCTGCCGATAGTCGTCGGCTTCAATCGCTCCGCTGTTCCTTGCGAGGGCTCAGTCGGTCGTAAAAGTCTCAGATTGAAGGGGCACGCACGTCCAGCTTGGGCTGCCCTGACTCTCGCCCGCTCCTCTCGCATCGTACCGAACGACGGCGTACCCCTCTTCCGTCAACAGCTCTGCTATCGCAGCCACCACGTGGTCCTCTTTTCTGCCTCCCAGTCGACCGAACGGATGCGCGATTAGAGCCGCTCGAGTGATAAACTGTCGCGGCGATCCTTCGACTGATGAAGATGGGTGGTGGAGGAGGTAGGAGAGACGAGGACCATGGGGCGAAATCTGATGTGTGCCAGCCCGTACAAACGAGCTCTTCGACGTCATGCGAGCCTGGAAGCACCAGTAAAGAGGAATATGTTGCGAGAAGGTGTCCGTCAACCTCGTCCCCACTGTCGGCAGCAGCTTTCACCTCAACAACGACCACGCATCCCTTGCCGCAGCGAGTTCGGGCTCGCAGAACCGGCCCAAAAGGCCGTTTTGCCCAAGCATCGTCCAACATGCGGCTTCAACGACTTGCCACAGCCCTGCTTGCCGCGCCTCTCCTCGTCGCAGCGCAGTCGCTCCAGTCGCCTCCTCCTCAAATCCTCGTGTACTATGCGACCGCGGGCTACTACCACGATTCGATCCCGGCGGCGATGTCGGCAATCCAGCAAATCGGCCAGAATACCTCGCTCTTCAACGCGACTTTCTCGAAAGACGAGAACCTCTTCACGATCGCTCAGCTCGATCCTTTCAAGGCCATTGTTTTCCTGAGCAACTCAGACCAGGTGTTGACGAGCGATGGAGAGGCGGCGTTGACGGACTGGTTGACGAGGGGTGGATCGCTCGTCGGATTGCATGCTGGGACGGCGTGCCTCTTCAACGACACTGCATTCGGCGTCGCAATGGGTGCGCAGCGCCTGCACATTCCTCAGGGAGCCCTGTGCTGACGCTCGAAGACGGGATGCAGGCTCCTGGTTTGATTACCACCCACAGATCCAGAATGTCGTGCGTCTTCGATCCTTCCCCCAATGCGACTCCCACGCTGTCTCCCCTCTTCCTTTCGTTTGACGTTGCGTTTTGATCCACCGGACCTGCTGATCGTGACTCCCCTCGCAGACCTTCACCAAGATCGCCGACCACCCGACCGTCAGCATGTTCTCCGACCGCTTCGTCTCGTATGAGGAGGCGTACCACTTTCGTAGCGACCCTCGAAGCGTCAACGCAACCGTTATCCTCTCCTACGATCCCTCAAGCGTAGACGATCCGCAATACGGAACGCGGCCGTATTACCAGGGAACTCCGCCGCCGATCGCGTGGTACAGGGAAGCGCAGACGGTTGATCTTAGCAACGGGACGGCAGCGAATTCGCAGAAGATGAGGGGAAGGACCTGGATGACAAGTCTTGGGCATACCGTCGAGGTGTGGAGCGATCCGACGCATTTGGCGCATGTCGAGGCCGGGTGCGTGACGCGGCGTACTCTGCCATTTGAGGGATCTGCTAACATTCTTCTTTGCGCAGGCTCCGTTGGGCACTTCAAGACTTTACTACAAGCACCGCTTCCTCCTCCACCTCCGCATCCTTCGCCGCATCCTCCTCCTCTTCTGCGTCCTCCGCATCTCGCACAGCAACTTCCACCTCGCCTTCTGCCTCTGCAGCACCTGCCGCGACTTCGCAAACTCCTTCGGCAGCGTCCACCCTCTCGCCCACGCTCGTACCCGCCTTCGCACTTCTCCTCTTCATCGCTGCCATGTCCATTGTGCCCGCCTAGATCTCCATAGACTATTCAAACCTGCAGTGCATTCATCGTCGCACTGCGCTCGCACCTTGCACAAGCCTTTTCGCAAACAAACGCGACCGCGTCTGAACGCGAGCGCGCCCAGGGGGGTCGTCCAGTGCCACACCCGCAGGCGGTTTGGGGAGAGTGCGCGAGCCTCTATGCGTTGCAAAGCGTCCATGTAGCGCGCGTGCACCGTCAGTGAGCCCTGCGAGAGGGTGTGGCTAGCGAGCCAGGCATATTCACCAATGCATCGACGCGACTCGGAGGGAATGCCGGACCGTTGCAACGTTTCTCGGTCGAGCATTCTTGGTCGCTCCCGCGCTCGTGGCCCTCTCCTTCTCTTCTGCACGCTCCGCCTTCTCCCTGCTCGCTCCCGCTTCGACGCCGCTTAGCCGGTCTCTCGCTTGTCTCCCCTCCGTCTTCCATTCGAGGTGCGTTTCCTTCTCCTGCGGCGTCTCCGGCCCTGCTGACGACGATGCACGCCAGCTGGGCTCGTCTTCCGCACTGCACGACTGCTTGTAGCCATTCAGACATCTTCGGCAGCCTCCTCGCCTAACCACCCTCCCTCACTCTCGCAACATGCCTTCGTTTACATCCCTCGTCACATTCCTCGCCCTCTCTCTCCCCCTCGCGTCCGCCGGTGCCGCGCACTACTCCCACCCTCGCAATGCCGCCCTCGTCGCCCGCAACGCCCACGGTCGTGGTGCTAGCAAAGCTCGCGCGCTGCCAAGGACCGGTCGCCGCCTGAGCAAGCGTCAAGAAGCGACGCTCAAGTGCTTGACGCCGTATACCTTTGCGTTGTGCGATGGCGACAACTGCACCAACATGGGATCCGTCGCCGGTGAGTTGGCTTGCTCCGAGCCTTGCAGCGGACTACGAGCTGACCGCTTCTTGAGGGCAGCCGGTACAATGTGCAAGGATGGCGCAATCACTTGGGACACCGCTGCAGGCTCGGCGCCCCCGTCGTCCGGAATCTACTCGCCCCCCGCTCAGGAAGCTATCGCGACAACAACTCCTGCTCAGACGACTCCCGCTGTCGCCAAGACCACTACCACGACCACGACTGCTGCGCAGTCGAGTGCCTCAGTCGACAAAAAGCTCGCCAACAACGCCGTTCAGTCTACCACCTCTTCTGCAGCCGCTCAGACATCCGCACCAGCAGTTCAACTCAACGCCGGTGGGTCAGACTCGTCCTCGAGCGGCTCTTCTTCGACCGACACGAGCTCGGATGACTGGGTCTGCGACGACGAGACCTCAACTTCAAGCGCGGCGCCGCAAACAACGGCCGATACGGGCGTCCAGTTCGTCAAGACCTCCGCACCCGCTCCCACCACAACAACGACCTCTGCGGCTGCTCAGACTTCGACCTCATCGTCGGGCGGTGTCCAGGTCTACACTGGCAAGGCAACTTACTATTACCAGTACGGCGTTGCGGGCTCGTGCGGGAACTACAACAGCGACAACTCGTACATTGTCGCTCTCTCGTACACCCAGGTCGACGGTGGGAGCCACTGCGGGCAGAAGGTGCAGATCACGAACACCGCAAACGGCCAGTCGATCGAGGCGACCGTCGCAGACAGTGCGTTTGCCTCCCTGTATTCGCGCTCCCGATTTTCCCTCTCTTCCATATGCCTCTTCGATTCCCGACGATACCTGTACACATCGTCTTCGCTTCGAGCACAGGCTGGGGGACGCCGCAATGATGCTTGGCGGCTGGGAAATGACTGACGCTGCTCTGCACCCGGAAACAGCTTGCCCTGGCTGCGAATGGGGTCACATCGATCTGTCACTCGGTGCCTATCAAGCCCTGGGGTCCCTGGACGCCGGAGTACTGCCTGTGCAGTGGCACTACGTTTCCTGAGCGTTCCTAGGGCCACATCCCTCACGACCTCACGATCCACGACCGGCTCCGCTTCTCAGCATTGTTGTCCTTTCTCCTCCTTGCCTTCTAGGCTCTCACGGCGAGCGCCTTGATGGCTGCTGCCCTTGCATTGACACCGGATTCTCGCTCGACCGACCCTCGCAGTGCGGAAGAGAAGTGCGAATTGGCAGGGTATGCTACATGTCGGGGTATTCTCCCTCCTCCGCCTTCGCCACTGCATCGCCTTCTTACGTGTACCGCCATGTTTGAGGCGCGTACGTCGACAGCGGCCCGAGCCAGAACCGTTTTCCTAGCCCCATGTTCAGATACCGCTCGAAGACTGAGGATCGTCATCGAGGTCAGCTCCGCAACAGACAGCCATATGAGAGAACTGCAACACACGCCAATATGCCCACTTCCTGCCAAAGTACCGCGAGACCCACGGCACGGCGACCAGGTTGACGAGCACCTGGAGTTGGCGGACGCTCTCCTCCCACTGCAGCTGCGCCTCGAGCTCCTCCTGCTCCGTGTTCCACGACGAGTCGCTATACGCGTCCGAGTCGCTGTCGTCCGAGTCAGCGGGACCGGTGGGGGATGATGACGCCGTCGAGACGGTCGAGATGGAGGCTCGTCGGCGACTTGTCATGCGGCTTCGCTTTAACTTGCGTGAGGTGGAAGAGCCTTCGTTGGGCCAGGCGGGCGGGACGACCCAGTCGGGCGAGATGTAGCCGTCGTGCGAGGTCGGGGGAAGAGGAGGTAGGGCTGATGAGGACGAGGAGGAGTCGGGGGACGCCAGGGTGGCCGCTGGGGGGTTCGGTGGATCCAAAGAGTGTATAGACTCCTTCGCCAGCCTCTTCAAGCCGCCGCGAGTGATTGAGCGCGTAAGGTGGACGCAGAGAGCGGAAGCGACTCCTCCTGGAGGCCACCTCGCCTCGTCAGCTGCTTTGGCAGGCTCAGGGAACCTTGTAACCTTCTGTCAACTTGTTCAGCACCCAGGGCAGCCCTCACGAGCCGAAAAGAACGAGGTTGAGAGCCTGCCGCCGCGTCGAGGTGCGGTTCTTCGCCTTGAACAAACAACTTGTCGCTAACACACTCGCTCTTCTCACTCAAAGGACCAGCTGAGCAGCGCAAGACACGCCTGGTAGCGATGCAGGGCAGGCGACCGTCCTCGCCCGCCGTCGACGGCGTAGACTCGCTCCCGACGGCGACGCCGGGTCCTCGAAACCAATTCGACCTCGCCGCGTTCCGCAAGTACCTCGGCCAGCTGCTGCCACTGCTCATCGAAGCCGAACCAGCCGATTTCGAGTTTCTGTTCGAGCGGAGCGACTTCAGCGAGCGGGCCACACGCTGGGCGAACGATCCGAATGCGGGGGCCTTGTACGTGGTAAAGCAGAGGGATGAGCAGGATGCGGACGAGCAGCGAGGTACGTGAGGCGTGGCCAGGCAGCGAGACGACCTGACCCTTTGCAATCCCGCGCAGGCGACTCCTTTCCCGATACCTTCACCTACTCGCTCACTTCCTCTCTTTCATACTCTCCCCTCCAGTCTGCGACTCTCGCACTCATCAAGCACGTCCCTATCCTTGACAGCTCTGTACCCCTCGCCTCGCAACTCCACTTCCTCAACCTCTTCGGACCCGCTTCGTCCTCCTCCGGCTCGAATGCGCTCGTTGCAGGCGCCTCTGCCGGCAGCGTCGTCTACGAAGGTCTCCATCGACTCGTACACTACGGTGTTGCGCCTGCTTTCGAGGCGTATGTCGAGAGCAAGGCGCGGAAGGATGCGGCGGGACGAGCGGTTGAGGACTCGAAGGATGCGGATGTCAAAATGGGGATCCCGATGACAAAGAAGAAGTTCGCCGAGCTCGAACTGTCTCTCTTGCACCGTGAGTTGTGCGCGTATCTCGCAAAGTTCCGCTGACCCGCCTTCTCCGCCCGCAGTTCAGCAGAACGTCGAGATCCCCGACATCGTCCTCGCCATTCACCCTGTCGTCTCGGCAGCTGTCTCGCAAGCCGAAGCAGCCGGTATTCGCCCTTCCGTCGACCTCATCGACTCGGGTCTCTTCAGCGACTCCGCCTTCCTGAACAAACTTCAAAGCGAAGTCAACAACTGGGTGAAGGAGGTCCAGAAGGTCACTAAGCTCTCACGCGACGTTGCGAGCGGGACGGCGAGTCAGGAGGTCAACTTTTGGCTCAGCATGGAGAAGGCGCTCGAGGGCATCGAGAAGCAGCTCAAGAGCGAACCAGTCCAACTCTCGCTCGACATCCTCAAGCACGCTAAGCGCTTCCATGCGACCGTCTCCTTCATCGCCGACACGGGCCTTAACGACGCATTCAAGACTGGTGCGTTGCTCGCTTTCTGCTCGAGAAACTGTTGAGTTGACGTTACTGCGCAACAGTTCACGACTACAACGTCCTGATGAAGGACTTTCCGCTCAACGAGCTTCTTGCGGCGACAGACTTGAACAAGATCAAGGACTCAATCAATCAGATCTTTATCCACGTGAACAAGAAGCTCAAGCTCTCCCCTTACCCCGTCCGCCGTATCCTCCCGCTCGTCGAAGCGATCTCGCGCGACCTCGAGAACCAGTGCCACAAGATTCTCTCCTCGCAGCGCCTCACCTACCTCGACTACCCTCTCTTCGAGCAGGCGATGCGGGCAGCCGAAGGCGTCTTCCTAGCGTGGGACGAGTCCTTCAAGGAGTTCACCAATGTCGCGCGCGAAGTCACCCGCAAACGTGGCGAGCGCTTCATTCCGATCAAGATCGACCCCGGACACGCCAAGTTGCAGGAGCGCGTCCTCTACTTCCGACACTTCCGCAAGCAGCATCACCAGCTGCAGGTCATGGTCGGCCCGCTCGGAAGCGAGACGAAGCGCTCGACGGTGGTGAACGGCGACGTCGCGAAGGAGCACGGCGATGTCGATGGCGAGCTGGCGAGGGAATGGTCGAGCACGCTGGGCGATATCGATATGGAGGTCGAGGTGCGTCTCCCGGCTCGCTGTTTCGGCGGTTCCGCTGACACTTTCTTTCATCCGCAGGTCCGGCAGGCGTACGAAGGCATCAAGGGCATCGACGTCCTCGACGTTTCGGACGGTGCGGCCAATCCATCTCGTCCTTTGGAGCTTCCCTGACTCTTTCGACCGAGCAGACGGCACGCAGATCTGGATTGCAGCCGAGACGGGCTACAACGAGCGCGTCGCCCGTGTCGAGAATCACATTATCTCGCGTCTTCGCGACCGTCTCGGCGGTGCTAAAAACGCGAACGAGATGTTCCGTGTCTTCTCCAAGTTCAACGCCTTGTTCGTGCGACCGAAGATCCGAGGTGAGGCTTCCCTGCCCGCGCTCATCGAACTCTCCACCTGACCTCCTCGGTGCGCAGGCGCCATCGCCGAGTATCAGTCGCAGCTCATCGACTCGGTCAAGGACGACATCCGCCGCCTACAGGACAAGTTCAAATCGGGCTACCAGTCTTCCGAGGCGTATCAGATGTCGCAACTGCGCGACCACCCGCCCATCTCGGGTGCGATCATCTGGGCGCGACAGATCGAACGGCAGCTTTCCGGCTATATGAAGCGCGTCGAAGACGTTCTCGGCACCGAGTGGTCGCACTACGCCGATGGCCAGCGTCTCCAGACGGAGAGCCAATCCTTCCGCGCCAAGCTTAGCACCCGCCCCATCTACGACGCCTGGCTCATCGACATCAACCGCCGCAACCTCCAGATCTCGGGCCGGTTGTTCAACATCACCAAGAGTCGTCAGCAGGCTGGCGCTCTCCAGCTCACCGTCAACTTCGACCCGCAAATCATCATGCTCTTCAAGGAGGTCCGCAACTTGCTTTGGCTCGGCTTCCAGGTGCCGCACACGATCTCGAATGTCGCCAAGGACGCGAAGCGTGTGTATCCCTATGCCGTCAGCTTGATGGAGACGGTTCGCACCTACTCGCAAACGGTCGCCAAGCTCGAAGCGAATCCGAACATTGCCTCGCTCGTCGCAACCTCGCATAAGAAGGCGCAGGAGCAGATCGCCAAGGGTGCGTCAAGGGTCCCATCCTCTTCCTTGCGAGCTTTTCGCGGACTCTGATCGTCTCGCAGGCATGAGCTACCGCTGGGACCACTTCATCAACACGTTCGACCACCGGTCCTTGCCTTACGCCGGTGCCTCCGACTCGTCCGGAAGCAAGCACACGCATTGGGTCCGCGAATTCGCATCAATCGTCTCCGAGTTCCAGGACCGCACCGACCACCTCATCGCCCTCGGAGCCGAGGTCAGCCGAACCATTGACGAAATCGGCACCTGTGCCTACACCCGCGACGCCTTTTCGACGCTCCTCGCCTCGCTCCAGAAGACGATCGACACGCTCAATCTCGAGGGTTACGCCAATCTTGACTCCTGGACTCTCGCGCTTGACAAGCGCGTCGAAGCGAAGCTGGTCGGCCGCATCCGCGCCGTCATCGAGCGGTGGTGCAGCGAGTTCTCGAAGACGCCGGAAGCCCTCGCCGCCGACTCAAGCTGGCCTGGCACGTCGCGCAGAAAGGCAGCGGTGGCGCGCGACGACCAACGCGTCGACGGTCTGGCCCTCGAGACGATTCTCCATGAGGTCCGAATCCAGAACCAGGTCATCTACCTCGACCCGCCCATGGAGCAGGCTCGCGCGACGTGGTATCGCCAGCTGCAAACCTGGCTCGGCGTTGTCTGCGGCTTGACGCGGATCCAGAGCTCGCGCTACGAGATCGGCTTCAGCATTCGCGCGGCGCAACCGGGCGCCCTCGACTACTCGACACTCCTCGCGAACCTGACGGACGGCACGCTCGAGCGACCGTTTGCGCTGGTCGAGGCGAAGCTCGAAGAAGTCGGCGGCTACGTCGACAAATGGCTGCAGTTCCAGTCTCTCTGGGACCTCGAAGCCGAGTACGTTTACTCGCAACTCGGAGACCGGCTCTCCGCATGGCAGCAACTCCTCCTCGAGATCCGCAAGACTCGTTCGACTTTCGACAACTCGGAGACGCAGCGCTCGTTCGGCGTCGCCGTGATCGACTACGAGCAGGTCCAGAGCAAGGTCAACGCCAAGTACGACGCATGGCAGCGCGACCTTCTCTCGCGCTTCGGCGGCAAGCTCGGCGTTGTCATGAAGGAGACACACGCGGCCGTCGCCAAGGCTCGCCACGACCTCGAGCAGCATTCGATCGAGACATCTTCGACCGCCGCAACGGTCACCTTTATCACCTTCGTCCAGGACGTCAAGCGCAAGCTCAAGCAGTGGGCGCCCGAGATCGAGATCTTCAGCAGCGGTCAGAAGACGCTCGAGCGGCAGCGCTACCAGTTCCCGTCGGACTGGCTCTACCTCGACCAGGTCGAGAACGAGTGGAGCGCGTTCAACGAGATCCTCAAGCGCAAGGACGCGTCGATCCAGGAGCAGCTCGCAGGCCTCCAGCTCAAGGTTGTCGCTGAGGACAAGGTTCTTCAAGGTCGCATCGAGGTGACCGTCGCCGACTGGGACGCGAACAGGCCCATCCAAGGCTCACTCAAGGCCGAAACCGCGATGAACGCTATCGGTGTCTTCGAAGTCCGCGTCAACCGGCTCAAGGAGCAACACGACATGCTGTCACGCGCCAAGGAGTCGCTTGATCTCGAAACGACGAAGGACGACCGTCTCGAGCCGGTCCTCGAGGAGATCCGCGATCTCAAGGCCGTCTGGACCGCTCTGTCGGGCGTCTGGGCGCAGGTCTCCGACTTGCGCGACACGGCATGGCAGTCGGTGCAACCTCGCAAGGTTCGCCAGCAGCTTGACAGTCTCCTCGCCTCCACCCGCGAGATGCCCAGCAAAATGCGCCAGTACGCCGCGTTCGAGTTCGTCCAGGAGTCGCTGCGTGGATACCTCAAATCGAACTCGCTCGTTGCCGACCTCAAGTCCGAGGCGCTTCGCGAGCGCCACTGGCGACAGCTGTACAAGTCGCTCCGCGTCGCCGGCCACTACTCGCCTTCGACGATGACCCTCGGCACCGTCTGGGATCTCGACCTCAAGCGCAACGAGACCGCCATCCGCGACATTATTGTGCAGGCGCAGGGCGAGATGGCCCTCGAGGAGTTTCTCAAGCAGGTCAAGGAGACGTGGACCGGCTACGCGCTCGACCTTGTCAACTACCACAACAAGACGCGCCTCATCCGCGGTTGGGACGAGCTCTTTGCCAAGTGCGGCGAGAACGTCAACTCGTTAAACGCCATGAAGCTCTCGCCCTACTATCGCGTCTTCGAGGAGGAGGCGTCGGCTTGGGAGGACCGCCTGAACCGCATCCACCTCCTCTTTGACGTCTGGATCGACGTTCAGCGTCAATGGGTCTACCTTGAGTGCGCATCTTCTCTCTGCTGGTGTCGCCATCTCGCTGACACGCCGTCCGCTCCGTCAGAGGCATCTTCTCCGGCAGCACGGACATCAAACACCTGCTTCCCGTCGAGTCGCAGCGCTTCAGCAACATCAACGCCGAGTTCCTGGCGGTCATGAAGAAGGTCTTCAAGTCGCCCCTGGTACTCGACGTGCTCAACATCCCCGGCGCGCAGAAGAGCCTCGAACGACTCGCAGATCTCCTATCCAAGATTCAGAAGGCCCTCGGCGAGTACCTCGAGCGCGAGCGCTCGTCGTTCCCGCGCTTCTACTTCGTCGGCGACGAAGATCTGCTCGAGATCATCGGCAACAGCAAGGACGTGAGTCGCCTACCTCGCCTTCTTCCGCGATTCTGCTCACTCTCTCTTCTGCAGATCCTCCACGTCAGCAAGTTCCTCAAGAAGATGTTTGCCGGTCTCTCCTCCCTCAAGCTGGACGACCAACTGTCTCGAATCGACGGAATGGTCTCGCGCGAAGGCGAAGAAGTGCCCTTTTCCACGCCTATCGTTGTCTCCGAATACCCTCGGATCAACGACTGGCTCGCGCGCCTTGAATCGGAGATGAAGACTTCGCTCGCTCAGCTCCTCGCCAGCTCTTACGCAGACCTCGTCGCCTTCTACGCCGATCCCGCGGCGCTGGACGCTGCTCGGTTCCTCGGGTGGATTGAGGGATCGCCCGCTCAGCTCGTCGTCCTCGCCATTCAGATCGCGTGGACGGAGAGCGTCGAGTCTGCGCTGCAGGCGGGAGGCGCGCTCGACCGTCCTCTGTCCCTTATCCTCCGCAGCCTCGAGGTCCTCGCCGACGCCGTCCTCGGTGACTTGCAGCCCATCCAACGGCGCAAGTGCGAGCACCTCATCACCGAGCTCGTCCACGAGCGCGACGTCGTCCGTCGCCTTGCCCAGGATAGCGTTCAATCCGCGGCCGATTTCGCCTGGCTCTACCACATGCGCTTCTACCTCGACATCGGGAAGGAGAATGTCCTCGAGCAGTTGCAGGTCAAGATGGCGAGCGCGTCGTTCTTCTACGGCTACGAATACCTCGGCGTGCCCGACCGCCTCGTCCAGACACCCCTCACTGACCGTTGTTACCTCACTCTGACCCAAGCCCTCGACTCTCGCCTCGGCGGGTCGCCCTTCGGACCGGCCGGTACGGGCAAGACGGAGTCGGTCAAGGCGCTTGGCGTTGCGCTTGGTCGCTTCGTCCTCGTCTTCTGCTGCGACGAGACCTTCGACTTCCAGGCGATGGGGCGGATCTTCGTCGGTCTGTGCCAGGTTGGCGCGTGGGGTTGCTTCGACGAGTTCAACCGTCTCGAAGAGCGCATCCTCAGTGCGGTCTCGCAACAGATCCAGAGCATCCAGCTTGGTCTCGGCGAGACGGTCGCCAATCCCAGCCACGAGATCGAGCTCGTCGGTCGCCAGCTCCGCATCAACCCCGACACCGGCATCTTCATCACAAGTCTGTCACTTCCCCATGAGCCCGCTGACGCTCAATGCTGACTACAGACCTTCGCAGTGAATCCGGGATACGCCGGCCGCTCGAACCTGCCCGACAACCTCAAGAAGCTATTCCGCAGCATCGCCATGACCCGCCCCGACCGCGAGCTCATCGCGCAGGTCATGCTCTTCTCGCAAGGCTTCCGCACGGCAGAGAAGCTTGCGTCAAAGGTCATTCCCTTCTTCAACCTCTGCGCCGAGCAACTCTCCGCGCAGCCGCATTACGACTTTGGCTTGCGCGCCCTCAAGGCCGTCCTGGTCAGTGCGGGTCATCTCAAGCGCGCTCGTCTACATGTCGCCATCGATGCAAACGGCGGCGATTCGGTCGACATCTCGGAACAAGAGATTGTCATCCAGTCGGTCACCGAGACGATCGTGCCCAAGCTGGTCGCCGAGGATGTTCCGCTCTTGACAAGGCGAGTTCGCCGTACTCTTGCGCTCACCGTGTCCGTCGACTGATTCGCTCTCCTCGCGCAGCCTCCTCGCCGACGTCTTCCCAGGCATCGACTACGTTCCCGTCGACCTCGAAGATCTGAAGAAGCACATCCTCGACGTCTGCAAGGAGCGAAACCTCGTCGCAGGCGATGTTTGGCTGCAGAAGGTCGTCCAGCTCTACCAGATTCAAAACATTCAGCATGGTCTGATGATGGTCGGGCCGTCGGCGACCGGCAAAACTTCAGCGTGGCGTGTCCTCCTTGCAGCGCTCGAGCGCCTAACGGGCATCGAGGGCGTTTCCTACGTCATCGACCCCAAGGCCATCGCCAAGGACGCACTCTACGGCACTCTCGACTCGACCACACGCGAGTGGAACGATGGCCTCTTCACGCACATCCTCCGCAAGATCGTCGACGATGTCCGCGCGGAAAGCTCGAAGCGTCATTGGATCATCTTCGACGGCGACGTCGACCCCGAGTGGGTGGAGAACCTCAACTCGTGCGTTCACATGACTGCATCGCTGCGAGTGCGGTCGCTGACTCAGGATTCTCGCAGCGTCCTCGACGACAACAAGCTCTTGACGCTGCCGAACGGAGAGCGCCTCAATCTGCCGCCCAACGTCCGCATCATGTTCGAGGTTGAGTCGCTCAAGTACGCAACACTCGCTACAGTCAGTCGATGCGGCATGGTCTGGTTCAGCGACGACGCCGTTTCGCCCGACATGCTCTGCCGCAACTACCTTGACACGACGCGCTCGACTCCGCTGGATGTCGCCGACGAGGACGCAAGCTTCGGCCGCCAGCCTCAGGACGACGGCGACGATGTCTCGGCGGTGCTTTCGACTCAGCGGCTCGTTGCCGCCAAGCTCGAGCACTTCTTCGAGCGCGACGGCCTCGTCGCAAAGGCACTCGAGTTTGCCGCCGGCGTTGACCACATCATGGACTTCACCCCGAGCCGCGCCCTCACGACGCTCTTCTCGCTTCTCAACAAGTCGATTCGCGCCATCGCCAAGTACAACGCCGACCACCCTGACTTCCCTTTGCAGGGCGACTCGGTCGAGGCGTACATCCTCAAGCGGCTCTTGCTCGGTCTCGTCTGGGCTTTCACCGGCGATTCGAAACTCGACACTCGTGCCAAGATGGGCGACTTCCTGCGCAACCAGTCCGGTCTTGTCTTCCCGCCTCTCGGTCCTGGCGGCTCGCTCATCGACTTCGACGTCCAAGTCTCGACAGGCGACTGGATATCGTGGCAGGACTCTGTCCCCACGATTGAGGTTGAGACGCAAGCCGTCACCTCGCCGGACGTCGTCATCCCGACGATGGACACGGCTCGACACGAGGAGGTCCTCTACTCGTGGTTGTCAGAGCATCGCCCACTCCTCCTCTGCGGTCCTCCAGGCTCCGGCAAGACGATGACGCTCTTCAGCGCTCTTCGCAAGCTGCCGGACCTCGAAGTCGTCGGTCTCAACTTCTCGTCGGCGACCACGCCCGACCTCATCCTTAAGACGTTCGAGCAGCACTGCGAGTACCGCAAAACGCCGAACGGCGTCGTGCTCGCGCCGACGCAAATCGGCCGCTGGCTCGTCCTCTTCTGCGACGAGATCAACCTGCCGGCGACCGACCAGTACGGCACACAAAGGGTCATCTCGTTCCTGCGGCAGCTCGTCGAGCAGAACGGCTTCTGGCGGACGACCGATAAGGCGTGGGTCCGAATCGAGAACATCCAGATCGTCGGCGCATGCAACCCGCCAACCGACCCCGGTCGTGTGGCGCTCACCCACCGCTTCCTTCGCCACGCGCCGCTCGTCATGGTCGACTACCCCGGCCATACCTCCCTCAAGCAGATCTACGGCACTTTCACGCGCGCGCTGCTCAAGGTCGTCCCGCCATTGCGAGGTTTCGCCGCGCCGTTGACGGATGCCATGGTCGACTTCTACCTCGCGTCGCAGGCTCGCTTCACGACAGACGCACAGGCGCACTACGTCTACTCGCCGCGTGAGTTGACCCGCTGGACCCGCGGTATTTACGAAGCGATCAAGCCGCTCGATGCCTTGTCCGTCGAGGGTCTCGTCCGCGTCTGGGCGCACGAGGCGCTGCGACTCTTCCAAGATCGCCTCGTCACCGAAGAAGAGCGCAAGTGGACGGACGACGAGATCGACAAGATCGCGCTCGCTCACTTCCCGACAATCAACCGCGACGAGGCGCTTGCCCGGCCGATCCTCTACTCGAACTGGCTGTCGAAGCATTACGTGCCAGTCGACCGCGAAGAGCTCCGCGAGTACGCCAAGGCTCGTCTTCGCGTCTTCTACGAGGAGGAGCTCGACGTGCCCCTCGTTCTCTTCAACGAAGTCCTCGACCACGTCCTTCGCATCGACCGCGTCTTCCGCCAGGTCCAGGGCCACTTGCTCCTCATCGGAGTCAGCGGCAGCGGCAAGGTGAGTCTTTCCTCCTTCCTTCTTTTGCCATTGCTCGCAAACTGACCTTCGCAATCGTCGGGCAGACCACACTCTCCCGCTTCGTCGCCTGGATGAACGGTCTTTCCGTCTTCCAAATCAAGGTCCACAATAAGTACACCGGCGACGACTTCGACGACGACCTTCGAGCCGTTCTCCGCCGTGCGGGTTGCAAGGGCGAGAAGATCGCCTTCATCATGGACGAGTCTAACGTCCTCGACTCAGGCTTCCTCGAGCGCATGAACACACTGCTCGCCAACGCGGAGATCCCTGGCCTCTTCGAAGGCGACGAGCACGCCTCGCTCATGACGGCCTGCAAGGAGAGCGCGCAGCGCGACGGCTTGATGCTCGATTCCCACGATGAGCTGTACCGGTGGTTCACGTCGCAGGTCGCACGCAACCTGCACGTCGTCTTCACGATGAACCCGCCTTCGGGCGGTCTCGCCTCTCGCGCCGCAACTTCGCCCGCTCTCTTCAATCGCTGCGTCCTCGACTGGTTCGGCGACTGGTCGGACCAGGCGTTCTATAAGGTCGGCCTCGAGTTCACCAATACGCTCGATCTCGATGCAGCCGGCTACACCGCTCCCGCCAACTTCCCTACCGCCTACCGCCAGCTCTCGATTCCGCCCGTCCACCGCACCGCCGTCGTCAACGCCCTCGTCCACGTCCACCAGTCGATGTACGAGTTGAACGCAAGGCTCGCCCGCCGCCAAGGTCGCGTCAACCACGTCACGCCGCGGCACTACCTCGACTTCGTCAACCAGTACATGCGGCTGTTCAACGAGAAGCGCGACGAACTTGAAGAGCAGCAGCGTCATCTCCACGTCGGCCTCGACAAGCTCCGCGAGACGGTTGTCCAGGTCGAGGACCTTCGCAAGAGCCTCGCAGTCAAGCGCACTCAGCTCGAAGCGAAGAACGCCGAGGCGAACGACAAGCTCAAGCGCATGGTTGCCGACCAGCAGGACGCCGAGCAGAAGAAGGTCGCGTCGATCGAGATGTCCACCGCGCTCGAGAAGCAGAAGCACGCGATTGCCGAACGCCGCGAGATCGTCATGGGCGAGCTTGCCGATGCCGAGCCCGCCGTCGAGGACGCCCAGGCGGCCGTCAGCAACATTAAGAAGCAGCAGTTGACCGAGGTTCGTTCAATGGCAAACCCTCCCGAAGCCGTCAAGCTGTCGATGGAGGCCGTCTGCATCCTCCTCGGCCACCGCATCGAGGGATGGAAGTCCGTTCAAGCCGTCCTCCGCTCCGAATCGTTCATCGCCAGCATCGTCAATTTCGACACGGCCCACATGATGACCCGCCAGCTTCGCGACAAAATGCGCAACGAGTACCTCTCGCGGCCGTCCTTCAACTTCGAGACCGTCAACCGCGCCTCGAAGGCCTGCGGACCGCTCGTCAAGTGGGTCATCGCGCAGGTCAACTACTCGAGCATCCTCGACAAGGTCGGCCCGCTGCGCGAAGAGGTCCAGATGCTCGAGGACCAGGCCGAGACCACGATGCACCAATCTTCCGCCCTTTCGAGCATGATATCCGAGCTCGAAGCCCGCATCGCCGCCTACAAGGACGAGTACGCCGGCCTCATCAGCGAGACGCAGGCGATCAAGTTCGAGATGGAAAAGGTTCAGACTCGCGTTGATCGCTCCGTCAAACTCCTCGACAGCCTGTCATCGGAGAAGTCGCGTTGGGAGGCGGGCAGCAAGACGTTTGAGGAGCAGATGAGCACGGTCGCAGGCGACGTGCTACTCTCGGCCGCCTTCCTCGCCTACGCCGGCTACTTCGATCAGTCGTACCGCCAGGCCATGTGGCAGGGCTGGGCGAACCATCTCAGCGACGCCGGCATCAAGTACAAGCCCGAACTGTCCTTGTCCGAGTACCTCTCGACGGCCGACGAGCGCCTCGAGTGGCACGGCCGTGGCTTGCCGACCGACGAGCTCTGCGTCGAAAACGCGATCATGCTCAAGCACTTCGACCGGTACCCGCTCATCATCGATCCGGCCGGGCAGGCGACCTCATTCCTCCTCAACGAGTTCCGCGACCGCAAGATCACGGTCACCTCGTTCCTCGACGAGGCGTTCCTCAAGAACCTCGAAAGCGCCCTTCGCTTCGGCACGCCCATCCTCGTACAGGACGTCGAGCATCTCGATCCGATTCTCAACGCCGTCCTCAACAAAGAGCTGCGCCGTGCTGGAGGTCGTGTCCTCATCCGCCTCGGCAACCAGGATATCGATTTTTCGCCTTCTTTCACGTAAGTCCTTCACTGTCATTGCTGCGCATCATGCCATTGACACCGATTTCGTCGGCAGGATGTTCCTCGCAACGCGCGACCCGTCCGTCGAATTCGCCGCCGACCTCAACTCGCGAGTCACGATGGTCAATTTCTCCATCACCCGCGCGAGTCTGCAGACCCAGTCTCTTGCCCAGGTCCTTAAGGTCGAGCGACCGGAGATCGACCGCAAGCGTTCCGACCTTCTCCGCCTGCAGGGGGAGTTCCGCGCGCGCCTGCACCAACTCGAGAAGAGCCTGCTCGCCGCCCTCAACGAGTCGCAAGGCAATATCCTCGACGACGACAAGTGCGTTCGATCGTTTCCGCGAGACTTCGCAATGCCGCTGACTCAACTCACGCTTCTCCAGGGTCATCGAGACGTTGGAGACGCTGAAGAAGGAGGCGGCCGACATCACGCGCAAGGTCGAGGAGACGGACACGGTAATGGCGGAAGTCGAGGAGATCACGAACGAATACCTCCCGCTCGCTCAGGCATGCAGCAGCGTCTTCTTCATCCTCGACGACCTTCACCTCCTCAACCGATTCTACCAGTTCTCCCTCCGCTTCTTCCTCGACATCTTCGACTACGTCCTCCTCAACAACCCTTCGCTTAAGGGTGTCGCCGATTCGCACAAACGTACCCGCATCCTGTTCGACGACCTCTTCACCCACGTCTTCCGCCGGACATCGCGCGCTCTCCTACACTCCGATCACCTCACGCTCGCCATCTTGCTCGTCCAGGTCAAGCTCCGCGGGCAAGGCGTGGAGCTCGACGAACAGGAGTTCAGCTTCGTCCTCGAAGGAGGCGAGACTACCGCTACGACGTCGACCACGGCCAGCATTGCGATCCTCGACCCCACTCAGCAGCAGCGCCTGCAGGCGTTCGAGCGACTAGGCGTGTTCCGCGACGTCCGCTCGAACCTCGTCGAGTGCGAGGGAGACTGGCAGGCCTTCCTCGCATCAGCCGCGCCGGAGACCGTCGTCCCCCAGGTCTGGCCCGATATCCATGCGGTTCACGCGGCTTTGCGCAACGCCTTGATCATCAAGTGCTTCCGCCCCGACCGCCTCCTCTCCGCTCTCACCGCCTTCGTCGCTGCCGTCTTCAAGCGCGACTTGTTCGCCGAGACGACCTACAACCTCAGCGACATTGTCCAAAACGAGGTCGCTGCCACGTCGCCAGTCTGCCTCTGCTCCGTCGCAGGCTACGACGCCAGCTACCGCGTCGACAACCTCGTGGCTGCGACCTCGGCGCGGTGTGCGTCTATCGCGATGGGCTCGCAGGAAGGCTTCGCGCTCGCAGATCAGGCGATCGCAGCGGCCGCCCGCACCGGCAACTGGGTCCTCCTCAAGAACGTCCACCTAGCGCCGACCTGGCTGGGCCAGCTCGAGAAACGCCTGCAGAGCCTCAACCCGAATCGCGCTTTCCGCCTTTTTCTCACGATGGAGATGAGCCCCGCAATCCCAGTCAACATTCTGCGCCAAGGACGAGTTCTCATGAATGAGCCGCCGCCCGGCATCCGCGCCAACATCCTCGACTCGCTCAGGACGCTCAATCCGGCACGCCTCGTACACGGCCCGGCAGAAAAGACGCGCCTTTACTTCCTCGTCGCCTGGTTCCACGCCATCGTCCAGGAGCGACTCCGCTACGTGCCTCTCGGGTGGTCCAAGGTCTTCGAGTTTAATTATTCCGATCAAGACGCTGCGCTCAACACGATCGACGCCTGGCTCTCGTCTGCCGCCAAGGGTCGTGCCAACATCGACCCCGCCGCGATCCCGTGGCAAGCGATCCGCACTCTCGTTCGCGAGACGGTCTACGGCGGCAAGATCGACACCGATTTCGACCAATCCCTACTCGACTCGTTCGTCGACACGCTCTTCTCTCCGCGCGCTTACGACGTCGACTTCGACTTGGTTTCGAGCGGCGAGAACGCGGCGGGCCTGAAGATGCCAGACGCCGTCCACCTCGACCAATTCCTCGAATGGGCGTCGCAGCTCCCCGAGGAGGAGCCGCCTTCGTACCTCGCTCTTCCGCCGACCGCCGAGCGGGTCATCGCCGCTGCACAAGGTGCGTTCCGCTTCACATCCCTCCCTCAGCTTTTCTCCAAGCTGACGCCTGCCTTTGAACGACAGCTTCGTCGCTCCTCACCCGCCTGGTCAAGATGCGTTCGCTCGACGATGACGAGACAGTTGGAGCGGACGTCAAGCGCGGCACGAACTCGGCGCAACCGGCCTGGATGCGTGTGCTCCGGAAGACTTGCCTGGAATGGCTCGACGTGCTGCCCAAGGTGCCTAGCAGCGGGCTTTCACACTTCGCACGTCGCTGATCGCATCCCTTCGCTGCCCGCAGGACTTGCCGGCTTTGCCTGCCGTCGAGGCGACCACCAGCGACCCGCTCGCCCGCTTCTTCGAGCGCGAGGTCTCGCTCTCTCGGTCCCTCGTGCCAAGCATCCGGATGGACCTCGAGAACCTCGTCAAGGTGTGCGCCGGCGAGCTTAAGCAGACGAACGCCCTCCGTTCCCTCCTCTCCGACCTCAACAAGGGCACCGTCCCTGCGACATGGAAACGCTACCGCTGCCGCTATTTGCCCGCTGGCGTTTGGATCGCCGACCTCGCCAAACGCCTCGCCCAGCTCCAACGCATCATCGCCAATGGCGACCTTGCGAAAGCACTGGTCGCACCCGGCTTGCTCTTCCACCCGCACGGTTACATCACGGCGTCGAGGCAGGCCGTCGCACACGCCACCAAGACGTCGCTTGAGGAGCTCAGCCTGCAGGTCAACCTCGAAGAGACCGGCGGTGAACACTCTTTCATCGTTGAAGGTGCGTTCAGCTTCTGCCTCTCGATTCATGTCTTCGCCGATCTGACGCTGACAGCTCGTCTTTGTGCAGGACTCGCTCTCGTTGGTGCGACATGGGAGAATTCGAGATTGGCAGTCAACGACGGTTCCGCCGTCCGCCTCGATGCTTCGTCCATCTCATGGAAGCCGAAGCAGCGCGAGTCACGCACGATTCCTGCTGGCTGCAAGATGATGTCGATCCCCTGCTTCCTCGACTCGACCCGCGCGGACATTCTTCTCGACGTCGAAGTCCCCGTCCAAGCTGCCGAGTCGACCATGGTCATCCAGCGCGCCGTCGCCCTCGTCGCCGCCCTAGATTGAACAGGTTCCCAGACAGTGTTTGTACAGTAGATTACCCGCAGCTCTCGTCCATTCCCCTTTGCATTTCGCAGCTTCCCGTTCGTCTCCTCGAGGTGACCTTCTCAGTCTGCAGGAAAATTGCGCTCGCTTCGCTTCGCTTGAGCATCGCTGGGTCTTCGCTGCGTCTTTGAAATGCGCCTGAACACTTGCGTGGCGTCCCTCAACGGCCAGCGGGGAGACAATAGGATGCGCGCACTCGCCTACGGTCCCTGCCTCCCAGCACACCACCCAACAGTCGATACGACCAAGGGGTCTCCGCCCTCCTCCCCTCTCGCCTGCAAATCACTGCTAAAGCGAGCTCCCGTCCCATAAAGCGCACGAGTTGACGTGGCCCTCGAGACGGACCGACTCGTTGGGACGGGAGGATGCCCGTCGCCCGAGCGGTCGAGGCGGGATGATGGGACGGAGGCGGAATGTATGTGATTGTTTTTGGCTTGCGAGGCTGTACAACGTTGGTCCGAGGCTGTTCGGGTGCGAGCGAGACGGCACTTCGACCGGACAACAAGCGCTCTCTCGCTTCAGTTCGCGCTACGTCAGCTTTCGATGCCTCCCACTCGATGCTTACACGGGTAAAGCAGCTACCGCAGTCGAGCTGCCGAAGCAACCGAGCGGACTGAGGGATGGGACTTACGAATTCCGCTATTGATTCCTCAACGCTTGACGGGGATTCAGGCGCAAATTTTCGCTCGCTGCGCACACATCGCTTCTCCTGCTTTTCCACCTCGAGCGAGCTCATGCTCGAGGGGCCCGCTTGCGTTGTTGTCGAGATATGGCTGTTCTCGTTCGCACGGGCAGTGAAGGGCGGCCGGGCAGCGTGGACGAGATTGCTCGACTCCCGACGGCTCGCAGTCTTGAGAGAAGGGCTGTTTGAAACGTTGGGCTTGCCGAGACGATTAGCAGAAGCGTGGGAGAGCGCCGGCGGTCGAACGGCAACCGTCTAGCCTCTCTCCAGCCGTGCGACCACGACGATCTCGTATATAGTCTGTAGCACACGAGCAGTGAAAGCTGTGGTATGTAGAAGCGGATAGCGATTGCAACGACGTCTGCCGCTCAGAAATCCGTCGCCCTGCCGCTGTACGACCAGTCGCCTGCAAGGCCGCCGCGGGCGAAAGTCAGCGGTGAACTGAGAAGACATCACGCAGCCCGACAGAAGCTCGTCCGCACTCACCATGCGTCAAAGGCTCATTCTTCGGGCCACCCACCTCGCCCGTCTCCGGATTCCGGTCCCCCTCGAACTGAGGCTTCGGTTTCCTCCTCAGATCCGGGTGTGAGATCTCCTCTCCTTCTTCAAGCTTGACATCGGACGCAGCGGGCGTCTGCGCTCGCCTGACGAGTTCTTCGAATTCGCGTTGGAGGTGTGGGGGGAGAGAGGGAGGGGCGGGACGGGAGAAGGCGTCGGAAGAAAGGGCGGAGATGGACGCCAGTGGCTGTAAGGGTGTACTGGAGAATGTTCGGACGGGAAGAAGGGCTCCGGAAGAAGTTGCGGCGGCGGTACGGGCGAGAGTGGCGAGTCGAAGTGATGAGGTTGGCGAGAAGCGCAGGGACGATTGGGTTGTTCGTGCGGCTGTCGCAGCCGTTTTAAGTGCTCGCGCTACCATGCTGAACTGTTCTCGAGCGACTTTGAGTGGAGTGTGCGAGTGGAAGAGGGGAGGAACCATGGCGATGGCGGTGCCGCATTCGAGGTCGGCGAATGTCGGACATCGACGGCGTCGTAGAGCGAGGCGAGCGCTGCAGTCGACTATGGCGCAATAGGAGGGCCTGGAACGGTTTACGAAGCGGGGCAGGAGCAGCGGAACACCTCTCGCAATTTCCAAACGACGATGAGGAGCAGTACAACCTGATGATACACTACATACCCGCCTCAAGACGATACACGCGGGCGGACAATGCTGGCGAGGGGTCTATGCGAAGGGCAGCAGTCGGGAGCGGCTCACTCCGCGTCTTCCATCGAAGTGCCGCCGCAGGTCGTGCCGTCGACGAGGTGGACACCGAGCAGGGGAACAATTTGGAACTGCGAACAGAAGTCTCAAATCAGCTCCTGGCCCGCGACAGAACACGGCTGGCCGGCGAGCGAAGAGACCTCGACGCACTGTCGCAAACGTCTTCCCGAATAGCTTCAACAAGTTGACCTGGTTCGGGTTGAGCGTGTCCCCAGGCTTGCAGACGACGTGCGGTGCATTCAGAGTTGGGACACCCTTGAGGAGCGAGGTTGACATGCCGAGCTTGCGGAATTGAGGTTCGAGGGAGTGTGGTGCTGGCTCGTCGTTGATCAGGATAGGACCTGCGTTTTGTAAGCGTCAGCGCGTGTTACAAGTACTTTCATGTAGCGCTAAGCGGGAGGTGGCCCCGTCGTTGCAGTACTCGATGATCTTGCCGGGCAGACGCACCTGCAGGCAACTCGAAACCCTCATCGACCGTGTTCCCCGTTCGTGCAAAGTCCTGCTTCTTGTATGAGTCGAACCACTCGGTGACAACTTCGGGCGACTCGTCGGTGAAGAGGAGACCGCGGTTTCCTTCCAGCATCTGCAAGCGCGCAGGAAAGTCAGTTGTATGCTCGGTCTGGCTGATTTCAATCGAGCGCCGTCTCCTGTACTTTCGCAGGATGCCGGCGCCGTGGAGCACGCGAAAGAACGCACGTTCGCGATCTTGTGCACGCCCAGGCGGCACTCGTCCTCCGGCGTCGCTCCGAGACCTTTCCGCATGACGGCGTTGCGGCCCAAGAAGATCCTGCATGATAAAGCCTCCGATCAGTGTCGTTTCGCCGAGCACTCACGCAAACGAGCGCAGCAGTGCGAATGCAGC
This sequence comes from Rhodotorula sp. S30-09, assembly GCA_023628235.1. Taxonomy (NCBI): domain Eukaryota; kingdom Fungi; phylum Basidiomycota; class Microbotryomycetes; order Sporidiobolales; family Sporidiobolaceae; genus Rhodotorula; species Rhodotorula sp. S30-09. Next base: position 439,271 of record JAMALD010000012.1, read on the forward strand.
TGCCTGCTTGCAGACGCGAAGCGCCGAAACTAAAGAATCGGAGCTTCGACTCACCTCGACCCCTTCCACGCCGTCCGCACCTCCTGCAACAAATTGTTCCGCATGTGCTCGACCTCGAACACCCAGAGGTACTTGAACGCCTCAGCCTGCTCGCGAACCTCCTCGATGAGGCGCCCCTTGGCCTCTTTGCCCTTCTTTGCGGTTTGCGTGAGGGCGACGACACGGTCACGCTTCGAGCGGGGCATGGTGTGGCGTTAGGTGGGAGAAGAGGGAGTTGTTGAGAGCTGAAGGGAGGGAGGAGGTGGTGGAGTTGGCTGAAACTGCTGCAGGAAAGACCGCCAAGTCAGATCAAAGTCTCTGAATCCTTCCCACTTCCTGACTCACGCGTCTGAAGCTAGTCTGAACCGTATCGCGAGCGTGAAACAGGCAGGGAGCGATGAAGGCAAGGAGAGTGAGCGAGAGGAGCAAACGGCGAGCGGGAAAGACGGCGGGACTCGGGAGGGTCAGCAGGCGACATTCGGAGTGTTTCAAATGTACTCACGGGCTGTACGACCCTGTTCGAGCTGTCGCAAGTGATGGTGGAGCGTTAAGACCTTCGTCCCGAGCTCACTCGCGCGGTCCGCCTCATCACTTTGCTCGCTATCACGTTCTGCTGCCTCAAGAACTCGCTAGAAAGTCTTGTGCAAGCTTACTGGACCCAGCTAGATCCGCCTGCGCTGCCCGCACCTCCTCAAACCCTCTCCCTCACTTTCCAGCACCGCCTCGTCTCTCACTCGCTCAAACAGACGACCATGGCAGGCGAGGATGTGTACGACCAGCTCGACAGGCAGCTCAACTCGCATGAAGTTCCACTGGCGCAGCGATTCCGCGCTTTGTTCACCCTGAAGAGCTTGGGCGGCGACCGAGCGATCGAGGTTATCGGAAAGGGTGTGTACAGCGGGATCGCATTACTCGGGGCCAGGCGTACTGACCAAGGTTGATGAACCAGGCTTTGACGGCGAGTCGGCGTTGCTTGGACACGAGTTGGCGTACTGCCTCGGTCAGTTAAAGGACCCGAAGGCGCTGCCAATCCTCACGAAGGTGCTCGAGGACGACAGGGAGCACCCCATGGTTCGCCATGAGGTGAGCACACTGCGTTCTAACATTCGGGATGAAATTTGCAGCCCGGTGCTGACATTCGAGCGCGCTTCCGCAGGCTGCTGAGGCGATGGGGGCGATCGGTTCTGAGGATGCGCTCCCTGCGCTGCGGAAGTACATCAAGCACGAGAATCCGGCCATTAGGGAGACATGCGAGATTGCGGTTGACAAGATTGTGTTCGACAACTCGGAGGAGGGCAAGAAGGCGGAGCCAAAGTGAGTGGACGAACGCGGGCTTCAGCTTGTCTAGGCCCTCGTCTCGGTGGCAACGGCTGATGTCAGAGCGTCGCTCTTCTACAGCCAATATCCCTGCATCGACCCTGCACCCGCCGCTTCCCATTCTCCCCTCGTCGCCTCCGCCCACTCCGCCGCCCTCTCACCCCCAACCGATCTCTCCATCCCCGAGCTCGAGCGCATTCTTCTCGACACCAAATTGAGCCTGTTCGAGCGCTACCGCGCCATGTTTGCACTGCGGAATATCGGAGATAGGGAGGCGGTGTTGGCGCTTGCGAAGGGCTTTGAGGACGAGAGTGCTCTCTTCCGGTGCGTATCGCGGATGGAGGCGTGTCAGCCTAATTCCAATCACGAGAAAGGCTGACTTGAAGCATTTGTCTTGCGATGCGGACAGCCACGAAATTGCCTTTGTCTTCGGCCAGCTCTCCTCGCCCGACTCGGTCCCCTCCCTCATCGACGTCCTCCGGCGACCACACGAGGAAGACATGGTCCGCCACGAAGCTGCCGAAGCGCTCGGCGGCATCGCGACGGACGAGTGCTTGCCGATCTTGAAGGAGTTTGCGCAGAGGGAGGACGTGCCGAGGGTCGTCAGGGAAAGCTGTGTTGTCGCGCTGGACATGGTGAGTGTCGGCTCGCGTCTGTACCGCGCTGACCTGACTGCATCGCACTGTCGGGCGCAGTTGGGTCTTCGACGAATTGTATGCGAGACTGACCATCTCCCGCTCCCGCAGTACGAATACGAGCGCTCGGACGAGTTCGTTCCCCTCCCGACTCTTTCCACTGCCGTTGCATCAGCCTAGACGCCTCAATGGGCCTAGCATGCCTTTCGCACTGCCGCTACTCCCTTGCATGTCGTTCTTTCGGGTTTCTCGTCTTGCGCAGGACGTTTGCAACGCCGCCCTGGATCTCTGCCTCATCCCCGCGAGTTTTGGAAATCATTGCGTTGACATGTAAAGTCGTTTGCGCCCACGAAAGCCGTGTTCACCGTTCGAGGGACTTAGCGAAATCGCCACGCTGGCGCGTTCGTTGCTTTTTGTCGTCGACCATCTCGCACTCCGCTAGCCAGGCTCGCTTCGTGCTCAGGCTCGCTCTACGACTGCAGGGATGGTATCCCTCTGCTTCCCAGGCGGGCGAGTCGCCGTCACCAGCCCCGACATCGCCTCGCTGCAACTCGTCAACCCGCTGCCGACATGGGCGCGCGTTTACGTCCTGCCGTGGCTTGTGGCGTACCCGCTGGCGTACCATGCGTTTTACAACCGATACGACGACTGGATCAGGAGCATCGGTGAGTTGCGGTGGACCGCTTTCGACGAGGAGGAAGAGATGATTGATAACCGCGAATAGGGCTGATCAGGTCTCGCTGGCAGAATGGACGTTCCTCCTCTGCATTGTTCTGTTCGGCGGACATGCGCTGTCGTTCCTCTTCACGCGCTGGAGCATGCAGTTCAGGGCACGGGGAGAGGCTCGCCATGTTCGTTGCCCCTTCTCCGCCGTCCTGACGGGTGAGAGACTGATCGAACCCGCATGAATCGTACAGGTCGACGATCTCGCAACGGCGCAACAGGTCATGGTCCTCCCGAAGCTCCACCGTGGCAAGCCCGAGATGTGCAAGATCCACAAAACTCAGGTGTGGAGTGGTTCTTGAGGTGCGCAGAGCGTGCGTACTGACCAGTGTACATCACGCAGCGCCCCGGCCAGCCCGACTTGATCTACTTCTCTTACCAACGCGACAAGTACATGTTCAACCACTCGACCTTGACTTTCGGCCGCGTCTCGTATCCCTGCGACGGGGCGCCCGCCCTCTCGACCCTTCAGTCCTCCAAGGGATTCGCCACGGCCGCCGCAATTGAGCAGGCTAGGACGGACTACGGCAAGAACGAGTTCGACATCCCCGTCCCGACTTTCGGAGAACTCTTTGCAGAGCACGCCGTCGCGCCGTTCTTCGTCTTCCAGATCTTTTGCACGGCCTTGTGGCTGTTCGATGACTACTGGTACTACAGCCTCTTCACGCTGTTCATGCTGGTAGTCTTCGAATGTGTCACGATCTTCCAGGTGCGTCCCGCTTCCTTCTTCTCTCCTTGCCGCATGTAGCTGATCTCGTGTACACACACAGCGCCTCCGCACCGTCAGCGAATTCCGCAGCATGTCGATCAAGCCCTACGGTATCATGACTCGCCGCGAAAACAAGTGGATTGAGGTGCAGACGGACGAGCTTCTCCCCGGCGACATTGTTAGCATCGGTAAATTACTTCGCATCTCAATCGTCTGCTCTATGCTAATTCTTGCTCTAACAGTCCGCACGAAGGAAGATTCTGGCGTTCCCTGCGACCTCCTCCTCCTCCGCGGATCCTGCATCGTCAACGAGGCCATGCTCTCCGGCGAGTCGACTCCGCTCCTCAAGGAGTCCGTCGAGCTCCGTCCGGGCGACGACAAGCTCGACATGGACGGCGTCGACCGCAACTCAGTTCTCTTCGGCGGCACGAAGGTCCTCCAGGCGACGGGCGCCGACCCGAAGGACAAGATGGCTGCTCCCGACCACGGCTGCCTCGCAATCGTTCTCAGGACCGGCTTCGGGACCAGCCAGGGCCAGCTCATCCGCACCATGATCTTCTCGACCGAGACTGTCACAGCCAACAACCTCGAGTCGTTCCTCTTCATCGCCTTCCTCCTCGTCTTCGCGCTCGCAGCGAGCGCCTACGTCTGGATTAAGGGTGAGTCATACGATTCTCTCTTGAGCGACGCAGCCGCAGACTGACGACCTCTTACGCTACAGGTCTCGAGCAGGACCGCAAGCGCTCCAAGCTCCTCCTCGACTGCGTCATCATCATCACCTCCGTCGTCCCGCCCGAGCTGCCTATGGAGCTCTCGATGGCTGTCAACGCCAGTCTCGTCGCGCTCAGCAAGTACTGTAACTCGCGCCTCTGCTTTCAACCTTACCGCCAGCTGACAATCGCGCCTGCCAGCCATCTTCTGCACCGAGCCGTTCCGCATCCCGTACGCTGGACGCGTCGATATTTGCTGCTTTGACAAGACCGGCACAATCACCGGCGAAGACCTCGTTGTCGAGGGTGTCGCTGGCGTCGAGTGCGTTCCCTCGGGCTTCTCAGGCGCTTGCCTTGGCTGACAGCGATGTCTTCGCAGCTCGAACGACCGCAAAACTCTCGTGCCTGTGCAGGAGACCAGCCTTGAAACGACTCTCACCCTTGCTTCGGCCCACGCCCTTGTCCTCCTCGACGACGGCATTGTCGGCGACCCGATGGAGAAGGCGACGCTCGACTCGCTCAAATGGAAGCTTTCGAACGGCGACAAGCTCACTCCGACTGATGAAGCGGCGCACAAGAAGGACGGCGTCTCGGTCGTCGTCCGCCGCCGCTTCCAGTTCTCGTCGCAGCTTAAGCGCATGTCGAGCATCTCGCTCGTCCAGACCGGTCCGTCGTCCGTCCGCACGCTTGTTGCGGTCAAGGGCGCGCCCGAGACGCTCAAGAGCATGTACACGTCAGTTCCGGCGGAATACGAGGCGACTTACAAGTGGTACGCCCAGCGCGGCTCCCGCGTCCTCGCTCTCGGTTATAAGTGGATCGACGGCATGAGCAAGAACGAGACGACAACAATCGCGCGCGAGAACGTCGAGTCGCAGCTCACCTTCGCTGGCTTCCTCGTCTTCCATTGCCCGCTCAAGGCCGACGCCGTCCAGACCCTCAAAGACCTCGCCGACGCGTCGCACCGCTGCGTCATGATCACCGGCGACAACCCTCTCACGGCCGTTCACGTTGCGCGGGATGTCGAGATCGTCGACCGCGAGGTCCTCATTCTCGACCTCAAGGAAGGCACGCAGAACGAGATGGGTGAGTCGGGCTTCCTTTCTTCCCCACGCTTCGCTAACGAGACAGTGGCGCAGAGCTCACGTGGCGCTCGCCGGACGAGTCCATCGTCATTCCCGTCAATCCCACCGACCCGATCGACACTTCGCTCTTCGACAAGTACGACATCTGCATGACCGGCTCGGCGCTCAAGCAATACGTCGACCGGAAGGAGTCGTGGCACCACCTCGTCCAGAATACCTGGGTCTACGCGCGTGTCTCGCCCGCGCAGAAGGAGTTCATCCTTACGACTCTCAAGTCGCTTGGCTACGTTACGCTCATGGCTGGCGACGGTACGAACGACGTCGGCGCTCTCAAGCAGGCCAACATCGGTGTTGCGCTTCTCAACGGTACGGAGGAAGACCTCAAAGCGATCCTCGAGCACCAGAAGAAAGAGCGTGTCAAGAAAGTTTACGAACAGCAATTGCGCATCACGTCTCGCTTTGGTCAGCCGCCGCCTCCCGTCCCGCCTCTCATCGCCGACCTCTTCCCGGATGCGGTCAAGGCGCAGCAGGAGGCTGCCAAGAACGTCACGTCGGATAGGCAGAAGGGCAAGGTCAACAAGTTTGACGTCTCGGCCATCACGGAGCAGCTCTCGAATCTCGAGGACGACCAGGACGTGCCGCAGATCAAACTCGGAGACGCGTCTGTCGCCGCGCCCTTCACCTCGAAGCTCGCCAACGTCGCCGCCATCAGCCACATCATCCGCCAGGGTCGTTGCACTCTCGTCGCGACTATCCAGATGTACAAGATCCTCGCGCTCAACTCCCTCATCTCGGCCTACGCGCTCTCGGTGCAGTACCTCCAGGGCATCAAGTCGGGCGACTACCAGATGACAATTACCGGAATCCTCTTGAGCGTCTGCTTCATGTGCATTTCGCGTGCGAGGGTGAGTCGCCCTTTTTCTAGCGAGCTTGTCAACCGACTCGACTGACATGACCTTCACGCAGCCCGCCGACAAGCTCTCGAAGGAGCGCCCGCTCGCCTCGATCGCGAACGCGTACGTCGTCGTCTCGATCCTCGTGCAGTTCGCCATCCATGTCGCCTCGTTCATCTACGTGACGAACCTGAGCGAGCAGTACGAACCGTGTGTCCATGACTTTCTCCTCCGGCGAGTCGCGACCGCTGATAAGTTCCTTCCGACAGCCGCATCGGCAAGGACGTCGACCTTGACGCCAAATTCTCGCCCAACTTGCTCAACTCGGCTGTCTACCTCATCTCACTAAGCCAGCAGATCTCGACCTTTGCCATCAACTTCCAAGGACGGCCTTTCCGCGAGAACATTTCGGAAAACTCAGCGCTGTACTATGGCCTACTCGGCGTCGCAGCGGTGGCCTTCTCCGGCGCGACCAACTTTGTGCCCGAGTTCAACCGCTGGCTCCAGCTCGTCGACATGGAGTGGTCGTTCCGCATCCGGCTCTGCGCGGCGATGACCATCGACTACGGGGGCGCTTGGATCGTCGACATCGTCCTGAAGGCGTTGTGGGCGAACACGCAGCCGAAACCGCTGATCACAAAGGGCTCAGAACGCCGGAGGGAGCGCCGGGAAGCGCAAAGCCGAGCACAGGAGCTCGCGGAGGAGGCAAAAAAGACGGAGTAGTCGAATGTCAACGCTCTAGAAGTGGTTTCTTCTCTTTCTCGCTCTCGCCCGCAACTCGCAGTCGCATTTATTTCTGCAAACGGATTCGCGGACAAGCCAAGAAAGCCTTTCCTCTGTTTGCCGCCGCCCTGCCGCAACCTTTACGAGATTCTGACGCTTCCGACTTGCGTATCACTCTCGCCGCAAGAGCGCCAAAGAAGATTGGAAAGCGAGTATGACATTGTCAACAACAGCACCGATGGGGAAGGACGCCGAAACAGATGTTGAGGAAGCGGAATCAGTCGTCCTTGAGGAAAAGCTCTTGCTGCCACGGCACGTCGTTCGGTCCGTACTGCAGTGCCGGATCAGTCAGTAGATACAATGCACGAGTAGAAGCGTCGTAGCGCACCTTGACGAGCGGTCGCTTGTAGGTGACCCGCTCGGTCGCCTTCGACTCGAGCTCTTCGGCCGAAGACGCGCGAACTGGTGTGCAGTACCGTCAGCCGAGGTGACCGGAGATACGCCTGAGAAGACGCACGGGGGAGAACGACGCCGAGCTCGTAGTTGTTGCAGAACAGCTGGGGCCCGTCCTTACCGTTCTGTAGGCGTCCCCAGGCGGAAGGAGTGACTGCGAACAAGAGATTGTCGGCGAACTTGGGGCATTAAAGCTAGGTCTGGACGCACAATTATGCGAGCCGAGGTAGACGAAGCCTTCGTGCACGGGCGGAGTGGGCGCTTTCGCGAACCTGTGCAAGCCGAGGACTGCGGACGAATGGTCAGCGAAAAGCCAAGCATTGTGTTGTCCGGCGACGCACTGATCTTCGTGTGCGCCGGGATGTTCTTGCGCTTGCTCTCGCCGCGGTGGAAGAGGTGTTTCGGGAACGTCAGGTTGTTCCACGTCTTGCTCGGGCAGAGAATCGTTCCACCGTGCTGGGATTAGGAGCGTTATCGCGGCATCGAAGGCCAAGGAGGACGAGCAAGACTCACGCCTGCTCCACCAGGACTGTCGAGAATCTCGTTTTGCGTCGGGAAGATAATCTTGACGGGAAGACGCGTCGGCTGACCAGGCGGCGTTCTCGGCAGCTGAGACGGCACGTCGTTGCCTTTGCCCGAGCGGAAGTAGGTCGATGGGTGGATGCCCGAGCAAGCGGCGAGCATCTGGGTCAGCCAGGTCGACGAGTATTGGCCAATCGACGAGCCCTGCGAGATGGCGTCGCATCAGGTGAGCTCGTCGAGAGCAAGAGAAGTCGACTCGTACCGTGACCTCGATCTCCCAATGTCCGCCATTCGCGAAACCTAGCGCCGATACTGCCTTGGCAAGGCCGGCGATGCCACCGCCCTTGTCGTAGTCGACCGCGGGAAACTTGCCTGGGAGCTTTTTCGTCAGGGAACGGGAACCACCGATGCGAGTGGGGATCTTTAGGCGCACCTTGGTTCGAGTGGACGAGCTGGACGTTGTTCGAGCTGGAGAAGTCGTAGTGCAGCGACTCCTGGAGGATGTGCTTGGGGATGCCGAGGTCTGGGGTGCTCGAGGCATCAGCAAGCTGCAGAGAGAACACTCGACGGAACGCGCGGGCTACGAGCGTAGGCGAAGGACCGAACGCACAGTAGCAGACCTGGAAGAACTTTTTCGAGAACTGAGTGTGGGTCGGGTTCTTAAACGGGTTCGACTCTTCGTTGACGGGCGAAGCAGATCGTCTACGAGGAAAGTCGTGCACGTAGAAAGCGTTGTCGATCTGGCTCCAGTCGTAGCTGACGGCGTTGGCGGTCGGGATGACGATGCGGCAGAAATCTTCATGATAGAATACGAGGAGCTTAGTGTGCATGATGCCGCCGCGAGGGGTCTGCGTCATGTCTTTCGGGATGACACGGTAGGTGTTGGGCCGCCACGAGTATTCCGCAAAGTCGGGCGCCCCTTCGCTGCGCTGACGAGGGCGGACATAGAGGAGGAAAGCCTGGTTGGGAAGGTTCTTGGCGATCCACTGTTCGTCAAGGCAGTACGCCGACACGACGGCACCCCTGAGCGTCGAAGGCGGACCGACGACTTCCTTGAAGGCGAAAGAATCGCTGTCGGGATACCACTGGTTTGCGACACGTCGAACAGCGCCCTTGTAGAACCGCTGGAAGACCTTCGTGGCGGAGCTGGACGGGCAGGAACGAGACGAAGCGGAAGGTTCTCCGCGAGACGAGGAAATCGATAAATCTTCGTCCGCAGGCAGGTCGGACAGGGCGGCGATACGGCGGCGCTTGATCTTCGGTGCTGTAGTCGACGACGCAGTCGCAAGCTGCGAACGCTTCGCCTCCCACTGCCTCTGCCGCTCCAATCTCGCACGCTCGAGTTCCGCCCGCGACTCGCCTCCGACCGCTGGCCCCGACTGTGGACCGGCCTGCCGGTTCTCCGTCTCCTTGTTGGCCTCCTCGGGCGACATCCTCGGAGCGAGGGCGAGCTCTGAGTCGTCCTCGCTCCGTGCGGAAGCCCCACTGTGCGAGCGCGACTCCCTCGAGGCGGGGCGTGAACGGCTTGCAGACGCGATTGGAGAGGCGTCCTCCTCGTCCGAGCTGAGTACGAGCGTCTCGAGCGGACGTTTGGGCGGCATTGAGGGCGCGTTGACCGAGCGGGCGACGAAGCGGTGCGAGGCGCTCGAGACGGATGGCGCGCGTGCGGCGGCCAGTAGGCGCGTAGAAAAGCCGACAGAGGTGAACAGAGTGACTGGTCAAGCGTGTGCGCGGCTTCGAGCAAGAGAGGTGAAGGGGAAGAGGGAAAAGGCGGAGGCGAGACGGCGACAGCAATGAGATCCACGGCTTGCGAGCGCTTCTACGGTGAACGAGGACTCTCTATGAAGGTGCACAGGCGACAGAAATGAATGCGACTGCGAGTTGCGGGCGAGAGCGAGAAAGAGAAGAAACCACTTCTAGAGCGTTGACATTCGACTACTCCGTCTTTTTTGCCTCCTCCGCGAGCTCCTGTGCTCGGCTTTGCGCTTCCCGGCGCTCCCTCCGGCGTTCTGAGCCCTTTGTTAGCAGCGGTTTCGGCTGCGTGGTCGCCCACAACGCCTTCAGGACGATGTCGACGATCCAAGCGCCCCCGTAGTCGACGGCCATCGCCCCGCAAAGCCGGATGCGGAACGACCACTCCATGTCGACGAGCTGGAGCCAGCGGTTGAACTCGGGCACAAAGTTGGTCGCGCCGGAGAAGGCCACCGCTGCGACGCCGAGTAGGCCGTAGTACAGCGCCGAGTTCTCCGAAATGTTCTCGCGGAAAGGCCGTCCTTGTAAGTTGATGGCAAAGGTCGTGATCTGCTGGCTTAGTGGACTGAGGTAGGCGACGAGGGGCGGAACGCACAACGACTGTCAAGCCAGCAGTGTCAGCCAGCGCATCGTGCCGCACGCATCGATAAACAGCGGCAGCGATGCAATGCAGTCAAACAACTTACTCAGTTGAGCTCGAGAACGTCCCCGCCTCCTGCGCTCGCCTTCCTCGAAATCTTGACGCTCGCCCAGCCGTCTTCGTCCAACGCCGCGTCGCTGCTCGGCTCCGCTCCAAGCGCCGACTCCCAGGCCTCGAGCTCATCCTCGTCGACGTCGACGTCGTCCTGCGGTTTGCCGCTCTTGACAGCCTGGCGCAAGTCGGTCTCGCTCTCATCGTCCGTCTCTAGCGCAACGGGGGCAGCCTTCTTCGTCCTGGCCATCTTAGGGAGCTTGCCCTCACTCTGCATCGCACTGCTCTTGCGCTTCGAGCCCGCGCTGACGAGGACGTCCATCGCCAGGTGAAGCGGCAAATTCGACGAGTCGACGTCGTCCGGCGAGAGGCGAGTGAAGCGGAGGGCCTTCGAGGCGGGGTGGAGGTACGAGTTGACGGCGTAGGCGGCTGCAAAAGTGCAACGGTCAGCGACAAGAAGAAGAGGAGGCGGGAACTAAGCGAAGACTCACTAGCGTGGAACTCCTCCTTCAAGAAGCCGTCGACGAGCAGCTGCAACAACATTTGCTCCGTCTGGTCCTTGCTGAGCGTGACCTTCTTGCCCGCGACGACCTGCACGTTGACCTTTCCCTTTCCCTTCCCCTTGGTCTCCTGCGTCGAGAAGCTCCCGCCGCCAAGACCGCGGACGAGGTCGGCTGCTTGTGGCAGGGTGAGGGTACCGCGCTGACAGGTTGCTGAGGAGATAATGCGGAGAGCGCGATAGGCTTGGAGCGAGATGTCGATCGATGAGACGGTAGCCGGGTCGCGAAGGCACTGCGCGCGTACAAACCATCAGCGAGACTTAAAGCAAGGGAAGTCTGGGAAAAGTCCGGTTATACGGACGTTGTCGCAGTGTCCGCAAGGTTTGTACGAATCTTCCTCAGTGTTGACGGACGGGTCGTACGAGTTGCGGAAGTAGCGGCCGAAGAGGATCTTGCGGCACGTCTTCTTGTCCTCCGCGAAGCGCACAACTTCGTAGACTGTCGAGACGAGGTGTCAGTGACAATGAAAGAGGGTGCAGGAGCACTACGCACGCTTCTCCTGTCCGCCGGTGTGGAATGTCTCGTAGGTAAGCGACGAGAGGCGCGAGGCGTCGGCAGCCCTCCATAACGTCACGCAATCAGCCGGCTCGCCGTCGCGTCCCGCACGCCCGCTCTCCTGCTGGTAGTTGGCGAGCGACTTGGGCAGCGAGTGGTGAATGACGAAGCGGACATTCGGATTATCGATGCCGAGCCCGAACGAGGCGGACGTCGCGACGACAACTTGGATCTTGCCGTTCATCCACATCTCGTGCACGCGCTGCTTGTCGGCATCTTCGAGGTAGGCGTGGTAGAAAGCAGCACGCAACTTTCCCTTGGCACGGTCGTGGCCGTTAATGCCCTTCGCAAGGTTCTCGCTGTCGGCGCGGCTGAGGGTATAGATGATGCCTGTCGAGCCCTCGCAATTCTCGAGGATCCAGTTGACGATGGCATCAAGAGCAGCTTGGGCGGAAGACGGCTTCGGCAAAATGGCGTAGCGCAGGTTTGGGCGGTAAAGAGGCGCGGTGAAGAGGACTGTCGTCTTCGACAGCGCGGCATTGCCCGGCGAGAGCTTTGACGGAAGCGTCAGGATCTTGAGCATGTCGGCGACCACGGCCTGCGGTGCAGTCGCGGTGACGGCAAGGATCGGGGCAGACGGGAAGAGGACCTTAAGGCGCTGGAGGGAGAGGTACGACGTGCGGTAGTCGTGGCCTTGCATAGAGACGCAATGTGCCTCGTCTATGACAAAGCGCGCAAGAAGGCCGGCGTCGTACATCTTCTGCAGCGTGTTGACGAACGTCTTGCTCTTTTCGATGCGCTCCGGCGTGACGTAGACAAGTTTGACCTGTTCCGCCTGCTCCGCCTGCTCGGCCACCGCAGCCCCCTTCTTTCCTCTGCCCTTAGAGCTGGCCGTCCCGAGCATGCGCTGCATGATCTCCTTGATCTCGGCCTGCGAGGTCGAGGCATGGATCATCTTGGCCCCGACGCCCCGGGTGTGCAGGTTGTGCACCTGATCCGACATGAGCGAGATGAGCGGCGTGATGACGATGGTCGTGCCCTTCGAGAGGAGTGCCGGGATCTGGAAGATGAGGGATTTGCCGCCGCCTGTCGGGAGGACTGCGACGACTTCGCGCCCGTCGAGTGTCGCGTTGATCGCGCCTTCCTGCCCAGGTCGCCATCTCTTAACGCCCCAAATGTCGCCTGCGAGGCGCTCGGCATCTTCAGACCACGAGAAGCGCTTCGAGGTATAGTCGATAGCGCCACCAGAAGGACGGGACGCCGCGGCGAACTTGGCCTTCGGCGCGCTGCTCTTACGGCTCGCGATGGTGGCCTTGATGGTGTCGCGCTCGATACGAACCTCGTTGCGCAGGCACTGGAGCTTGCGGATCTGGCTGTCGAGACTGGCGAGTTCTGCCTCGAGCTGGAGCGAGGGTCGAGGTCAGCACAACTGGGCAGCCAGGAGTCGCTCGACGCACCTGTTGAAGCTTCTCCTGCTCCTCAGCTGACCTGTCCGCCTCCCCGACCTCCCAGTCGCCCTCCCACTCCTCCTGCATAGCCTCATTGAAGTCGTCGTCCTCGAGCACCACCACTTCCGCCTCCTTGCCCATCGCGCCGCCTGCCATGCGCTCAGACACAGTTTCTCGCTCGGCTGACACGCGCTGCTTCTTCCGCGAAGCGTCGTCGAGGTCGACGAGCGGGCGGTCGAGCGAGCGTACTGATGAAGCGTTCTCGGGACGAGCGGACGCGTTCGAGGAACGTGCAAGTGGCCGAAGGTCGTCCTCAGCCAGCCTGGATGGCATCTAGCGTAGCAGGCGAACGGAAGAAGCGAGTGAGCCGATGTCAAACCGACACTTCCTCTTCCTCCTCGCCAGGTTGACCTCTCGCCCCAACGGCTACTCTCCGCTTCTCCTCCTTTGGCGTGCTCGTATCGTCTCGACTCGACAAGGCAGGCTGCATCTAAGCCGCCTGACCTTCCTGGGCGACTTCTGTCGTCCTCGTCGTCGAGGGTCTCGCTGGCAGTCCTGGACACCACTCAACGATGTAGCGCTGCTTCCGTGTCGCTGCGCGAGTCGTTGACAACGCCAGAACGACTGCCGCGATCCCCGCTGGCCCGGCCGAGTCTTGCGATCGGCCGCCCCGCGTGCCGACGGAGTCCCTCTTTTTCGCTTCCTCTTCCTCAACATTCCCTCGCGCTATGCCGCTGCAGCGCGCTCTGTCGGCCCAGGCTGGCACTCTCGACGCTGCGGCACCCGTGATGAACCCGCGTACAGAGTCAGACATCGACGTCCAGCTTGCTCAGCAGAACCTCGCCATCTTGGCACCGGCTCACTCGCTCGACCCCGCTCGGACGGGCAGCTCGGAGACGGTTGTCGCAGAGAAGAATGGAGCGCTGTACGCACCATCCGCGGCCAAACCGGTCGACCAGCAGGGTGCGTGCCGTCCTTTGACGACTTCGCCTCCGCACCCCGCCGCATGGCGCTGCCGCGATCGTGGGCGCGAATTGGTCGTGCGGTAGCGTGGGCACATGTCAGGATCGCAGAAGACGTAGAGCGCATTGAGAGAGTAGCTGATCGTTGTCGAAGCTTCGCTGACCTCCTCGCCGTTGTTCTCCTCGTCCAGTCATTCCGAAGAACAACATGCCCATCGTCATGTTCTGCCTGGCATTGACGACGTTTCTAGCGGCGCTCGACCAGGTACGTCCATTCACGTTGCGCCGGACGACTGGCGCCGACGTTTCCGCGGGCAGACCATCGTCGCGACCGCTCTTTCGACCATCTCGAAGGACTTGAACGGCACGACAGGCTCGCTCAGCTGGGTTAGCGCAGCGTACTTGCTCTGCGTTACGTCACTTGCGCCTTGCTACGGCAAGCTGAGCGATTACTTCGGGCGGAAGATCGTCTTCTTCTCTTCAATCGTGGTCTTCATCATCGTGCGTTTTGTTCTCGCTTTTCTGGTGTATACTCGGCCAAATACGGCGTCAGCGCGGCACGCAGTGGCTGACCCAGCCGTTTGCAGGGATCCGCTCTTTGCGGCGCCGCGCAGGACATTGTCTGGCTCTGCGTTTGCCGCGGCGTGCAAGGCGTGGGTGGAGGAGGCGTTATGCAGATGACACAGGTCGTGGTGAGCGATATCACGACCTTGCAGTCGAGGAGCAAGTACACCGGCATCATCGGTGCGACCTGGGGCTTCGCCGCCGTCGTCGGGCCTCTACTGGGCGGTGTCCTGACGTCGAAGGCGTCTTGGCGTTGGTGTTTTTTCTTGAATCTTCCCGTCGCTACGATCGCTCTTGTCCTCCTCTTTTTCTTCCTCAACCTCAACCCTCACACGCCGCCGAAGTTCGCCTACCTCCTTTCGACCTTCGACTTTCTCGGTCTCTTCCTCCTCGTGGCTGGCCTTGTCGTCCTCCTAGTCGGATTCACCTCAGGCGAGACGTCGTGGTCGTCGGCACAGACGATTGCCTGCCTGGTCGTCGGAGCCTGCACCCTCCTTGCGGCGGGCGGCGTCGAGCTCAAGACCAAGCGGTCGCCTATCATCCCTCCCCGACTGTTCCGCATCAGGACGAGTGCGGCGCTCCTCATTGGCGTTTTCTGCCAGGCGTTCGGGTTCATCCCGCTCTCGTACTATGAGCCGGTGCGTTTTCGTTCTCCTTCCTTCGTTTCTACACACTGACCTTCTCATCTTGCACAGCTCTATTTCCAAGCACTTGGCTCCTCGCCGCTCATGTCGGGCGTACTCATGATGCCTTTCTCCGTCGGCACAGCCTTGTTCGGAGTCGCGTACGGCTTCATCGTCGCCAAGGTGTGTTTTCGATTTGTTCTTCCGCTTATCAACCTTGCGCGATTGCTGATATGCCGTCCACCCGCAGCTCAAGCGGACAAAGGAGCTCATCATTTTGTCGTACCTCATCTCGACCCTTGGCTTCGCCCTCGTCTGCACTCTCGACGAGACCTCAAGTCGGTTCGTCTCCTTCCGTCTCTCACCGTCGTCTTCAAGCGACGTCTCTTCCGCGCACTGCGACTGACTTCGCCTCGACTCTTCCCTCACTATCACAGAGCCAAGCAAATGCTCTACCTTCTCGTCGCCGCTCTCGGTATCGGCCCTCTCTTCCAGCTCCCAATGCTTCATATTCAAGCCTCCATGCCCGTCAAAGATATGGCCACCTCGACGGCCACACTCGCCCTCATGCGCTCAGTCGGCGGGACAGTCGGTATCTCAGTGTCGGGCGCTATTTATGCCAGTCAGTTGAAGAAACGGTTGGGGGATATCCAGGGGTATAGCGGGATGGAGAGCGGGGCGGCGGTGGGAGCAGTACAGGGGCTCGTGGACATTCAGGTTCGTCCTCCCTCTCCGCTTTCTCGCACCCTCTCGCTAACTTCCCTCCCACGTCAGCCCCCCGAACTCCGCCGCCAAGTTCTCAACGCCTACGCCCGCTCACTGAATTTCCCCTGGATCATCTGCACGCCGCTCCTTTTCATCGGCTTCCTGATCTCTTTCCTCCTGAAGCACTACTCGATGGAGCGGGCGGCTGTGAAGGCTCCGCGGAAGGGCGAAGTAGTGACTGAAGAGGGCGGGGAGAAGATGGAGGAGGTAGAGACGAAGGACGATGTGGTAGCGGATGCGAGCGCGGGGGATGAGCGGGCGGAAGTTGAGGGTGCGGAGGAGGTTCGGCAGCGCGAAGGGGAGAAGGAGGTTGTCTAACGTGACTTGGTACATCTCTATCTATTATCAGCATTGTAGCCTTGCGAATCTTCACGCAGCGGTTGACGGTGCGAGGCGAAGAGGGCAGTATATTCTGCTCGCATGCGTCTCGCATGCGGCGTCACCCACGACGACACGACCGAGAACAGTGTCTGCAAAGCGATGAAGACAGGCAGGTGAGAAAGCTACAGATGGAGTAATGCCGGTGAGACGGATGGAACGAGAAGAGGGACCAAGGTGGTGGAAAGACAAAGAGCAGCGCTGCGGGAGTAAGGCAACAAAGGAGGAGCAGTATAAACAGAACTCGAGCCTGTATAACGAAGGGTGGTGGCTATAGGTAGATGTGAGCGACAGGGTGGCAACAACGAGGACAATGAAGCGATGAAAAGCGAAGGATGCGGCGCGAGATGGCGATCACGGGAAGGGCGGCGAGAAGGGTTAGAATAGGCTCATTGGACGTCGGCTGACAACTGTGAGCGTTAGCGTCGATCGAAAGATGAATGAGGAGGTCAACCTACTCCACATTGCCCGCTCGAGGATGAACTTGCCCTCCTTGTACTTCTGATTCGCCTCGTAGGCCTTGTCTGCGGGACGGAGATTATGTCAATCAACGACTTCTTGACCGCTCATGTACCGCTGTTCTCGTCATCAAGCGGAAAGCGGTCAAGAGGTTCTCCGTGACTGACCATACTTCCAGCCGAGCGTCTCGCCGCACTTTGCGCACATGACGTCTCGAACCGTGTGCAATCCCGTTGTCATTGGTCGGTCCTCAGCTGGACCGGTGCAGATGTTGACGCTGTGAGATGTGCGGGTAAGTTCGGACAGCGAAAGGAATCGAGAGGAGCGAGACGGACACTTTGGTGAAGAGGTACGCCCGCCCGTGCTGACCGTTGAAGTTCTGCGGGATGTAAGAGGTCAGCTTTGTCACTCTGGCCACCTAGGACCTCTGTGCGCAGCCATCGTTCTCGTGCCCCACATGACCCTCGACTCGGAGAGAAGGCGGTCGGACCTTTGATTCGATCTGCTCGCTCGTTGTGAGGTGGGTCTTGCACCGTCTGCACCCAAACACCTTGCCGTTGTGCAACGTGGACGGCACGGCGAGGTACTCGAGGTGCTTGAGTCCCATCGTCGGGTGTCGCGAGATGAAGCGATGAAGTTCGGGAGAGAGTGAACGTCGCGGCGTGGGACAAAGCCAGGTAGTACAGCTGGCTTGGATCAAGCACTGGTGGCACTCTGCGGGCAGTCTGGCCAGAAAGAGCGAGGTGGAGGAGCGAAAGAGGGGGCAGTGAATTGTGATAGGAGTTGTAATCGGCTGAATACAGACGAGCTTGTATTCCTATCATCCCTGGTTGCCCTCGTCCGTACGCTCGTATCCAGCTTGTTGCATGCCGTCGCTGAAGCGCCCTTTGAGCGCGCACGACTCGCCAAACGCGCACCGCTCGCCCGACCGCTGCGCCGACGCCGTCGTTCGAGGGGCGTCGCCGTCGAGTAACAAGCGAGTTCGCCGCGACGACATCGAGCAGGACAGCTCGCCTGCGACCTGGGTGGCACCCTGGGGCGCTCTCCTCACGCAGGGCTTCGAGCTGATCAAGGAAGCGGCGAAATCAGGTGAGTTTGAACCCCTGCTCCACCTCGTGCTGATGAGGATGCTACAGGCGCCGCTGACCTTCGTAACGGGTTCGCGTGTGCGCTTTATGCAGCCTACAACATTGCTACGACATCCGCCAGCCTTCCAGACCCCGCACAACAACCTACTCGCCGACTCTCCGCCCCCACCACCAACGGCATCTTTCCCCTCTCGCGACGCGAGCTCAAGCAGCTCAGGCAAGAGTACAAGACAATCAAAGACGAGCTCATCTGGTACAGGATGGAAGCGCGAGCGCGGGGCGGCGAGGTCTCGAAGGACTCTCCTCAGGTGTTCGACCTCGAACAGCGGCTGAAAGCGCTCAAACTGAAAATCGAGGGCAGCGAGGGAGCGAAGCACAGCAAACCTGCGACGAATGGAGGGTTCTTCGGAGCGGACGCGAGCTCTGCGCGAGTGGCGGGCGGGTCGAACGCACCGACGACCGATGCGGTTGGGTCGCCAGGTCTGCGGGGAGGATTTCAGCGCAGGAAGCCGATGGGGAGCGACAAGGTGCGTCTCACAACCGCCTATTCAGGGGTGGCGAACGAGCGAGAACACGCCTTGAGCGAGCTGACCTGTTCGAAGAAACGCATCTCCTTCCCGACAACTCTCCACTTACAACCTCGCCCTCGAACCAAACCACACCCGCCATCGCCTTCCGACTTCGTCGTCCCTACTCTTCACGCCAACCTCCTATCGCCTACACCCGAACCGGCTGGACCTTCGGATGATCCTCGTCCTCCCTGGGCGCCGACTTGGGATCCGGCGCTCTCCCCTCCTCCCCTGTCTATTCCTCCGACTTTTCTCAAACCGCATCACTCTGCCGCCTTGCCTTCGTCGGGGTTGTCGGCCGAAACGACCGACTCGTCATTCTCATCCCGTCTTTTCCCCCAAACATCACCTGAACTTCCCTTTCTCGCCGGCTCATCTTCCCGCATCGACGCAAAACAGCACAAAGCGGACCTCGCGAACCGAGACCGGGCGACGGTCGAAGAATTGCGACGAGACGCCCAGCTACGAAAGGCAGCTTCGACGAACGACGCGCGGACGCGGTATCGCGGACTTGAGTTTGACGTGGGCGACGAGGAAGATGCGCCGGAGGCGGAGGATGTGTCGGAGGAACGCGTGTATAGGCAGAAGAACGAGCAGATGCTGAAGCAGGAGGATGCGAAACTCGGTTCGTCAACCTTTCTTCGATACTGACGGTAGACATTCATCGATTGTTGTGCGTCCTCTGTGACAGGCTCGAAGCACATCAAGCTGCATCGCGCACGAGCCGGCGAAACCGCTATGCGGCATCGCATACCTCTCACAACCAGCTCGCTCGTCCGCCCTTCCGCCCTCGACCGCTCCCTGTTCTTCCCCGGACCTTCCGCCTACCCAACCAAGAACGGTGTCGTCCAATCGACTCAGCTTGGACGGTCTGCCTCGTCTTCTCGTCTCGAGTATGCGCTGCGGCAAGCGAAGAAGACGATGGATGAGCCTACGAGGGAGGCGTTGGAGAAGTACGAGCGGATGCAGAAGGAGCTCAAGGAATTGGATGTGAAGGCCGAGCTGGAGCTCGAGCTTGTCAAGCAGAAGAAGCGGCAGGTGTGTTGCACCGTTTAGGGAATCGGTTAGAATGCCGCTCCGCACGCTGATGAGTCCCGTCCTCACCTTATCAGTTCCCGAAAGCGCTTTCGGCGGAGCACCAGGCGCGGACGAAGGCCATCTTTGCGAACAAGGCGTACGACGTCTCGATGAAGGGTGGGTCCGCCGCCCACCGCGACATCATCCGCCTCAAAGACCGCACCTGGCTCAACGACGAGATAGTCAACTTTTACGGCGCGATGATCAATGCGCGGAGCGACGAGGCAGACAAGCGCGAGACGAAGGAGGGCCCGAAGGCGAGGGGTGAAGGCGTTAAGAGGCTGCGCAAGGCGTTCTGCTTCAACACGCACTTCTGGAATATGTTCGGCGACCACGGCTTTTCGCGAGTCAAGCGATGGACTAAGCGGGTGCGTTAGTCTCCAATTCGCTGCAGCGCGGCAACTCGTCCAAGACTTCCCTGACACTTCGCTCGCCTCAACCAGTTCGACACGTTCGAGAAGGACATCATCATTGTCCCCATCAACCACAACAACTCGCACTGGGTTTGTGCGGCCGTCAACATCGCCCTCAAACGCTTCGAGTACTACGATTCGCTCGGCAACCCCAGCGCCTTTGTCTACGACGTGCGTCTCCATCTTTCCTCCGACCTTGGTCTCCTTCGCTGACAGCTCGCCCGCAGCGCTTGCGCCGGTGGCTCGCAGAGGAACACAAGTCGAAGAAGGGAGGCAAGGAGATAGACCTTGGCGAATGGGAGAATTTCTGGATGGAGGTACGTTAGTCTTGATTGCATTTGCTCTCTTGCCACCAAGCTGACGGTGCACCTCGACTCCAGGACGTCCCGCTGCAGGCCAACGCCGACGATTGCGGCGTCTTCACCGTACGTTCCGTCTTCCGTTGGTCTCGGACGAAAGCTGACGTTGCGACTTCCGCAGTGCATGTTCATGGAGTCGCTCTCGCGTGACGTCGACGGCTTCGACTTCAAGCAGAAGAATGTGCCATAGTGCGCTCTCTTCTTCTCCTTCAACCGGTCCACTCAAGCCTGAGCTTCCGCTCGTCCGCAGTCTCCGCCACCGCATTGCTATCGAGATCGACCAGCAGAAGCTCCTCGACCTCGAGCCGTGGGCTTGAGCCTGTCAAAAGAAAACGTAGTTTGTCTGTTGTAGCCCGAATATCGCATGAAGCTAATGCCCTCGCTTTGCCGCTGTCGAGCAACAAGTACTGCGCGTGCCAACGAGAACCTGAGCTGAACTTCAAACAGGATTGACAGCTACATCCACCCATCAGACGGCCAGCCACTTCTGCGCCACGATCCTCGCGAGTTCCGGCGCGTTCGCCATGGCGTAGAGGGTGACGAGGTTGTACGCGGCGACCTTGACGAGGTCTTCTTTCTTGCTTTTGGCTGCGCCGTTCTCTCCGTCGATCGCCATCTTTTGCTCCGCCTGCGCCGCCGCAGATGCGAGCAGCTTCTGGTAGTGCTTGACGGCGTGCGCGTGCATGCCTGGCAAGATCGCACGACGTGAGCGACGATTTAGGGATCCACTTCAACGGATCAGACGCACCAAGATGATGGAAAGCTCTGGCGAGATTGAAATCGGCCTCCTGGCAGCTGCCGCGAAGCTTGCGATACTGTTGGAGGAAGGCGAAGGCCTGTGATACCACGCACGAAGATCAGCAACGGGTTGCGAATGCGGAAGCGCTAAGCGGGATCCAGGCGCACCTGAGCGATCTGATGCTGCCTGTTGTCCGTCTTACGGCCCATCGCGCGCTGGAGGTAGGCGGTAGCGAGAGCGAGGTTGACAAGCGGCTGCTTCTCGTCGAGCTTGTAAGCGCGTAGGAGGTAGACTGCGGGCCGCACAAGTCAGCGTTCGGCTCAAGCAAGCAGGACAAGCGTAACGCGCTGATGGCTGGCTGGTGCGACTGCGAAACGTTCATCATCAACCCGTAGGTCGTCAAAAAGACGGGGTTGAGCTTGGTAGGCGTGAAGGCGCTGCTGGCCTGGCCCGCCGGCCGCTCGTCCTCGCCGTCCTCGTCGGCAGCCTGATCGTCTTCCGCCGCAGGGGGTTCGACCGTGCGCTCCTTGCCCTTACCCTTCCTGCCCGGCTTCTTCGCGACGACTGGACTGCTCGCCCTCCCGCCACCGTCCTCGTCCTGACCCTGGTCACCGGTTGCGGCAAGCTGGACACCCTTGAGCTGACGGATAAAGAACTTCTGCTGCTTCGGCAAGTTGAACGCTTCGATGGCAGACTCTCCCTTCGAGAGCAGCATGAGGAGGAGCCGGACGGGCTCGTTGCTGAAGGGCTGGCCATGGAAGAAGTAGCGGAGTTCTTGCGCAGCGTTTTCGTGCATGCCGGCGTGGGCGTAGCAGGCTGCATGGTGGTTCCTTTTAGCATGCACGCGCAACTAGAGTGGAGCGTACTCACCGATAAGACCTAGACGGAGCGACTCCTGGCGGGCTTCGGACTGGCGGAAGACGCCAGCCTCGCGGACATGAAGCAGGACCTCGGCGGCGAGCTCGATGTCGTCGGTCTTCGCGAGCATGAAGCAGTACTGGGAGATTGGCATGCCGTCAGCCATCTTGCGGGCAAACAGCCGCGAATCGAGACGCACGCGCAGGATGAAGTCGACCCAGCCATCAAAATCGAGGCCTCGGAAACTCGTCTCCTCAACCTCGTAGTCCTCTTCGGCGACTGCAAGACCGACTCGTCAGCACGTGACGGGCGCTTTGTAATGACTGTATACGCACTGATGGATCGCTGCAACCGGTCTGCTAGCTGATCCGCCTCTGCCTCGAGATCCCGCTTGCCCTTCCGCCTGTGCGTCCTGATCATCCCCGTGAAGCGTTTGCGGGGGTCAGATGGGAACAGCTGCTTCGTGCTGCGGAACGAGTCGACGAGACCCGTCGCAATCTCGAGCCACTGATTCATCGCCTCCTCGTCACCCGCCTCGATAGTCCCTTCCAGCTCCTGAAGGCGGAGGAAAGCCATCGTAAACTCGGCGCTACGCTCCCGCTCGATTGCTTCGCGGTCGCTCTTCTGCGCTGCACGCTCCTCCTTGGTGCGGTGAACGCGACGCTTGCGGGCGCCTTCGGTCGTGGAGGAGTCGGCGCGTTCTCGCCGGCTGGCGATGACTGCGACCGCAGCGAGAGCGTGAGCAACTAGTTATCAGCGGCGAGCGGCGGCGACGCACCTTCTTTGATAAGCGTGAGAGCGCGAGACGGGTCGCCGAGCTGCTCAAGGCATTTGGCGAGCGCAAGCTTGGCCTCGGCGTTCACGGGCTCCTCCTCGACGACTGTGAAGGAAGGTCAGCTTGAGGGATGGGCGAGGAGGAGCAAGGGCGACGTACTGTTCTCGAAGCAGTCGCGGGCCTCCTCGAAGTCGCCCATCGCTTGATGGCACTGTCCGATCTTCAACCAGACCGTCGGTCCGTTCGTCTGTGGGTCGCGGCAGGTCAGCCCTGTCCCCTCATCACAGCGAGACTATGACAGACCTCTTCGTTCTCGGCCATCACCATGTAGACGTCGATCGCCTCGTTGTACATCTTGCGCTCGTAGTAGGCTTCGCCGATGGCGCCGAACAGCTCGGGAAACTGCGCAACATCCTCGGCGAGAACGATGTCGAAGTGCCGCTGCATGGAAAGAGTCAGAAAGAGTGAGCGAATGTGCGGACTCATAAGAGACGGAAACGTACGGCTGCCTCCTCGACCCAGCCCATCCCGAGCCTCGCCAATCCCAGCCTGCTCCTGAGGCGGACGTCCAGTTCATACGTCGGCTCATCCTCGAACCACGTGTTCCCCTTCTCCCACCCTCCGCGAACCTTCCGCTCCTCGTCGTATTCGCGATCGTCCTCAAGCGTGTCCCAGCCCGTCTCGCTCTCTCGGCCCTGCAACCACCTAACGCCCTGGCGAATCACGCGCACCGACTCGGCCCAGTTGCGCTGGACATTCAGGAAGTCGGCGAGCGTCTCAAGATCTCCGTACCCATAGGTTGCAAGGTAGCCGACCGTGTCTCGATTGACGTGCGGGACGAGCGAGCGGTAGTAGGCGAAGGCGGAGAGGAGGATAGACGATGCCTTAGCGAACTGGTGCGTCGAGGCGAGCATAGGGGCGAGTTCGCGCAGGACACCCGGGTCGTGGGGGAGGAGGGTGAGGAGTGCGAAGAAGGCTTTGACGGCCTACAGACAGGGCGGAGCGTCAGCGGACGCCTCCAGACGTCACGTTGACTGTGTTCGCACCATGTTGGTCGCGCCAGAGAGCTTGAGCAAGGTGGCACGGTCCCACATTGCATCGACGTCGTCCTTATAGACCTTGATCGCTTGCGTAAAGCAGTAAATCGCCTGATGGAGCAGACCGACGTCGCTGTGTCGACGAGGAAGATCAGCCAGACCCATTGGGATGCAGAAGCGGAAGCGACGAACCGGCACTCGCGTCCGAGGTCGCCCCATTCGCTGCTCGCCTCCTTCTTGCCAAGCAGATGCGTCGCGACGATCTTGCACTGCACAGCCTTCTCCCTCTCGCCCAGCTCCTCGTAGATCGTCGCAAGCGTGTACCACGAGACGCGGATGATGGGGTCGATGCGGACGACTTCACTGAGAAGCTCGATTGCTTCTTGCAGGCGTCCTTCAGCGTAAGCGGCATTGGCCTGGCCGAGGAGGCGCTTGACCTCGGGAGACGGTTCGATGTCGCCTGCTGCACGGCGTCCAGCCTGTCGAGAGGGTTTGGTCAGCGGCTGCTAATCAAGACGGAGAGCCGAAGCTTACGGTCTTGCCCTTGCGCTTCCTGCGACGACCTTTGACGCCAACAGTCAAGTCTTCCATGAGATCGGGGTCGAAAGCGTCGAGCTCGTCGGCGATTGAGCGGTCAAACTCGCGGTCGAGGGCAGTCGCTCCGCCGACACCAGTCGAGTTCGAATCGCGAATGGCGCTAATCAGGCGACTGTGGAAACCACTCTGTCAACCGAGTGCATAGCGGAACCAGCAGAGAAAGCGAACGCACCCAAGTTCCTCGTCCCCGCCCTCCTCGCCATCGAAAGCGAAGAGGTCCTGGTCAGTCGCCTTCCCCTTGCCCTTCGCGTTTCCCGACGGCGTGACGACCGTTCCATCGTCTGCCAGCAAAGCGCCCTGGCTCCTTCTCACGCGCTTGACGGCTCCCGCCAGCTGTTGTGTCGCTGCGGCGTATTCCTCCTCTGCGTCCGTCTCGTCCTCGCTCTCGCCTGTCTCGTCCGAGTCATCGCCGAACAAGTCGTCGTCTTCCTCGTCCCAGTACGCGCCTCCCAGCGACCTGCGAGCGCGAGCAGCTGAGGACGAGGGTCCGGGTCCAGCGAGAGCGGGGTCGAGGGCGAAAGTGTGCGCCTGCGACTCCGAGGCGCGGGGTGTGAAACCCTTTAGCTCTGGAATAAGGTCCTCCATCGCCTAACAAGCCAGTCTGAACGTGTTGTCGCGGACGCGTGGCTCAACAGATGAAGACCGCTCCTCGACGTTCCCCGTTGACCTCGCTGCTCTCGCTGTTTGTCTGGAGTGTCCTGGGAATGCTCACTGGCTAGGCGGAGACCTGCTCAAATAGCCCACGACACCCGCAATGAGCAGCGCGTTCCGGTGAGTCCCCGTTCACCGTCTCGACATCATCGGTCGACAGCTGCCCAACGCGGAGTTGTTAGGAGGTGACACTGGGTTACGCAGATGTACTGATCCGCGTTTCTATCCCCGTGCAGCAATGGTGGCCTGCTTCACCGTGATCCGAACCGCACAGCCCTCTTCTCCTCGTCCCGGTCCTCGTCGCCGCTCCCAATGTACAATCGCCCATCCGAACGATACGCAGCCGACCGAACAGCAGAGAGCCTAGAGGGACAGAATGACGAAGCGCTGGAAGGACTGAGCGCCAAGGTCAAGCTGCTCAAGAACGTACGTTCCCTTTTTCGCGACTTGACTGGTTTCGGAAGCGCAATCTGACGCTTCCGTTCCCCCGCAGATCACTATCGGCATTGGTAACGAGGTGCGAGACTCGACGAAGATGTTGAACGGCATGGTCAGTCGGGCCCTTCCATCGCTTCCGTCCGGGTCCCCCTCATCTTTCGCTTCCCTCGCAGAACGACACCTTCGGCGAGACTGGCAGTCTACTGGGCGGGACGATGAAGAAGATGCAGCGGATGGCACGGCGGCAAGGCGGGCAGTGGTGCATGTGTGCGTCAACGACTTCCGCTCCTTTATCTCTGTATCTCGTGATCTGATCCTCGACACCTTCGCCGCAGGGATGGTGTTTCTCGGCATTGTGATGACTGTGTTCTTCTGGACTTGGCTTCTGCGGCGGTGCGCAAACTGCTCGCTTTCTTTCGCCTATGGAGGAGTGCTGACACTACGCTCTGCAGATGACGACTCTTTCCTGTTGTTCTACCCATGTTCATAATTTTAATCTCGCATCGACGTTCAGCGACCCCTTCACGTCAGGTGTGACCTCGCTCGAGCTCGGGTCGACCAAGACAGGAATCGCGACTTCGGCTGCTCATATCATGCTGACGTGGCCTTGCTCTCTCTTCCTTTCGTTCGCCGCTCATCATGGACGAGTACTCAGCAGCAGTGACCATGCACCTCTGTCTGAGCTTCCGGCAGGTGCCCTTGTCAGTGCCGCCCCAGACTCTAGCCTTCGAATCGCATGCGACCAGGCGCTACGAGCCTTCCCCATCGAACTCGTACCCAATGCGAACTCCACTTGTCGCACCATATTCAGTGGCTCAATCTCCATTCATGACGCCGCAGGACAGTGCCTCTTGTCGCTTGTGCTGGATCACAGTCAATCTCCCCCAGCCTCCCGCATCACGCTCTACGCCTTGGCCAACAATCACCCCGAACCTGGTCAATACTCGGTCGAAATACATCTCAGATGGGCACCGGAAGCGCAGGAGCAGACCGAAGCCGCTGAAGCGGCTCAGCCGCGACAAGAGGTGGTAGTGCCGGAGGATATAGAGAACTGTGCTCGCTTGGCGACCAGTGCGTAGACTTCGCTCTTTCAGCCTTTTCTCTTGCTAGCTACTCGCATGCAGGCGTCTGTGGGAACGGGACGCCGCACGGCGTGTGCACCGTGTGCACCGTGTGCATCGACTTTCCGCACGTCGACCTCCAGCTTCGGGGGCACCAGATGCGGCTATCGAAGCAGTCACCCTATTCGAAGGTTCTCCTTCGCAACAAGGAGATCAAGGCTTCCGCGATGCACCCGCCCATCCAGCCGCCACACGACTGGACGTGGGACTGGTACTGCGGCGATTTGGACGACGAGCGGAACCTACCTTACGTCCACCGCGGGCCCCCGTGACCGAAACGGAGCATTGGGTTCGTGCTCAAGACGAAGATGGTACGAATCGACGACTCGGCCTACTCGACCTTTCTCGCCGTACTCGTCTGGATGGAGACGGGCCTCGCAATCACGCCTGAACTGCGACCTCCCATCACCTCTCGACCCCTCCCACTCCAGAGTACAAAGGTCGACCCGCCGCCAGTGTCGCCAAAGTCGGTCTTCCGCCTCGCGAAGCAGCTTCAGTTTTAGCGGAGCCAGCGATGGCACACCTCCTCGCCCAAATCACGCCTCAAGACGCCCATCGCCAGCTCTACGCTTTATCTCGTCAACAGCATGCGGTAATCGTCGACGACGTCGTCGAAAAATTGGCCGGAGGTATTGCGGGAGAATCAGGCGGCTGGGAAACGTCTGCGTTCGCCCGCTGCGAATCCCTCACTACAGGAGGTGATGGTGCAGTTGAGGCGTGCGCCGGGGGGGGAGGGGGTTTATTTGGAGCAGTAAGGAGGACGAGCGAGCGCGCTGCAACGAGTGTGTCTAGCAGACATTCTCGAGCACGGCTGAATGGCTTACACTTGCTCTTTCGCAGCTTACTTCCAGACGCCTCGCCGGAACAATGTCTGCCTCGACTTTCCTAGCCCTTAACGGCAGATCTGGGTCGAGGAGGAGCGGTTGCATCAGTACTCGCCGTTCTTTGGGCTCTTGGAGGACGAGCTCCTGGCCCCAAATCGTCGTCGCCCACTAGTGGCGGAGTGCTTTTCCGAGGCCTGGTATCCTGTTGAGGACGACTCGGACAACGGGCGCGACGACGTCTTTCGCGACTTTGGCAATCCGCAATTCGGTCGATTAAACGAGTCGCATATGCCGTCCAAGTTCTCAATCGTCAAGGAGGCGTCCTGGACGACGTTCCTCTCCGTACTCGTCTGGCGACAGTCGGCTTTCATTTCGTTCGCGTCAACGTAGCGCAGCGGAGTCGAGGACGACGGCTTCCCCGTCGTGGATGCACCCTCAGTACCCTTACGACCGGAGGTGTCCGGCCCTCTGCCCGTCTCGCCCAAATCCGTCTTCCGCCTCGCCAAAGTCCTCGGCTTCGACGAACTCGCCGCCCTCGCTCTCCCCATCAACCTCGAGCAAGTCACGCCCTTGACTGCCCTTTACGAATTCTACACCATGTCATCGTTCCATTATGCCGAGCTACGGGATTCGCTCGTCCAGATGCTTGCGGAGCGATGGGACGAAGCTAACGAATCGTATCAGGTCGACCGACTCACCTTGAAGTTACATTGCATGCCGCCTGAGGCAGCAGTTGTTACGACTCAACTCATGGAAGCACTGGCACGACGAGGCGTTCGCTACGGACCGGACATGTGAGGAGAGGCCGGCCTTCTCAGGTTCGTTTGGCCGTTTCTTGCGTCGGAGACAGACATAGACATGAAGATAGATGCTGGTTCAATGCAAGATGCGTCTCTAGAAGTCTAAGTTAGTCTTGCCGGGTCAATACCGCCTCATATTCTCGCGCCTGTGCCTGCACAGAACCCTTCTCCTCGCTCGCGCGTCCCTTTGTCGCCGGCGTCATCCCGCTCTCCACCATCTTATGCCGCTCAACCTCTTTGCGCTCCAACGCGCGCTCCCCTGAGCAAGCCTCCGCATCCTGATGCCCGTGTCGCTCAACAACCTTCTCCGAAGGCAGCGGCATGCCCGACTCGCTCGCCTCGGGTGCAATGTGCTTCGACTCGCCCGTCTCGACGCCGTCGATCTTTTCTGCTGCTGCTCGACGTCGGCGGGCGCGCGGGTTGAGGACGAGGGCGAGGATGAAGATGGCGATTTCGAGGACGAGGATGACGACTGCCGCAACGAGTTAACCTCGAGATCAGTGAGTATTCAAGGGAGGAAGAGCGAGTGGCAACGCACGGTAGCCGGTGAAAGCGATCCCATCGAACGTGGTCTTCATCGCCAGCGAGACGATCGAAAAAACCGCTCCGGCCGAGTCCATCGCGAGGAAGGCGTACGAGAGGGCGTAAACTTCTCGCGCTTTGTAGATCTCGATAAACTGCGGGACGAATCCGACGGCGAGGAAGACATCCGAGAGGATGCCCCAGAGCATCGTCAGGCCGTTGCTGCCGACGTGTTCGACGGCCTGCACACAGTGGAGACTTGTCAGGGCTGCCTCTGATGGAGACAAGGGAGTCGCTGAACGCACCCTGCTGGCGTAGACCATCGCAACTTCGAAACCTGCCGCCGTGCAAGCGTACGCTCCGAATGCTCCGACGGCGGCGTACCATCGCCACTTTCGGTCGTAGTAGAGCATCTGGCAGAGCATCAGGACACAAAGCGACCCGTAACAATGAGGCTGAACAACTGTGAAGAGAAGCAGGGTCAGCGCATCCAGACAAGCAGAGTCACAGAGGCGAGCAGGAGCACGGAGACGCACTGATCGGGATATTGATGTTCTCAACGATAGCGAAGATGCCGAGCGTGACGCCGGAGAGCATCCAGCAGACGCTGCGCATTGCGCGAGAGACGGAGGTTAGCTCGAAGAAATGATACTCTCGCCCGAGCCGGACGGACCAGAGCAAATTCGACAGCCCCTCGGTCGTCTTCCGTCGATAGTTCATGTAGACTTGCGGGACAAGCTGGATGCACCTGGAAGAAGACGCAGGGTCAGCGGTCAGCAGCTTACAAGGCAGCAGGACGACCTCGTGTCGCACCACAGCACCGTGCCGAACCAGCCAGTCACTTGCTCCGCCGTGTAGCGCGACATGGCGTCGCTCGACAGGTTCGAGAAGTGGCACGGGAGAAGAGGGGAGTCTCGCGACCTGTCCTGGCGAGGAAGCGTAGTTGTCGCAAGGGGGTCGACGTTGTTGAAGGCGGCCCAATGGAGGCTGGTCTGTGCGCTGTGCTGAACAATGGTCGTCAGTAAGCTGATACAAATGCGCCTCGTCCCCCAGAATCCTGCATTCGCCCTGCCCACTGTTCTTGCGATGAGGATTCGCAGATCGAGGAAACGGAGAGCGGCGGTTGGCGGGACTCACGAGACGCGTCACACAGGTCCAAGTAGGCCACACGCAGCAAGAAAGCGTGTCCAGACGTCGCAATGAGCGTAGCGAGTGCGAAGAAGCTGAGTTTGAGCTGCTGCCGCCCGACGTCTGCCGGCGGCTCCGTCCTTGCCGCTTGCCGCGATAGCCGACTCGCCTTGTCGCTGCTGGGGACGATGGCGGGCGACAGCAGGCGCAGAAAGCGTCGAAGCGTCGACCCAGGTAGAGATCGGAAGGAAGAGCAGAGCGGAGAGGAGACTGGCGAGCAAGAAGAAGAGGGCAGACGGGAACGACCATTCTCGCCGCCAAAGCAATTTCGATGCCGAGAAGAGCAGCTTGTATTGTTGCGCGTACTGGGGTTTGCATCTCGAGGCTTGAGGCTACGCAACGAGCGAAGTGGCGGAGAGCGAGCTCGTCAAGCGCTCAACCTTGCGCTTCGCATCCGCAATGAGGTTCGCTCTGCACGGGCCAAGAAGCGTCAGCGTCGGCACATCAGGCAGTATGTAGGAACGCAACGCACTCTTCAGCCAACCTCGCCTCGAGCGCCTTTACCTGCGCCTCTCCCATCCTGCCCTTCCTCCCTGGCGTTCCCTGCGCACATCCGCTCGCCTCCTTCCGCTTCAACTCCTCCAACCCCGGCCTGAGCGCGTCAAGCATTGCCTCCAGCCTCTTCGTCCGACTCTGCAAGCTGCCCAACTCGTCACCTACGATCTGCACCTCGAGCCTTTCGAGCTCGTCGAACCATTTGCGCTCGTAAGCCGAGATCGAAGGCTGGTGCGACTCGATCAATCGCTGAAGGACGCGGTCCGTCCTTACGAGCAACATGCGCTGCTTCTCCTCGACGCTCCTTAGTCGTCCTTCAAGGCCCGTCGCGCTCACACTTTTCCCCAACTCGCCCCTCAAGGAATCCAACTCGCCCAACTTCCCAACCTGCCTCGAGAGCTCCTTCATCTGTAACTCGAGACGACTTTGGACGCTGTCTGCCGCGCCAACAAGGTCTCGAATCGCGTCTTGGACAGTCGAGACGTGTTTGCCGAAGGTCCGGAGGGTGTCGGGCGTGATTTCGAGGGGCTGCTTGGTTGGTGTGAGACGGGGAAGCGCAGGAGCGCCGGAGCGGGAAGAGGTCGAGAGGAGAGGAGGAACGGTGAAAGGCGTATCGAGGAGCGAGACGTAGGCGGGTTCGGCGCTCTTCTTATCGATCGTTGTCGAGGCTGAAGGACCGGGTGCGGAAGGCGCGGCGAGTGCCGAGGCAGATGGGTCGACGCGGAGTGCGAGCTCGATACCGACAAGTTGGAGGGAAGAAGTGAGGAGGAGGAGCGAGTAGCCGAGGTAAACGTCGTTGACGACTGCCAGTCCCTCAACAGGGGGGTTGCGCTCTTCGTCTTCCTCGTCGCCCGACCCGACAGTCTTCAGAACCCACAAGACTTCGGTCCCAGTCCCCTTCCGCAAGACCTTCTCCACCTCACTCCCCTCTCTCCCGTCCTCCTTCTCCGCATCCGCCCTCAACGCCTCACCCACCTCCTCCAACCACGTTCCAAACAACAAACAATGCGCGCCGAGTTTGTGCTGAACGTAGAGCGTGTCGGGATAGAGCGGGTCGCGCATGAGGATGGGCGCGTTGAAATTTAGTTCGTCGGAGACGGCGGAGGAGGCGAGTTCGGATGCGAGACCGAGGTCGATCGATTCGTAGACTGCCAGGGTCGGGAGGTTGGCTGCCGAGTCTGTCTCCTGCGCTCCATCGTCCTCGTCCGAGTTTGCGGCGCTGAACCCCGTGCCCTTCTCCCTCGCCCCTCCACGCCGTGCAAGCACCGCCGCCCCCTCCTGCACGTTCCTCTTTCCTTCTTCCTCTCCCACGAACCGCCCTTCAACTTTCTCCACCTCAAGCATCACATCCACCTTCCCGTCCCTATATGCCACAACAAGCACTCCCAACCCCCCTTCGCCTGAGGAGAGATACGCGATATCGCAGGCTGAGTCGTCGGCGCCGTTGGCGAGGTCGCATGGAGCGGGTTGGAGGAGGAACGGGCCTTGGAGGGTTGGAAGCCAGGCGGGTCTGGAGGGGGCTGTGATCCGCACTGGCGCATCGGGGTCTTCCTCATCGTCGTTTTCGATAGCGTCGGAGGCGGAGGAACGCCGTTGAGACGCAGCGCTCTGGACCTGCCTCACGAGCGAATTGACAAACGCGAGTTGGGTCGTGTATCGCGCTTCGAGAGCTTCCTGTGCGTGCGCGGAGGTTGAGGGCGTGGAGGGAGTGATGCGCTTTGAGAGGGAGGAGGAGAGGTAGTTGACTTTTGAGGAGACGAAGGTTGAGAGGGAGTGGATGTACGACGGGGGTATGGCGCTGTGCACGCAAACGACCCAACGTTGGAGTCAGTCGTCAACGCAGCGCTAAACCACCGACAAGAACAGGGAACGCGGACGCACGCCTTCTTCGGCAAGAACGGACACATAGCCAGCACATCCCCATTCTTCATCACCGCATAAAGCGTCATCATCCCCCAATCGCCCTTGCCCTCGCCGACGCACAATCCCGCCGCGGTTCTCGCGCTCTCACCAACCGCCGAGAACCCGAATCCCCTCTTCTTTCCTTTCTTCCGCTCAGATTGGGGAAGGAAAGACAGCGTTTGGGAGGGCTCGGAAACGTCGGTTGAGACGGAGTATTCGCGGAGGGTGCAGTCGGCTGTGAGGAGGAGGAGGGAGGAGGAGTCGACGCCGAGGGGGTGCCAGAGGGCTGAGGCGATCGCGGGAGAACCGGGGAGGGAGTGGTAGAAGGCGCCGACGGGGAGGCAGCTGTGCCGTAGGGCCATGACTTCCATCAGCATTCTGCCAGAGTGAACGAGCTGACCAAGTCGACAATCCCGCAACGCACCGGCACTCAACAGTCTTTCCCACCGTGTTGGCCCATCCTCGTCGGGGCAAGACGACCACGACCACCGAGTGCGCACCGACGACGGCAAGAAGCTTTGAAGTCGAGTTTAAGACGAGTTGCTGGATGTCGAACTTGATCGCGGGGGTGTTGAGGACCTGCGGGCGGGGAGTCGTGAGTCGCCGGTAGACGAGAAGCTTCGGGGGGCGAAAATTCAGCGCACCTTGTACTCTCCTAAATCTGTCTCGCTGTCCGCAGAATCAGCCCCGCTCCGCGCCTTGACTTCCGCCAAACTCGCGATCCTCAACTCGCTCCCGACCGCAACGACAAGGTCCGTCCCCCTCGCAACGACCATTCTGCTCGCCTTCGCGCCTTTCAGTTTCCGCTCGACGTCGTGCGTATGCGTGCGCGACGTGCTCGCGGCGAGTGCAGGGCGTCGCGGTGTCGAGGCATGAGGCTGGGGGGAGGGCGAGTCTGGTCGAGTTGTGGTCGAGAGTCCGAAGAGGATTTTGCTTGATGCAGAGTGTGAGATGGTGCTCCTTGCGAGGCGGTCACTTGGGCGGCTGCTGTTGTTGAGGGTGTCGTTGGTTGACGGAGGAGGGAGGGTAAAGATGGAGTGAGAGGGCAGCGTCGAAAGCCAGGACATGGCGGGTCGATCAGTCGAGCCTCAGCCTGCAAATCAGCGTGTAGGAAGCAGTCCAGTGACTTGACAGCGTGATGAGCGAGTCGAGGAGATGAGAGCGACGAGGCGACAAGATCCCGCGACCTCGCTCAAGGTGCACCAGGAAAAACAGAGTAGCACCGCCGAATATGTCACATGCATCATGAGCCACACCAGATGGCCCCCAGCGTGGATGCTGGCGCCGTATCCCATCGCCGCCCCTCTTGCGGACTTCGAGAGAAATCTCCTTGACCCCGACGACCTCGCTTTCTCTGCGCTCTGAGGCTTTCAAGTGCACGTGCAGCACAATGGCACGCACACACAACATTGTACAACTCGCGGCGCACCACCGCCCAGCTTCCCCTGCCCCATTCGCATCACTCCGCCGCCATCCATCTCCGTCGCACTCGCGGGCGTACTCGAGACCCACTGCGGCTGCGACGACCAGGCAGAGACACGCCAAGACTTGGTTGGGCAACTGCTTCACCGCCGGACAGGCGCAGGTCAAGGTGAGCCACCCGCTTTCAATCCTCGGTTCTCTCCGGTTCTTCTTCCCGCACCAGATGTAAGACCTCGGACATTGTGCTTACCTCGTACGCATCCGTCAACAGGGCCAGCGATCATTCCATGCTGCAAGTCGACAGCTCGCAAAGAACCCGTACTCGGTCCTCGGCGTAGGAAAGGACGCCTCGACGAGCGAGATCAAGAAGGCGTACTACCAGGTGTGCAGTAGTTCGCCCGATTGAAGCCGCCAGAGCAGCAGCTGATGTCCTGTACCGCATGCAGCTCGCCAAGAAGTACCACCCGGATTCGAGCAAGGAGCCTGGCGCGAAGGAGAAGTTTGTTGAGATCCAGGAGGCCTACGACGTGCGTACCTGAACATCCTCCGTCAGGCGATGCTTCGTACTCACTCTGTTCTGCGGCACGCAGACCCTCTCGGACGACAAGAAGCGCGCCGACTTTGACCGCTTCGGCTCCGCCTCTCAACAACCAGGCTTCGACTCTGACGCCTTCGCGCGCGCCACTTCCTCCTTCGGCGGCGCAGGTTTCGGCGACTTCTTCGGCGGCGGCGCAGGAGGCGCTTCAGGCGCCGACATCTTCGAGTCGTTGTTTGGAGCGTTCGGGCGCGGCGGCGCTGCAGGCCCACGACAGACCCAGCCTGTTGGCGACGACATTGACGTTTCGATCTCTGTTCCGTTCATTCAAGCCGCCAAGGGAACGAGCAAGACGATTCAGATCAGTCCCGTCGTAGACTGCCACACCTGCCATGGCTCGGGCTTGAAAGAAGGGATGAAGAAGACGACTTGCGGGTCGTGCGGCGGGACGGGTACGAGGACGTTCACTATTCAGAGCGGCTTCCAGATGGCTAGTACGTGTGCGGCGTGCGGCGGGTCGGGCAGCGTCGCGCCCCCTGGTTCGAACTGTGGAACTTGCGCGGGTGTGGGCAAGGTCCGCGAGAGGAGAAGCGTGGAGGTCAAGATTCCTCCGGGCGTGGACGATGGCATGCGGATCCGGCTTGACGGAAAGGGCGACGCGCCTATCGGCGGAAAGGGGCGGAACGGCGACTTATTCGTGCGGATCAACGTCCAGCCCAGCAAGGTCTTTACTCGCCAGGGCTCGAACTTGTACGAGACGGTCAGCGTACCGTTCTACACGGCAATTCTGGGAGGTCGCGCGCCGGTCAACACGCTCGATAGGGATGTCGAGGTCAAGGTTCCGCAGGGGACGCAGCCTGGCGAGGAGATGGTTTTGCGAGGACGCGGCGTGAAGAAGCTGTACAAGGAGGAATATGGGGACTTGATCGTCCGGTTCAACGTGTCGATGCCGAGGTGCGTTTCGGGCGGCACCTCTCATAAGCGGTCGCGTCGAACTGACACTTTCCGCTCGCTCAGGTCACTCACGCCCATCCAGCGCATGATCCTCGAGCAATACGTCCGCGAGACCGAAGAGCCCGGCTCCTCATCCACCTCGCCCTTCACCTCCTCCCACTCGCCCGACTCTCCCCCCTCTCCACCTCCCTCCGACGCTCCCACCTCTCAAAAGCCCCGAGTAGACACCGACGCCCCTGGTTTCACACAACAAGCCCGGCCTCCGCCTGAGGATGCCGAGACGGGCGGGACGAAGCCGCAGTGGTGGGCGAGTTTGGGGGATGACATTACCTCTGCACCAAAGCGGGAAGGGAAGGAGGGGAAGGATGGGAAGGAAGTTGAGGAGGACGAAGTGAGGCATGCGAAGGAGGTGTTTGAGGAGATCGCGAAGGAGGAGGTGAATAATCTCGAGAAGGAGAAGGGCAAGGGCAAGAAGGGCGTCAAGAATGAGGGCGAGGTGGAAGAGGATGGTCATTCGTTGCTGGGCGACTTGTGGAAAGGTGCGAAGGGCTGGTTTGGGCCTCGATGATGCGGAGTACAACCGTGCTGACCTCGGGTTCGTCCGCCTTCTCCTTCTCCTTTTTCGCTCCGCCCGCCCCTTGTGCCGACTCTTCTCCGACGCCCTGCAGCCGGTAAGAAGAAGGTCAAGCAGGCGAAGGAGGCGGTCTGCGACGCTGACAAGCAAGACACGGAGTCCAAGGAGGAGCAGCCCGAATCGAAGAAGTGATCGCCTCGCTGTCGGTTTTCCGTTGGAACTCAAGACTCGCAACTCGACAATAGACTACTCGTACTCCCGCCCCCGTTCGATCTCCACCGCTCCCTCGCATTGCCTAGTCGTTCCTCTTCTTCGACCTGTCGCCGCATCACTCGCACATACGCCTTGTCTAGCTCCTCACCCTGCCTATATTGACCCAATATCAAGCACTTCCTAGTCCAGTCGTCTGTTGGCTCGCCTGCTTTGCACACCCGGATTCTCGCTGGCTGGCTGAACTGGTCGCTGAGAAGGCCAGTATGAAGGGAACGAGCCTCTTTGCTGCGTTGCGAGGTAGGAGAAGGGCTACACGGAGTTGAGCCAGGTATGTAAACGGCAGGACAGGCCGGGGTATAGAGTGGCTACACACAAGGGAAAGGGAAGAGGTATCGATACAGTCAAGGGAAGCGAGATCCTCGAGGCTGGTCCTCGAGGACTCGGGGGTCTATGGAGAGATTGGAGGGGCATTCCGCTATGCGCGGAGGCCGAGAAGGCCGAGGACTCCGCTCAGGGTCGAGCCAACGGCGTTGCCGAGCGTACCGAGAAGACCGGTCGTGGGCGGAGCGCGGTTGTACACCTCAATCTCGGCGAAACCTGCTTGAGTCGTTGTCCAGCCGACGCCAGTGATGGTGACGCGGACGCCAGACGTGACGAGGCCGGCGCCGAGCGAGACGTGCGAACCGGAACTCGAAATCGAACCGCTGGCGGTGACGACGTCGCCCGTCGTGAAGTTGAGCGCCATCGAGGTGACCTTCTGCCAGGTGTTGACGCGGGGGAAGATGACGATGTCGCGGATGAGCGTTGCGGCGGGAAAGTCGATCTGGATCCACTGCTTGGTCGTGCCGGACGAGACCCATTCGTTCTTCGAGCTGCCCAGGCCGAGCGCGGTGAGGCCGCCGTACGAGCCGTCGTTGACGCCCGAGGGCGGGGACGCGGAGATTGAGGAAGACGCCGAAAGCTTGACGCCGGCAAGACGGGCAATGTTCACCGTCGAAGCCTGGGCAGTCAATGTCGGTACGGCGGTCGCGCTTGACGAGGTAGACGACGACGTTGCGGAGCTTGAGCGAGTGACGGTGGCCATGCTCGATGACGAGGGCAGAGCCGAAGGTGCGGAGGTGAACGTGGAGGACTCTGCCGGGCTCGAGAGAACAGATGACGAGGCAACGGAAGAGGCGGTCGACGACGCCGTGGCGCCGCTCAAGCGGACGCTAGGGGCAGAAGAGGCAGACGGCAGGACACTCGAAAGGTTGGCGGTGATCGATGGGAGTAGGCTCGACGCATCGAGTCCCGTCGGCGTGGGGAAGATGGCGGATGAGTTGTATGCCGTCGAAACAGGTACCGACGAGCGGTTGAACGACATCGAGATGTTCGCGGACGCTGTCGCCGGCGGGAAAAGCGAGCTGAGGTTGTACATGCTCGAGAGTGTGGTGTTCGGCGAGAAGATCGAGGACGCGTTTCCGGCGAGGGTCCCGTTGAGCGAGAGCGTATCGTTGACAGACGACGTGCTGTTGAGCGGCAATGTCGCATTGAGCGGGAGAGTGCCGTTCAACGGGAGGGTGCCGTTGAGCGGGAGGGTGCCGTTGAGGGGGAGGGTGCCGTTGAGGGGGAGGGTGCCGTTGAGGGGGAGGGTGCCGTTGAGCGGGAGGGTGCCGTTGAGGGGGTAGGTTCCGTTGAGAGACAGAGTACCGTTGTCAGGGAG